>OX243821.1:26463882-26526382 GCA_945859605.1 Lumbricus rubellus
CTTACAGAGCATTCAGACTTAGAAATTTTTGCTCTTGTAGAATTTTTTTTTCATTCAGTGTGTTGGACTTAGAAAATCTGGGCCTTGCAGGCCATTTGGTCTTAGAAATTTTTGTCCTTGTAGTGTGCCGAACTTAGTAATTTTTTCATTCAGCGTGTTGGACTTAGAAAATCTGGGCCTTGCAGGCCATTTGGACTTAGAAATTTTTGCCCTTGTAGTGTGTCGAACTTAGTAATTTTTCATTCAGCGTGTTGGACTTAGCCAAATTTCGGCCTTACAGAGCATTCGGACTTAGAAATTTTTGCTCTTGTAGAATTTTTTCAGTCAGTGTGTTGGACTTAGAAAATCTGGGCCTTGCAGGCCATTTGAACTTAGAAATTTTTGACCTTGTAGTGTGTCGAACTTAGTAATTTTTCATTCAGCGTGGTGGACTTAGCCAAATTTCGGCCTTACAGAGCATTCGGACTTAGAAATTTTTGCTCTTGTAGAATTTTTCAGTCAGTGTGTTGGACTTAGAAAATCTGGGCCTTGCAGGCCATTTGGACTTAGAAAATGTCGAGCTTGTAGTATGTCGAACTTAGTAATTTTTTCATTCATCGTGTTGGACTTAGCCAAATTTCGGTCTTACAGAGCATTCGGACTTAGAAATTTTTTTTTTTTGCTCTTGTAGAATTTTTTTTCATTCAGTGTGTTGGACTTATGCAATGTCGACCTTACAGGGCATTCGGACTTAGAAATTTTTGCTCTTGTAGTGTGTCGGACTTAGAAATTTTTTCATTCAGTGTGTTGGACTTATTCAATGTCGACCTTACAGCGCATTCGGACTTATAAATTTTTGCTCTTGTAGTGTGTCGGACTTAGAAATTTTTTCATTCTGTGTGTTGAATTTAGAAAATTTCGACCTTACAGGACATTCGGAATGAGAAATTTTTGCTCTTGTAGCGTGTCGGACTTATAAAAAATTTTCATTCAGTGTGTTGGACTGAGAAAATTTCAGCCTTACAGAGTATTTGGACTTAGAAATTTTTGCTCTTGCAGTGTGTCGGACTTAGAAAATTTCAACCTTACAAAGCATTCGGACTTAGAAATGTTTTCACTTGTATACTGTGTGTTGGACTTAGAAAATTTCGACCTTGCAGGTTTAATCATATGATGGTAAAGGAGTACGAATTGAATCTTGTCACTGACAAAAATAATAAGTATGATAGTTGTGTGTGCAGGCAGGACTTGTAATTTTCTATTCTTTTCAAAGTATGGCACGAACTTTTGCAATTGTACGAAGTCAGACTTGTAAATTTATAAAATACTAAGCGTATGAAACATATGTTGAGCGAAGTAAGAGGCGAGAATTGGTGTGGGGAGGGGGACATTCTTAATTTTAGGAAACAAAGGTGTGCAATACTTGCAATATACCAAATTTTAAAATAAATTTCAAATAATGGCGAGCGAAGTAATGCAACTTAGGGGCCCAAACAGCAAATTACAAGGCTCTTTAGGGATATGTATGTTAAGTTGGTGAAGTAAAGGGGCGGGGGAGTACATATTCTTAGGTTTATGCAAACAAAGGAATTCAATATTTGTGCGACGCCGGAAATTTTGGTAAAGTACGAAAATAACATGCAAAGAAATGCGTGTTAGGGTTACGAACGACGCGTTGCAACGCGTATTAGGGTTAGCAGACACACGAAACTTAGCAGAAATCTACAGTCGTCAACTCTGAAAATGCTAAGTCCAAAACATTTTTTTTTGGCCATGGAAATTCGGACGGCAGCACCTTCGAGCGGCGCGGCGGCGGCAGCGGCAGGCGCCCCTTCCCGCACGGTCGACCACGGACCCAGCGGCGCGGCGACGACGAGGCACGCTTTCCCAATTAGATCAGGCTTTGGCTCGTATGAAGTTAAAGACTCATGCGTACTGCGGGTGAAGGAAATTTTTGAAAGAGCTGTGTCGGAGCGTATTCGACTTTAACTTCTACGAGCCAAAGCAGGATCGATTGGGATCGCGTGCCACGTCGTCTCCTCGCCGCAGGGACCGAGGTCGTCCGTGAGGGAAGAGGCGCCTGCCGCCGCCACCGCCGAGCCGCTCGAAGGTGCTGCCGTCCGAATTTCCATGGCCAAAAAAAATGTTTTGGACTTAGCATTTTCAGAGTTGACGACTGTAGATTTCTGCTAAGTTTCGTGTGTCTGCTAACCCTAATACGCGTTGCAACGCGTCGTTCGTAACCCTAACACGCATTTCTTTGCATGTTATTTTCGTACTTTACCAAAATTTCCGGCGTCGCACAAATATTGAATTCCTTTGTTTGCATAAACCTAAGAATATGTACTCCCCCGCCCCTTTACTTCACCAACTTAACATACATATCCCTAAAGAGCCTTGTAATTTGCTGTTTGGGCCCCTAAGTTGCATTACTTCGCTCGCCATTATTTGAAATTTATTTTAAAATTTGGTATATTGCAAGTATTGCACACCTTTGTTTCCTAAAATTAAGAATGTCCCCCTCCCCACACCAATTCTCGCCTCTTACTTCGCTCAACATATGTTTCATACGCTTAGTATTTTATAAATTTACAAGTCTGACTTCGTACAATTGCAAAAGTTCGTGCCATACTTTGAAAAGAATAGAAAATTACAAGTCCTGCCTGCACACACAACTATCATACTTATTATTTTTGTCAGTGACAAGATTCAATTCGTACTCCTTTACCATCATATGATTAAACCTGCAAGGTCGAAATTTTCTAAGTCCAACACACAGTATACAAGTGAAAACATTTCTAAGTCCGAATGCTTTGTAAGGTTGAAATTTTCTAAGTCCGACACACTGCAAGAGCAAAAATTTCTAAGTCCAAATACTCTGTAAGGCTGAAATTTTCTCAGTCCAACACACTGAATGAAAATTTTTTATAAGTCCGACACGCTACAAGAGCAAAAATTTCTCATTCCGAATGTCCTGTAAGGTCGAAATTTTCTAAATTCAACACACAGAATGAAAAAATTTCTAAGTCCGACACACTACAAGAGCAAAAATTTATAAGTCCGAATGCGCTGTAAGGTCGACATTGAATAAGTCCAACACACTGAATGAAAAAATTTCTAAGTCCGACACACTACAAGAGCAAAAATTTCTAAGTCCGAATGCCCTGTAAGGTCGACATTGCATAAGTCCAACACACTGAATGAAAAAAAATTCTACAAGAGCAAAAAAAAAAATTTCTAAGTCCGAATGCTCTGTAAGACCGAAATTTGGCTAAGTCCAACACGATGAATGAAAAAATTACTAAGTTCGACATACTACAAGCTCGACATTTTCTAAGTCCAAATGGCCTGCAAGGCCCAGATTTTCTAAGTCCAACACACTGACTGAAAAATTCTACAAGAGCAAAAATTTCTAAGTCCGAATGCTCTGTAAGGCCGAAATTTGGCTAAGTCCACCACGCTGAATGAAAAATTACTAAGTTCGACACACTACAAGGTCAAAAATTTCTAAGTTCAAATGGCCTGCAAGGCCCAGATTTTCTAAGTCCAACACACTGACTGAAAAAATTCTACAAGAGCAAAAATTTCTAAGTCCGAATGCTCTGTAAGGCCGAAATTTGGCTAAGTCCAACACGCTGAATGAAAAATTACTAAGTTCGACACACTACAAGGGCAAAAATTTCTAAGTCCAAATGGCCTGCAAGGCCCAGATTTTCTAAGTCCAACACGCTGAATGAAAAAATTACTAAGTTCGGCACACTACAAGGACAAAAATTTCTAAGACCAAATGGCCTGCAAGGCCCAGATTTTCTAAGTCCAACACACTGAATGAAAAAAAAAATTCTACAAGAGCAAAAATTTCTAAGTCTGAATGCTCTGTAAGGCTGAAATTGACTAAGTCCAACACGCGGAATGAAAAATTACTAAGTTCGACACACTACAAGGGCAAAAATTGCTAAGTCCAAATGGCCTGCAAGACCCATATTTTCTAAGTTCGACACATTACAAGAGCAAAAATTTCTAAGTCTGAATGCTCTGTAAGGCTGAAATTGACTAAGTCCAACACACTGATTGAAAAAATTCTACAAGAGCAAAAATTTCTAAGTTCGAATGCTCTGTAAGGCTGAAATTTTCTAAGTCCAAATGGCCTGCAAGACCCATATTTTCTAAGTTCGACACACTACAAGAGCAAAAATTTCTAAGTCCAAATGCTCTGTAAGGTCGACATTCACTAAGTCCAACACACTGACTGAAAAAATTCTACAAGAGCAAAAATTTCTAAGTCCGAATGCTCTGTAAGGCTGAAATTTTCTAAGTCCAAATGGCCTGCAATGTCAAGATTTTCTAAGTCCAACACACGACAAAATCAAAATTTTTCTAAGTCCAACACACTACAAGTTTGAAAGTTTCTAAGTCCAAATGGCCTGAAAGGCCGAGATTTTCTAAGTCCAGCACACGACAAAATCAAAATTTTTCTAAGTCCGACACACTACAAGTTTTAAAGTTTCTAAGTCCAAATGGTCTGAAAGGCCGAGATTTTCTAAGTCCAGCACACGACAAAATCAAAATTTTTCTAAGTTCGACACACTACAAGTTTTAAAGTTTCTAAGTCCAAATGGCCTGAAAGGCCGAGATTTTCTAAGTCCACACTGTGCGAAAAAATTTCTAAGTTCAACAAGATTTTATTTTTAAAAATTTCTAAGTCCAAATACATTTTTGTTCAAAAATTTTCTAAGTCCAAATGCCCTGCAAGTTGAAAAATTTCTAAGTTCAAAAATATTTTAGTTCAAAAAATTTCTAAGTCCGAAAAGATTTTAGTTCAAAAATTTTCTAAGTCCAAATGTACTGCAAGAGTAAAAATTTCTAAGTTCAAATGCATTGCAATTTCAAAAATTTCTAAGTTCAAAAATATTTTAGTTAAATAAATTTCTAAGTCCGAAAAGATTTTAGTTCAAAAATTTTCTAAGTCCAAAAAGAGGGCTAGCAAGGTTCTTGCTCTCTGATTGGTTGCCACACTTTCGGGTCTCGCACTTCCGGTTCCCGCACTTCCGGTTCCGCACTTCCGGTTCCCGCGCTTCCGGTTCCGCACTTCCGGTTCCCGCACTTCCGGACCCCGCGGCGGGGAGGGGGCGGGGAGGGGCGGCCCTGTTGCTCCCCTAATTAGGGTTCACTAATTACACTAATTAACATAATTGCATAATTAATTTACTAATTAATATACTAATTAATATACTAATTATTATAATTACTAATTATTATAATAGACTAATTATTATAATTACTAATTAAGATGACCTAATTATTATAATAGGCTAATTACCCTAATTAAGTTGACCTAATTACCTTAACTAGTTACCTTAACTAATTATTAATAATAATTAACTAATTACTAATTAATTACTAGTTAGTAAAAATACTTAACTGGTCTATCAAATCCCTTATTTGACTACTGACCAAGTTAATAGCGGGTTTGGGACACCGCGATGGATCATAATTATTCTGGTCACCAGTTGTTGCCTCGATCTCTATATCAAACCTGTTACTCTCCAAGTCATTTGTGGGACGCGGTGGTGTAGAGGTGGCGTCACTGCCTTGGTGCCGGAAGGTTCGAGGTTCGAATCCATCTCGCCGCGTAAGGACCTTGGGCAAGTCCTTCACTCACAATTGTTCAGCGCTTCGGCGTGAAACTCCGATGCAGTGTCCGCTCTGCATTCGGGAGCGCCTCTGAGTAGTGACAGAGAGAGAGCTTGAAGGGGCGCTATAACAAGTGCACATACAAACATACAAACAAGCAATGAATCACCAAAGAGAAACCCCATTAATGAAATCGCCTTGTCTTTGGTTATAATTATCGCATCAGTTGAATCAGTTTTAAAGGTGTCTAAATCTACCGCTGCAAATATTTTGACCTTTCACTACTTTTAATTTCCTGAAGCGGTTCGTTTGTTCAAATGTTGACGACGACAACGGCCTCTGTTACAGTAGTTGTGGTTAAACTATGGATCCTCCGATTCTATGCACTTCAGCTGCCACCTAGGGAATGAAGGAAGAACTAAACCCAGACTGCCCTACAAGATTCCCGCACCGTAATCACTTCAAGTCAGAGTGTAATCCATTATAATTTATTAACCCACCCTTCCCATCATTAGATAATTGTGTCGCCCCTTCTTTATCCAGGCTTGGGACTGGCACTGTCAGCGAACACATATAGCTTGCGTAAAGGACAACTCTAATGACCTATACAGTAGTGCAGCGTCGCTAAACACAAACAAACCCACGCTTTTATACGATTGGCCTCAGTTCTGGCCTTAGACACCTTTATGATAATTAAAATCGGCGCTATATAAAATTGGGCTCGCGTGGCTTTTAATTGATGGAAAATGGTTTTCACGCTAACTTGTAAATCCCGAGGTGAAAATAAAAGATCCATACAAAACAATTGACGACAATTTACAGCGTATGCTACAATGCAGTAAAAAATTAATTCGCACTGTTTATGCACCACTTGACGCTGTCTTAGCAGCTCGCAATGTCATTTTTAGTCATTGTTCAACAGATAAATGCCTTACATTTAGTACATTTGTTTGGGTATTATTCGTGTATTCTGGCTTGCACTCCAAAATTATAACATCAGTTTGACGCATTTTAAAGGTGTCTTAACGATCATCATGCAGGGTAGTAGAAGTTGCAGTCAAACTTGAACGGCACCATGTGATAAAGAAGATCATTAGCGCCCCCTGCTCATTCATCCATGCTTTGGACTGGTATTGCCATAGGGTAAACAGTGAAAGAGTTTCAACCTACGTTAGTGACGATGATGGTATACATTATATTCGTTTTATTGTGAATTTGTGATCTTGCTAACCTACATTTAACTCCATCTTCATATTGTTCAATGCGTACTGCTAATCGTGTTTAATTAGTTATTAAGAAAACGCATCGTGGCGAGGCAGACCGTAAAAATATGATTTTTACTCAGATTAACAGGTTAAAAAGGTGTTTTGCATCAATAATGAATTACGGCTGGATGAAAAGTTTAACATGCCTCGACATCTGTTCAGAGGCCGCTGATGTAAAGCAGCTGTTACCGCCCATGTGGCATAGACTCTTACAGCAGACAGTTTATCGTGTACACCGATTCCCAATTATGGTAATTAACAGCATTTCAGTGTCTACACTCTACAGAGCCCAGAAGCACAGGTGCGAAGAGCAGTGACGGGCAGCACAACGCTGGAAACATGGCACTACTACGTCACGGTTTTCGATTGTTGGTATAAAAAGATCCTTTATTTTTCCCATGTCTGCAATCGTTCGGCTATCGATAATGACGAACAAACAATGACGAACCAGGAGGCGCTATAATATGCCAAGCAAATTTCTGTCCTAGGTAATGACCTCTGTTGTCATAGACCCTGGTCAAATCGGATCCATCCATCATTAGACACCTTTAGAATTGATCAAATTTATCTTTTATAATCTTGAAACGTGAAGTTTGAACACTTTTTCCACTGATGTACAACCGTTCTATAATATAGAATACACGATATTATCGTGTCGTTTGTCTACGTTATATATTATAGGCTATAGGTCTGCAATGCCACCAAAGACATCGAGAAACACAAAGTCAGGTAAGTGACCATAATAGATTTAGATAAATCAAATCAATCAATCAGGTAGGCTTTTTGGATAAGTGATCAAAGAAATGCGGTGGTAATTTGGTTTTATATAAACATTTTCTTACGTTTTAATGGTGTCTAAATAGAGCGCTCTTTAAAGTCTATATACATTGCAACACGTTTGTCATTCCTTTAGACCTTGTCGATCCGATGATTTCGCAGATGATGTCACAGCGAATGGCCTTGTCATTGGTGACGTCAGAGGAGGGAGGACAGAGTCATAAGACGACGGCGAGGACAAATCAAAGGGACAAACTACTATTGTCCCTGATTATCGATGCTGTAAAGGTCGGTGTTCTTTTCATGTCATCTTTCAGTTCGTATGTTTGTTCGTCTGTCTTTATGTATGTCTGCAGTTTGTCTGTCACTCTGTCTCTGTGCCTGTCTGTCGATCTACCTAGCTAGCCTATATTGTATTGTACTGTTAGATATTATATATGACCATAATATATAATTAGACAGCGCTTTTTTTCAGCTTTTCAGTACGAATCGTGACAAATATGACGAAAGACTACCTCAGAGTAAGTGGCAGTCCATAAATTCTGTCTTTCAATCTGTTTTTCTTCCTGTCTGTATGTTTCTCTATCTGCTTGCCAGTCTGTCGTCTTGTATGTATGTGTTTTTCCCATGTACTCTTTCAGGAAAAGTCAGTTGCCAATGACGTTCAACGACATATTGCTATTCATCCTTACTATCGTCCAATATACCAAGGTTCGTCTTTCGCTGCTTGCCAGTTTCTTTCCTTGCACACATTTTAAACAGTAATTAGAAATTTTATATAAAAAAAGAATAGCTCTAAAAGGCACATTATGCTTGGTATAAATCCATGCGAAATCAGATGGAAATAAGGAAGGAAAAGACAATGAAAACAAAAAGTAGAATCAGCAGGAGAAGGAGGAGGAAAGGGATGAGGAGGAAAAAGAGGAGGAAAAGAGAAGTAGGATGAGTCGGAGAACGAGAAAAAGGAAGAAAGTTAGGAGAATGAAGTGTAGGATGAGGATGAGGGAGAGCAGAAGGAGGAGGATGAAGGGAGGGCGAGGACGAGAGGATGAGGGGGAGCATAAGTAGAATTAGGAGGAGGACGAAGAGGAGGAGTGGAGAAGGAGGAGGATGAGGACGAGGAGGAAGAGTCAGGGGAGGGGAGGAGGAGAAGGAGGGGAGAAATATAAGTAGGTTGAGGAGGGGAAGGAGGGGAGAAATATAAGTAGGTTGAGGAGGGGAAGGGAAAGAAGGAGGAGTATAATGGTGATCTATTTCTGTCGCATAGTTGAGTTGAATATGAGCATTTTTTCAACCTCGTCAGTCCCTCCATCCCTCCATCCATCCATCCACCTGAGACAACGCACGAATTCGTTAGACAGGATAAGAATAACGCCACGATCATAATAATGGTGTAAAGACTAAATTTCTACAACGTTACGTTGATTAATTGCCAAAATGTTTATATAGAAATATTTAGCAGCGTTTTAAAGGTGGCTAAGACGACAGCAAAAAAAATGGTTCAGAACAACGACCTTACATCTATAACGAGATATAGCATCCTATGTTTGGTTACCATGGAGACCAATTGGCAGATAAACTACCTGATAAAATGGTCTTACATTGATTCGTTTGTCTCTGTTACCTAGGTTACTGAAAAAACAAGTGCACATGCATACATACTGGTCCCAACTCTCGTTAAGACTTCAAAGGACACAAAGCATGGTAGGGGATCTTACCATGAGACATAAGGTCATGACACGGCCATTTATCTAATTAATTAAAGAATGACTGTAACAGTTCCATTCAATGACAAATTATGGCAAAACTGGACCAACAACCAATGGGTTTGTATTCATAGACTTATCTTGAAGTTTACTATTCCAATGATATGTTAATTTTGCGTTTCTCTGCAGGAGGTAGATACTGTTGAAACTAAAGCGTGTATTATATAACGTCGGATAATTTTGTTAAAAAGGTGTTTAGCGTCAACCATAATTTACGGCGGGAGAGAAAGTTTCATATTCAGCGAAAACTTCAGGCCTACTGTACAGAGGACGTTTCTGTCGACATAAATTATCTAGAGCGGTTGTTATTGTCCATGTGGTAAAAATCATTATTTTAATGGTTGGATGGATGGAAGGTTGGATGGATGGATCCATATTTTGACGTCTGCTTATGGCAACAAATGCCGTGGCCGTTCGTTTTGGCAAATTGCTGCTCCATATATTAACAACTGCATAAAATTATGACAATAGTGGGGCGCGGTGGTGTAGTGGTGGCGTCGTTGCCTTGGAGCTGGAAAGTTCGAGGTTCGAATCCACCTCGCCGCGTAAGGACCTTGGGCAAGTCCTTTACTCACAATTGCTAAGCGCTTCGGCGTGAAACTCCGATGTAGTGTCTGTTCTGCATTCGGGAGCGCCTCTGAGTAGAGAGCGGGCGCTATGACAAGTGCACAGACAAACAATAAAAAACATGTGTGAAAAATTAGTGAAGATGATATGCTGTGTCAATGTTTATGTGTGGAGAAGAATACTGTGGAAATGGAATTTTAAGAATTGAACGCGAAAATTTTAAATAACATTCAAAGAAATTGTTTTAAAGGTGTCTAAGGACATCGTGTATTAATTTTAGAACGTGATTCGTGGCAAATTAACAAACTATTCTCTCCCGCACTCAGGTAAAACTGAATACCTATGGAATATAATTGATACCTATTAACCTCTGCTTTTCGGGCTTTATCCTTTTTCTTCGCACTAAGACACTAAGACACCAATGATACATTATAAAGTTCCATTCAGAAACCTCCATGCTCGGTTTAATTTCATATTATTCATTTTTCAAGCTCCTGCTAAACAAAATTCAGCCGTGACTAATATGGTTTGACTCTACTCCTGCAAAATAGGCCTACCTGCGGCGCCCATTAATTTACCGGACTACACCCGCGTCATTATTATTAACAATGTGGATTTGTAATTTCCGAATTATGTTGTTGGTGTAGGATGTGTTGGGTATTTAGTCTATTGACCATGGGCAGAGATTTTCAGGGGTTATAAGGAGGGCTAAGCTTCCCCCCAAGAAGGCCCAGATTCAGCTTTTTTACCATAAAATGGTATCTTTTTCCGGGCTTAGCCGGCTCGCTCCAAGAAGGCATTAGCCCCTCAAGAACGGCAACCAAACTCAGCCCATGGTATGGACGCTAATAATAGAATGACTAAAATCATTGGACCAAAATTCTTCTTATCGGTCTCTGCCTTGCTCTCGTTGCTACGCTAAGCATTTATATATTTATCACTTGAGTGCCCAAGGTATTTTTTGGTACACGAAGGCCCAAGCAGGGGGTCCACGCGGACCCAACGTTTTCATGCTAATTTCTTGAGAAGGGATTAGAATAACAGAATTTGCTACTATGTAATCCCAAATGAATTTGCAATCGATTGATGTATCCTTTATTACGCAAAATAATATCATTCTATGTCCAAATGGTTGGTCTTCGAATACCTAAAAGCATTTCTGCAGATCCGCAGCCTTTATCCGGGAAAAACAGGCCTGGGGTTCGGTCGGGCACTCGAGGGTTATTTGGCATACATAACTATATGAATTTGAATGATATGAACGCGTTTCTGCAATTACTTATATAAGCTATTATAAAACTAAGAGAGGTATTTAAGTGTCGATATAAAAAACTGACCATTAGTTTTTTTTATTTGTTTATTTGTTTATTTATTTATTTATTTATTCTTATTAGAGCAATATGACGCCTTATCAAGTTTGCTCTATCAGTCAGGTTGCAGTAGAAAATGGGAGATCCAATAGAAATTTGACGAAGCCTAGGCTTTTCCATGAAGCAGTCTCCATGCCAGCCGCGGAGAAAACTGGCACTGAGTTGCCTGAAAATTAAACAGTCCGTGAGCGTGGAACAATAAGTTCTGCCTGTACAGCTGAGCGGAGAGAGCAGGGCGTTTCCAACCCCAACCCCAACACACCATGCAAGCTGTCTAATTAAGATGATATAGAAATGCTTGAAAATGGGTTCTCAGCTGAGAGCCGAAATTCTGTAATAATGATATAAACAAATTACTGAATAATAATTTATATAAAAATTGTGTAGTTATTATTACGCAATTCCATGGTTGATCTCCGTTGGCATAATAATAATTATTGTGATGGTCAACTTAACTGGCTCAATATTATTACACTTTAGCGCTGTGCATTTATTTATTTGTCGATGAGAGACCCTAAAAGAGGTGTGTAATTATTTAATGACTACAGTAACTGTTTATATATATATATATATATATATATACACATGCAATTTGAGATTGGTCTGTAATTACCTGCTTTTTATTTGCATGTCTTGTCCTCTGGCTAAGCATAAATCCTTTGCAAACTAATATTCCGTCATTAGCGATCCGTTAATTCCATTTTGCCTTCTACCCAAACACACACGAACACGCACACACACGGAATGCACACAAGACTACCTGCCATAACATCCGAACAGGTTTGGCGTTGTAGAAATAATAGTTTAGAAGATTTTGCACCGGCGTGTTTTAAGAACAATATTAAAGTTTTGGCTATAGATAACGTCAAGATATTATAGCCTCAATTGAATTCAGTGCTTTTATGTATACTTTTAGAATCCAATTAAAAAGGTGTTTCATCAAATATCATTTACGGCAGGATGGAACGCCGTTACATGAGTTTGCAATCGAATAATATAATAACTTTTTGCTTTGTTTGCACGTGCACTTGTCATAGCGCTCGTTCAACCTCGCTACTCAAAGGCGCTCCCGACTCAGAGCGGACACTGCATCGGAGTTTCACGCCGAAACGGTAAGCAATTGCGAGTGAAGGAATTGCCCAAGGTCCTTATGAGGCGGCTTGAGGTGGATTCGAACCTGCAACCCTTCGGCTGCAAGGCGACGAACATAATTATATACCCACTAAACCACTGTGCTGGAACTAATGGAAGTTTAACGACCGTGTATGACCAAAGGGCCTTTACAGTCTTTCCCACTGTGCTCCACAGCATTGAGACATATATACCCGCAGTAAAGGCTTTTTAGACGGATAGGAATGACGAAGTAAGGACACAGAAGAAGACATGGAACCGTATTAAACAGACGGTGGAGTATATTGATTAATAATTTTTTTTAGTGTGCATCGATTCAAGTGACGTATAATTCACAAACGCTTAGGTTCTATGTCAGAGTCAACAAGAAATAGCGTTAATCACCAAACTTTAAGTATTCATAAAAACTTAAATAATGGTGTTAAAAACTAATTTTTATTAAATAAATACTCCGGCACTGGTTGCACTCGGCCAGTGCCAGTCCCACGTTTGAAAAAGATGGAGGGCGACAGTAATCATCTTTCAATTGACAGTGTCGCTAAACATCATGAAGCACAGTTTTCAGACAGACAGACAGACATACAGACATACAGACAGACATACAGATAGACAGACAGACAGACAGATAGACATACAGACAGACAGACAGACATACAGGCAGACACACAGACAGACAACGAGGCAGATGGACAGACAGACAGACAGACAGACAGAGAGGCAGATGGACAGACAGACAGACAGACAGACAGACAGACAGATAGACAGTCTTTCCGTCGGACATCGAAGTGAGGGACTGCCATCATTTTTTACCCTCGCATGACTTGCCCATCCTACATCACCGCTCAGACTCTAATGGCAATCCCGTTGAGGGCAATCCGTCAACGTTATGGCAATTCATACAAGGGCAATCCCTCAGCATAATGGCAAAACAGAAACCGCAGTGTTCCCGTTTGGAATAGTCTTTTCAGTAAACGGTCGAAAAAATTTTAAGGAGCGTTCATCTTGCATAGCGCATTGGATCAATTGAACACCTTTTAAACGTTTCTAATCAAAGTTATATCAATAACCCTCCACAGAGACCGTTATTCTGAACAGAGATTTGACAAGTCGCAATGATGACCCAATAATATTATAGCTTATTATCAGAATGGTTTGGAAAAGGAGCTGATGACGGCATGCGGTGAGGGAAGGAGAAGATGTGGAAGGCCAAGGAAGAAATGGTTGGATGAGGTACAGGAAAAGTCTGGCATGAGACTGGAGGAGCTAAGAGAGGCGACTAGGGAGAGGATCAACTGGAGAGGATACATCAGGGATATCGCCAGAGCTGCAGAAGCTGACGGCACCAGGTGACCAGGTGATTATCAGAATAAAACTTCTGAGTGTAGGCCTACAATGAATAAATTGTGATCACTTTAACTAATGATGATGATGATGATGATGATGATGATGATGATGATGATGATGATGATTACTATGACGACGATGACGACGACGACGATTACTAAGACTACGACGACGACGATGATGATGATGACGACGACGACAATGATGATGACGACAACGATGACGATGATCATGAAAATAATTTTCGGTAAACAGCAACTAACTCCTGAAGAAGCGGAAAGAACTTTTTAAAGATGGTTTCTATAAACGGCTGTGATGATCAGAGATGACGGGTGATGCCCTCCTTCTTCCTACATACTTGGGACTGGCACTGCCAGAGTTAAGCTTGTGGAATAAACGAGGTTTAAAGACATTTTTTATTTTAGGAGAGGCTTCACCACAATGATGTAATTCGTAACTAGACGAGATGCTATTTTAACTAAACCCTGAGCTTATATATGACAAGTTAATTACGTTAAAAGGGTAGTTTGTAAGCAACTCTATAATATACGTGTCTCGCTTGTTCATAATATAGTCAGAGTCATGTTACTTTTGGATGGATGGATCCAGATTTGACAAGGGCCTATGACAACAGAGGCCGTTGCCCTCAAAATGAATTGTTTGGGCATATTACAGCACTTTTTATTACACTTTTTAATGAACTCCGCCACTGGTTGCACTCTCATTGGTTAGCGCAGAGAGCTTCTCTGAGTAGATATGCTGAAGATGAGTTATATAAATTCTCATAATATTTTGATTTTTATTGTCGGTGATATTATGATTCAAATGAATTTACTTCCATACTCATCGTCCTCAATCACGGTGATAATCCACTAATATAATTATAGGATACAATCTGCCTTTGTCATCCAGGCTAATACTTTTTTTATTATTGTTCAGCTGGGCATCCTGGGCTAGAAGAATGCCGCCCAGTATCAAAAGTAATGCATTTGAGAAGTTCAGTGCGATTAAACTTGCTTGTTCAAAGTCATTGACATTAATTTCAATTCTACAATTTTTTATCGATAACTTTTGTCTTACAGCTTTTAATCGTAAATTTAACAGTGCATAATATTTTTATTATTATTAGGCGACACTGCCATTTCAAAGATGATTATTATCAAGCTTATTACTGGCATTGGCAGAGTGCAGCCAGTGGCGGAGTATTAATTTAATCAAACTTATTGTGAGCACCATTATTTAAGTTTACATGAGTACTTAAATTATGGCGATTTTTTAAAACAACATTGAATTTTACTGCCTTCAAAGCCTGTATAAAAAAGTCACTTTCTCACGCCACAGTTCGATGCACAATAACGATAAAATATATGTTATATTTATATTTATCCACAAATTTGCAGTCAACGTTTTCATAAATGGAGACGTTATTAAAACTTCACTATGATAGCGGCCATGAGAAACTAAAACTCCAGGTGTCTTCGTCAGATCGATATTAGCGCGATAAGTCGATAAATGTTGCAATGAAAGTATTAAGTCTCATTGTGCTGATGGTGTTTGTGCTGTAGCTGTAGCAGGAGGGTTGCAGGTTCGAATCCACCTCAAGCCGCCGCGTAGGGACCATGAGCAAATCCTTCGCTCGCAATTGCTAATGCGCTTCGGCGTAAATCTCCGATGATGGTTCTGTATAATGTTTCGCTTTTGGGTAGAAATCTTGAACAGGTATACTCACAAACAAACAAGTGCACATCCTGCGACATGCATGTGCTAAATGCCTTTCAGTCGTAATGCACAACGGTCACAAACAACGATCTATACCCGCAAGCTAAAAACGCGATCCATAGACACCCTTAAAAAGTTATCAACACTTAATATAATTAGCTGTTACCAAACTTAATGTTTTGGTGACGAGTTCTCCAACCAATATTGCAGTCTTCATACGACTTTCCAATAAACCCTAATAACATGTTCATCAAATGCTATATAAACTAAATCTTTTTTCAAAGATTGTTGAATTATTCTTTAATTAGGACACTAGATGGAATCTGCCAGTGCCATTCCCAAAGGAGAAAGGACGATGGCGACAATCTTCATTGAAATAACAGCATCGTTAAACAGCGACAAGCCTATGTTGAATTCTGCCAGTGCTAGTCCCAAGTCTTAATCGAGGAGGAGTGTAACGTTATTGATACTAACGAAACGTGGTGTGGTAGGTATGTGCATTGCATTGGAGCCTGAGGGTTGCAGGTTCGAATCCACCTCAATCTGCCTCGCAAGTCCTTCGCTCGCAACTGTTCACGCGCTTTGGCGCTAAGCTCCGATTTTGTTTCCGCACTGTAGTTAAGTGGCAACCTTGAAGGAGCACTATTGCAAGTGCACTTCCAAACAAACAAGTGCACATGCATACATACATATTAATGCTACTTCCTTTCAGCCAAAATACACCACAATAACAAACATCGACCTGCGCGCATGTTAAAAACGCGATTTATAGACACCCTTAAAACGAAATCAACGTGCAATATAATTATCTCTTACCAAACATTATGTTTTGATATCTAATACATGTATTTCCAACCAATTGCAGTCTTCATACGACCTTCTCATAAATTATAAATAGCCTCTAGATATTCAGTCACATGCGAATAAAACCCAAGGTTGGACTGGAGGCTACTTTCTATCGCGCATCAAATGACCATCGAAGAAGGCAAATTCCATTTCTCTCTCATTCTAACGTCACAGCAGTTTCTCAATCGAGTATCGTTAGCTATATCTCTATGCGCGCATAATGATAATCAAGTCTTGTGGCTCAGAACCAACGCTGCGTATACAATATACATACCAAGAAACGTGTCCTCGGGTGTTGATGATTACCGCTATTGTGTCCAATGTCGAAATTCGTGACCTTTTTGTCGCCGTATTGAGCATCAGAAGTCGTTATGCGCAAGAGTTGCTGCAGGCATTCAGCATTGCTTTCTAATCTGTATGGGGCATCAGTCGCAGGCTTCTAGAAATAGCGAACAAAAAGTTGAAAAATAAATCCGACAATTTTGTTTATATATTTTGTAGAGCACGTTCTAAAGGTGTCGAATTGGAGACGAATTACACTTCAACTCTACGTTAAAGGACGACCGTTGAAACCAGTTGTTTACAATTATGATGTGATGGACTGAGCCGTTGATGCGACGGATCTCACAATAGCAGTAGTTTACAATTATACCCGCTACTTTTATACGCATAATATACAATGGACGAGCCCTCATTTGTTAGCTAGTTGTCAGGAGTATGTGTATGGAAACAACGAAGGGAAAGTCGAGCGAAAAGTTTAGAGTTAATAATTTGCAATGTTTACACTTCAATTGGAACGGTACTCACTGTAGAGCTTACAAAAAGCAAAACGAAAACCGAAAGCACATGACTGTATACGCTGATGTTGAATACAAATTTCATCCACAATTGGGAGTCTTAAAATCGTGACAACCGCGGGTCCGTTCATAAATCACAATGCCACACAAGGGCACAACTTCAAGCACAACTAAGCTTAACTAAGCCTGGCCTTTTTAGCTACAGGAACATTTCTATTTCTACTATCCTTCTCCACTATTAATCGAAATGCAGCTATCTGACAGTGCAGGTGCGAATGCGTGAAAGACGGAATGGATGGACCACATTCAAATTAATTACTTAAAGTTCTGCATTGCAGGTTTATATAGCATATAATAATCATCTTTAACAGGTGTCTAAAAGTGTGTTGAAACCACGCCGCCTCGCAGAACCTCGAGCAAGTCCGTCAATGGATTTTCTTTAATAATAACTATTGGTTTAATTTATACACCTTGATTGTAAATTTCAAAGCGACTATATAAGTAGAATCGCTTTTAGCAATGCTTATTCAAGATTCACTGATCGATCGTTATGTTTCCGCATAACTGAATCCAAATATTAACTCAAATCATCTTTCGAACATCATGCATCACGTAAAATAAACAGCAAGTGACGATAACCTTCATTTTTTAATTATTTCAAATTAACGCCCTGTGGTCCCACTCGCACGATCTGCAACCAGTCGGGAGCGCTTCTGAGTAATCCTCTGAAGAGGCGTTATCGAATTTCTGGAATGAATGCATATAGTGTTAAAAACTGGTCTAGTACCTTGCTCATAAGTGATGTAATATGCCGAGCAAATTTCTGTCCAGGGTAACGGCCTCTTTTGTCATAGACCCTGGTCAAATCGGATCCATCCATAAATGAAATCATAGCAAAATCGAGTGGTCACAAGCTATCAAATGAGTATGATTTGACTGCTTAGCAGATATGCAGGGCATTATCCCGCCAAACTGCTCACTTTGCCTTATGCCGAATGAAAGGCTGAGTCAGCCTTTGTGATGTTGGCTTTTCGTGCCATGGTGGTATCATTGAACTAATTTAAGAACGGTGCCTGTAGAAAAACAACAGCTGATGACCTATATAATATTGGAGTATAACGTTTAAAAGGTGTTCAAGGTAATCGCTTTGTAACCAATCGAACTCGTTCTCTACTCCGGAAAAGTCTGTTTGCTAAAAAAGCCGTTCGAATAGTCAGCATGACGTCAAATATTTCTTCAAATACACAACCTCAACGTAAAGAAATAACCGCTCAAATATCCAACATCACGTCAAAGTAACCGTTCGAATAGTCAGCATCGGAGATCGAATAATCGTTCATTATATTCAACTATAGGTCAAGAAAACATTCGAATACTGAACATAGCGTAAAATAACCGTTCACATATAAAGCATCACGTCGAAGTAACTGTTCGAATATCCAACTTTACGTCAAAGTAATCGTTCGAATAGTCAGCATCACGTCAAAGTAACCGTTCGAATATCGGACATCGAATAATCTCCGCAGTTGACGTCATCCGCGGCATTTCATCCGTTTATCGTTCGCGGCGTCTCTCGTCAAATTCGTCCCCTAATTTGCAACACGGATCGCCAATAAAGACGGGTCTTCCTTTCGGTGGCCACCTCTCCCCTCCCGGCCTAACAGAATAAGTCTCCCTTTTACCGCTCCCACGGCAGCGATACATTCACCGTCAGAGGGCCGTCCAGTCACTCTTAACAACGCCTGATGACTTCGCCATTCGTAGACGTTGATGCGCGAGGAAGATTTGGACACCTCTTTTACCGTTTTCGCGCGAATCGTTAACAATGGTTTTTCGCGTGGAAGGCGCGAGAAGACGTTTTTATTCGGTCGGATTGGTGAGCGTAATATTCGCCGATTTGCGGTGCGCCGAGTGACCGAAACGAGATTTCGGTCCGATGTGAGACGGAGGAGAAATGGGATTTAAACTGAGGAATGTCGTGTGAGAAAGTTGGTTATATGCTATTTTTGCGTTTGGTGTTATTGTTCGCTGACGTTGATGCGTGGGGAAGATTTTAGTCACCTCTTTTAAAGTTGCAAATGTTGCTATAAATAAACAAACTTTTCCGCGGGTGTGTTGCGATCGGTTGCCAGTTATGCAAGCAGCATGCTATTCTAGGATAAGACAAATAATGCGAAGTGGTTGGGCTACTTTCAATTCATTCGTGCGATATCATTATGCAAATGGCATGGTATTACGATAAAATAAATAATGCAGAGTGGTTGGGCTACTTTAATGCGTTCCCGATAGTCCACGCGAACCCGCCATTTTTGGGCTACTTTTCTAATGAACCGTGTTCGCGAAAGGTGACATGGTGAATCTATGCTTCTCTAACATTCTTTCTGCGTAATTTTCTATCGCGATGTGTCAGTTAGTCTGTCTGTATGTCTGTCTGTCTGTCTGTTGACTACCTTCCTCCCTCTATCTTACCTTTCTTCGCTCCATGCTCCTCCGTCCATCACCACGCTCCCTCTGTCATTCCTTCACTCTATCAGCTCGCACTCTTCCTCATAGCATCACGGTGTCAATCGACTCGTACTCTTCCCCAAAGCATCGCGAGTACGATCGATGCGCTGTCATTTAAGACGCTAAGACCTCCATCGCCATCGCTGTCGTTCAATGCACCGTCTAAGATCAACATTCTCTCTCGGTCAGGCGAGGAACGAGAGAGAGGTGGGATATTGTAAAGAGGAGTAGGATGCTGATGCTGGTGTGGAAGGCGGACAGATAATCTAAGCGTTGATGTCCTCGTATGATTTTACACACCTCTTTTAAATTTAATATTCTTACTATATATAAGTTACCTTTCTCTACTGTGTAATGATCGTCTACGACGTAAGTCGTATCGCTATAATAAGACAAATAATTCTAAGCATTGATGTCATCGTACGGTTGTCGATCTTCTGAAACCAGGTAAAGATACACATCTTCACATCTGATGTTTGATGATGATGATGATGATGATGATGATGATGATGATGATGATGATGATGATGATGATGATGATAAAAATGTATAATGATGAAGATGAAGATGAAGATGAAGATGATGATGATGATGATGATGATGATGATGATGATGATGATGATGATGATGATGATGATGATGATGATGACGATGATGGTGATGGTGATGATGATGATGATGATAAATTTAACATCTGATTAATTAATATGCGGGACAGGCAGATGACGACGATGTCGTTGATATAATTATGATGCCAATGATGATGATGATGAATTATGATGCCAATGATTTTGACGACGATGACGATGATGATTTTTGGTAGTATTTCGTAAACTTTCTCTTTTCTCTCGTAGTTGCACGCATTTGGAGCGCTTCCGAAAGGTTCTTGCTGCGAGATGCGCTTTATAAGTGGTCAGATACAATACAATGAAATATAATAATGATGACAATACGAGTAATAGTAATATTAATAATAAGTATTAGCAGCAACTGTAACAGCAATGATTATAAACAAAAATAAATTATATTGGTAATGATAATTTTGTCGCGGTAAAAACTGTAAAATAATGATGAGATCCCTTCTGGCTAGCCCGGAGGTTTGGGATGAAGTGTTAGCGACTACATTCAATCCTCTCCCTGAGTCCCTCACCGTGTTGGTCAGTGTACTCATCATAGCTGAGTCGGCTAGGGGGTGCTGTTGAACAGAAATCTCGATGCAAATTTCTGCTCTGGCGGGGAATTGAACCCCGACCTCTCGGTCGACAGTCCAGTGCTCTAACCACTGTACTATCGAGCACCCCTAAAGTATGCGTATTGTTAGTCAATGTTTTATGTTTCGTCGCCCTCCTAATTTCTCCATACTTGCGACTGGCACAAGTGTGAAAAGTAGCGGCGGTCTTGTATTTTTGGTTTGTGTATCATCCTTTCATAGCATCTGCATAAAATTCTTAAACTTTTGCATTGACTCGAAAATAATTGCGTGTAGGTATTATGTAGTGCCATGTGATCGCGTTTTTGAAGGTGTTTTAATATTGTAATATAAGTAATGATTTGTGCTCCGAGTTCGAGTAGAACGAGAGAAGTAATAAATTCTGAGAGAGAAACAGGTAGACAGACAAAAAGACAGACAGTCAGACAGACAGACAGATAGACAGGTAGACAGACAAACAGACAGACAGTCAGACAGACAGACAGATAGACAGGTAGACAGACAAACAGACAGACAGTCAGACAGACAGACAGATAGACAGGTAGACAGACAAACAGACAGACAGTCAGACAGACAGACAGATAGACAGGTAGACAGACAAACAGACAGACAGACAGACAGATAGACAGGTAGACAGACAAACAGACAGACAGTCAGACAGACAGACAGATAGACAGGTAGACAGACAAACAGACAGACAGTCAGACAGACAGACAGATAGACAGGTAGACAGACAAACAGACAGACAGTCAGACAGACAGACAGATAGACAGGGAAACAGACAGACAGACAGACAGACAGACAGAGAAACAGACAGACAGGCAGACAAAAAGAAAGACAGACAGAAACAGAAACAGACATACAGACAGACATACAGAGAGATAGACATACAGAGAAAGACAGACAGAGAGAGACAGAGAGACAAGCAGAGAAACAGACAGATATATAGACAGACACAGAAACAAACACACAGGCGGACGGACGGACAGGCAAACAAAGAGGTTGGAACATATTTGGAAATAATAAAAACACGTCGAGAGTTACTGTAGCCTATAATGGCATTCAATATAGGTTATTAATCTGTTGCATTTGTTTGTCCGCATGTGCACTTGTTATAGCGCCCCTTCAAGCTCTTCTCTTCTCAATAGTGTATGCAGACTGCAGAGTGGACACTGCATCGGAGTTTCACGCCGAAGCGCTGTCTGCGCTGACCAATTGTGAGTGAAGGACTTGCTCATTGCTCAAGATCCTTACGCGGCGAGGTGGATTCCAACATCGAACCTTCCGGTTCCAAGGCAACGACGCCACCACTACACCACCGCGCTCCACTATATAGGACTATATTGTGAAAAATAATTGTGATTATTAATGAATCCAGATTTGACGAGGGCTTGTGACAACAAAAGCAAATTTGTTTGGCATAATAATAATAGCTCTTTTTGTGATTAGCGTCACGTGGTAAATGGAACACTTCTTCTTCTTTAGTTTTCTGGCAGTTTCATAATGTCCAATGACGCCTTTCATAATTATCTGTTCTGTGCATCCATCTAATACAGTGGTTCCCAACCTTTTTTGACTGTAGGGCCACTTTTTCTAAGTTGGAGGACACGAGGGCCACTTTTTCTTAGTTAAGAAGAAATTAGGGCATTTAGGGGGCCACAATGCTAAAATTTAATTAACTAAAAGCATATAAAAATTGTTATAATTAATACAAAGTAGGATGTTTGATGTTTATAGACTTCAAAATAAAATAATATGTGATAGAAAATAATTAAATTATGTTCTATCCTGTCCAAATTGTCAATTTTTCATATATTTTTGTTAATTCTTTGAGAGATGAGTGCTATTGTTGAGGCGTGGCGGGCCATTTTGTGAGGCCTCGCGGGCCACTTTTGGCCCGCGGGCCACGGGTTGGGAACCGCTGATCTAATAGATGTCATATATGTCCTTAGAATTTATCTAGATTTCGTGTGAAAACTTTATATAATTTCTGTTAGCTGCTTGTAGAAGGTGTGGCGACAGATCGAGGAGTTGAGAGAGATTAAATGTTACAACAATATATAATATCGTTAGATGATTTTATAAAGGTGTCTAAAAAGTGAACGTTGTAGCCAATCATACACAGCATTTCATCTATCTGAATCTGATGTCCGCGTAATTCAAACAAAGCTGAATTTGTGAAATTACAAAATAGTGAAAAGTTGATGAAATAAGTTTTATAAATTTAATATACGATAATATAAGTAAAAAATTACTGTAATTGAAAAACCGCAAGTGTATGATCTGCATGATGCTTTCACCCGATCTCGACGTATCATGGTTATTTTCATTTGCGCAGCGATCGGCCGAAATTTAACGGAATATTCATTACTTATTTAGCTGGCAAAACTTAACTATCGTCTCTGTAGGAAAGTGGGGCATTAGCTTTCATCATCACGACATATTATTTGCGAAAAAACACTAACCATTATACTATGTCGGTGGAAGGATTAGACGGCGAGGTGGACCTGACAATCTGGTTTTCAATGTGAGAAGGCTAAGAAACTGAGGTGGGTAGCCAACTCATGCTACGAGTGGTATTCATTAGGGTGGAGTGAAAAACTCGAAAATCAAAGTTTGGAAACGTAACAGCAATAAAAAGTTGTCTAATGGTATGGGAGTCAAGAAATCTCACAAAAGTTTTCAAAACAATTAATGTCTTCGTTTGCCCCCAGAGGGCCAAAGTTTCGAAAAATTGTCTTTTTTACAGAAAATTCATGGTTTTCTTATGGAATGTTTTTCATGCAACACAATATGCCACCACACAATATACCGTTGGAAAGAGCTATTAAAATTGCTGTTACGTTTCCAAATTTTGATTTTCGTGTTTTTCCCTCCACCCTAGTATACATTTTCTACTGGTTCTGAAATCATCATTGAAATGTTATTCGGACGCTTGCACTTATAAAACGTTGAAATAGTTAAAAGAGGTGTCAACTTCTGAAAATAGTAACAACGCACTTTTGAACATGCCTAATTATTGCCTGGACGAACAACGGCATGTACTCCTAATAATACTGTGTTACAATCCTGCATCTGGTAGCCATACGTGTGGAGAAAAAAGGTGGCGATAAAACCATCTCTCATCACAGCATCGTTACTGACTATACAAAATACAACACACCTCTTTTTCATTAATATTTCTTTTAATAAGTTCAGGATTATGTAGAAAAAATGGCACCTTCAACTTTCATTGGTGATACAAATTATAAAAGGAGCGAAAATAATTGTAATAGTAATAAAGTTGTTTTGCTAGATGTTCAAGAAGAAAAAACGTTGACTCTCTAACCTACCTCTTCCTATTACCACCTTAATTCATGCTTTTATTATTTTGTTCACGAATTGACTATTGCAATGCTCTCCTCATTGGTCTTCCTAAAGTTCGTCTTTCACCGATTCAGTCGGTTCTCAACTCAGCTGCTAGATTGATTGCCCGCCTTCCCAAGTACTCTCACATCTCTACCTTTATGTTTCATGAACTTCACTGGCTTCCTCTCCGTGCTCGCACACAATTTAAGATCCTCACTCTGATCATAAAGGCTCAACGGGGTCTTGCCCCAACATATCTGACTAATGTTTTACTTCGTCCTCACTCAGCTTCCTCCCACCGTCCACTTCGTTCATCCAACAGATTTGACCTCTTGGTTCCTCGGTCTAGAACTGTTATGGCTCAGTCTCGATCATTTGTCTCAATTGGTCCTTCTCTTTGGAATGCCCTCTCTCCTTTTGTTCGCTCTACACTTTTTTCTGGTAGTCTCTCCTCTGCTTTGTCTCTTCTCAAAACCTGTTTCTTCTCGCTTAGCCTTGCGCACTGGGAGAGCCTCTGAACGGTTCACCCTACTAGAGGCGCTTTATAAATGTTTAAATACAATACAATACAATACAATACAATATATTTTTACAGCTAATTGCTATTCCCGAAGTCGTGTAGCTTTTAACATCACAATTAGTGCTAGCAATTGTTTTATTCATCCAGTATCAGAGAAAAAAGATAAGTTGGAACAGATAGTGACTATCTTCTCCTTTTTTCACTTACCACTATCACGCAGCGAAGAACATTATCTGTGATGGGTCCAGCTATCTCATCGCTCGCTTCCCAGTGACTCTGCTTGTTCTTTATATCGTCTTCTCAAGACTTTTTTTATCGACCAGAACTGGACTGGAAGCTATATAAATTTATACGTTTGACTGACTGAGCTATTAGAAGTCATCAAACAATGGAAAATAATAACTAAACTAATTAGTAATCGTTGAAATTAAACACCTTTTAAATTTATAAAATTGGCATTATATAGGTTTGCCTTTTCAACTTTTCCATTGATAATCTGCGTTTTCAAGCCAAAACGCTAAGTTTAATAGTCAGTAAGAAATACATGTCAACTGCAGAAAAGATGACATTTCTGTTAAAAACCCTTTTGACTGTTAATTCATATCGAAATTACGTGTATCGGTTAATTAAGCTTGTAACTAAAGGTCGGATTTTGTGAATAAACTGTTTGCGTCGTTGTTGTAGATGGTATTTCTATCCTTGTCAGACCTATTAATATTTGATTGGTGTTTTAATGGCGCAGTTTGTTTTGCTGCGATCTATTAAATTGCATTTTCATTGATGCACTTGTTGATGTCGTGAAGAATTTTCGCCTAAGATCTATTTCCAAGTAGCCTGCCCACAAATTATTGGTTGTTGAAGCATGTCGATGACAATAATAATTATCATTTCTGATATCATATAGGATGAAGAGAACGATAATGATCTTTGCGGCCTCAGAGTGTCGTTATATACTGTAAACCGCACCCATTCGATAATTATGTCGCTCTCCTATAATAGATGCATGTAGGCTAGCTTTAGAATGAGCCGACTTTGAACAAAGTTTTTTGCACACCTCCTTTAAGTAGGCAATCATTATTATACAAAGCAGACGCAGTTTAAGGTCAAGTAATGTGACTCCAAATTCAAAGGTGTTGCTCTTAATATGAATCCTCCAGAAGGCATGTAATTTCACATAAGCACTTAACCCTCGGGCTACCACCCCCCCCACCTCCATAGGTTTTTCCCAAACCAAACTTGTTTCGTTTGGAACAAAATAATTTTGACGTGTTAGGTAGCTGTAGAGGATTCATTTGCACACATTTTGAGCTAAAATGTGTGATGATATACCATACCATTCAAAAGTTATACCCGATATACCCGAGGTACCGGGGGGGGGGTGGAGGGTGGATACCACCCCCCCTTTCTTAGATTATCGCTGTATCTTATTCGTCCTTTGACATGAAGTGACACAAATTACACCATTCTGTGGAGGGAATGTGGGGCTACATTTCCATGCTCACTGAGTTGTCTTATGACAACCGGAGGTGCTCAAAATAAATTAAATTTTCAAGATAAATAAATTATGTCATTATATAGAGGGCATGTAGGGCTATTTTGTGATACCAATTAATTTGACATTTGATGACCGGAAGTGCTCAAAATAAATTTAAATGTGTGAAAAGGATGGGTTTTTTTTCCAACACAAACCGATAAGTCTGCGTAAACGTTTTTTTAGCGGCTAATAAATGTTTTTTCTTGTTATTGTAATTAATACTAACTTATTAGGCCTACTAGTTTTTATAGTTGAATATTGGACTTTATTATTTGTAAACTATTTTTAATTAAATAAATTATGTTAAAAACACACAGAATCTAATATTTTGCTTATGCGAAAGTATATATTTTGTGGAATCGACGGTTGCCCACGGGAAAAAATTCATAACTTCGGGGTCCTTTCATATATTTTAAACCTAAATATACCATTTTGTGCAGAAATGAATGCTGAATCCACTGGTGTATTACAAGTTATGATATCTAAAACCTAAACCCCAAATCCACCACCCCCCTTGGTTGTCAGTGTTACAAAAAAGCTTGGTAGCCTGAGGGTTAATCAGATTCGGAAGGCATTATAGATGTCTCATGCCTGTTCAATGCTGTAGTACTTTTTCATTCCATTGACGTAAGACTCTTTCTTTTTGCCTCTGATGAATACATGAATTAATTAATCAACCGAAAAATCAGTCAGTCAATCACTCATACAGTCACTTTGTCAGCCAGTCAGTCAGTCAGTCAGTCAGTCAGTCAATCAACTAATCAATCAATCATTCATTCATTCATTCAACCAACAGCTCAATCAATCAACCAAACAATCAATTTGTAAATCAGCCAACCAATTAATCAATCAATCAATTCTGTTTTTCTTCATTCCAGACAAGCAATGACTCCAACCCTTTCCCAACCCATACCACCCGCTCTCTTCCCTCCTCCGGACCGACCCAACTCCACGCTCTACCATCCACAACTCGACGCAAGCCTCTACAAAACCTGGGAGCTCATCATCCTCGGTATCCTGGCCGGGTGCGTCTGCCTGGTCACCATCTGCGGTAACCTCACCGTCCTCATGTCCTTCTTCCTTGAACGGTCCATCCGCCAGCCGTCCAACTACTTCATAGCGTCCCTTGCCGTCAGTGATCTACTCATAGGAACGATTTCAATGCCGTTGTACACGACGTATATCCTCACGTGGAAGAATTGGCCGCTAGGGGAGCTACTGTGCGATCTGTGGTTGTCCATAGACTACACGGCGTGTCTGTGTTCCATCTATACGGTATTCTGCATCACCATTGATCGGTTCTGTTCGATACGATTGCCGACGAAGTATCGCGTGTGGAGAACGGAGAGGAAGGTAGGGTTCTATTATAATTCTCACCAATAAAATAATGATACATTAACTTACAGAGGTACAACATTCAGAGATACGGTGAGAGATAAATGTGATTAAATTGGTCTCTAATTATTAGGAAGATGTATAGCAACAAAAGGTGTCTAAGGCACTACTTATTTTCTTTACAGACATTGCAAAATATCTTAGTATAATATATATGTAAAACTTTCTTCATTTTGGACTTTTGACTGTTACAGTAACAGTGCACTCACTGTTAATTATCTATGATCAAATTAATTTAAAACGTTGTCGAATATATGCTTACCTCCGGTGCCATCCTTATGAGAAATGATTTGATTACTAAAAACAGGTGTCTGTATTATTACATAATAATATTATTATAGACTCGAAATAAAAAAGTAGCCATGGAAAACGATGGTTCTCTTCTCATCTGCCTGGTTTGCTGGTTTAAATAGCGGAAAAGAGAAACGAAGTAAGTAAGTACAAAGTACACGTAAGTATCCTCTGTACTACTCCAGTTGCTAAAGAACAACATTATATGGATCGAAGTGATTATCAGCAAGAAAGCGTACAAAAGAAATCCCAAGTTGAATAAAATGACTAAAATATTGATTGATTGAATGATTGATTGACAGGATTCATTATGTTGATGTGTTGACTGACCGACTGACAGAACAATTGTCTCATTGATTATTAGCTGACTGACTGACTAATTGATTAATCGATCGATCTATCGATTGATTGATTATGTCTTATATCTGAAGGTTCGTCATCTTCCTGATTGTTGCATTGACATAATGATTGACCGGGTGGAGGTATTGATATTTTGATTGGCTGACTGATTGGATGGTGTTTTGCTTTATTGACTGACTGATCGGCTTATTGATTGATTGATAGATTGATTAATCAACTGACTGTTTGATAAAAACTTGATTGATTTATTGATTGACTGATAAATCTATTGATTGATTATATAATTATAATTATGTAGGTTCTATTCGTCGTCTTCCTGACCTGGGCAATCCCCATCGTCGTCTTCTTCACATCGATCTTCGGTTGGCAACATTTCGTCGGCCACCGCTCCGTCCCATCCGGCAAATGCTACGTTCAATACATGGACGAAGCTTTCTTCAACTGCTTCCTCCAGGTCGGTTACTTCTGGACGACACTCATCGCCATGTTTGTTCTCTACGCCGGGATCTACCGCGTCGCCCTCAACATCCACCGAAGGTCCGATGAGAAGAGACGCCGCCATCTTAATTCACTTGCTACGATGGCCGGATGCACCATCGGACAGCTGGGAACGGTCATTGGGATGTCGCACGGACCGAGACATTGTGGGGGTCTGGTGTCCGGGATGGCGGTGAAGAAGGAGGTAGGGACCGTATCGGAGACGGTTAATGTGACGAGTGGTTACTCTTCGCATAGAGTGGTAGCTGGTGGTGGTGGTTCGCCCATTGAGAACACCACGCCTGGGGGTGATTGTTCTGAGCGGGAAGTGCGGATAGACTTGGAGAGAGCCAGTGCGGTTGGTACCAGAAGTGGGGTGCTGGACATGAGGGAGTCCCTAGGGTTTCAATCCAAAGAGTCAGTGAGTGCTGAGTGCATCTCCAAAGACAAGTTGTCCGATAGTAGCTTCCAGCGACACCTTGTGAGACCAACTGTTACAGTGGAGTCCATAACTCCACTCAAGACGTTTACGACTCGAAAGCGATACCTTCTGGGAAAGCACCGAAGAAATACCGAGCTAGGTCTTTCTGCTGAAGCGTTCTACAAGGCAGTCGAACACATCCAGGAATGTTTATTGCTATCCGCAGGTCAGCCACCAACACGTGGAAATCTGGACGTACCACGAGGAAGAAACATCGAAGGGAAAATTAACGTAAATTGTTCAGAAGATGCCACGGGGTATCCTGATGGCTTCACGTTGGGTGAGGATGTCAAGAGGTCGGGTATGGAAACGACAACAACGGTGAGCGATGAGCTCCAAGAGATCACATCCGTTACTAAAGAAGACCCAGATGTTGAAGCCATGAAAAGTTGCAGTTCAGAAGTAAGGAATCGTGATACGTCGAAAACTCGATCGTACAGTCTCTGTTGTGATTATTCGCCGAAAAGAGTCATTGTCAGTTACGTCAATATGGACGAAGGGTCTCACAACTTCAGGGAAAACCTCTATCTGCTTGGATTCCCTCTTATTCGCAGATAAACGCTGAACTGACTGGTGGATACTCAGACCCCGAACTTGTCGTATCTCCGAAATGTGCGCATCTCAGAGGAGACAGTGTAAATCGTACAACGATAATGCAGGCACAACCAATTTCAAACCTGGTCCCATTAGATTCAGAGGGGCACAGCGAATTACTTGCGAACCATGAACTTACCAACCCTGAGCTTGTAGCATCTCCGAGATGTGCGTATCCTGTAACAGAGGATGATGAAAATCGACCGACAATTATACAGAGAAAACACTTTTCAAATCTGATTTCATTAGATGCAGATGTCAATCTCGAGTGGTCTGGGAACCCTAAGCTTGTCGTATCTCCCAACTCTGCGGATCTTACCAGAAACGATGTTGAACTCGAACAAACCGTGGATTATTCTGATGACTTGGCACAGCCAATGGGAGAAATACCGAAGGTTGATTTCAGCGATGAATTCAATAAATGGACACGTTTTGAATCGGAAGCCCAGTGTGGTCCTAGTTTTATGACTCTAGACCAGAAACCTTCGATGTTACGGAAATACAAAACTGAAGGTCATCTCGAGTTTTGTTCCGAAAAGACTCCGAGGTCCAGAGCAGCCCAGATCTTCGTTGGGTACCAAGATACACTTCTGGATACACACTTGGATCACAAGGAGTTTCTCGCTGGAAAGGACATTCTGACAAACGACAGTCTCGCTTTGTGTGGTGGGACTGGAGCAGGTGACATAATATGGGCAAGAAACTTAGGTATTGGGATCTGTAGCGCACTTCTTCCAAACGAACCGATTGAAGCGGATAACATATGGGAAAGAAACATAGGGTTTTCACCTCTTCCGAAATGTGAAAGTCAAGTCCAACGTGAGAACGTTTCAATATTACCCGTACTCGGCCCAGAGAAAAATCTCGCAAGGCCTGAGGCAAGTCCAAAGCGCCTAATACGTGGGAATCGGGGATCATTCGATGAAATCTTTCACACACATACTTCCTCTGAACACCCGATCTTATGCATCACCAACACAGTCCATGACCATCCAATTGTTAACGATACCCAAGATAACCCTATCCACACAATTTTCCTCACCAGGGTAACACCCGAAATCGCGACCTCAGCCCCAACGTCATCGACAAAGGACGATGACGTCAAAGTAGACGTCACCAACGATGACGTCATCAACAATGACGTCATCAGCAGTTCGCGATATCAGAAGCAGAAGCAACTCGATTACCTCCGAGTTCCAACGTCATTTTCAAAGGACGATGACGTCAAAGTAGACGTCATCAACAGGGACGTCATCAACAGTTCGCGATATAAGCAACTCGACTACCTCAGAGTCCCCGATCTCACGGCTCCCTTACCATCCCCGGCAAAACCGATACAATTCAGATCACGAACGGAGATCCCTGGATACGACCAGGGCTTCGAGGATCGCTTCCCTACCGGACTGAAGCGCCTCCTCCAGGGCAGCAGACGCGGCCAGGAGGGCGACCCCCATCGGCGACCCAGCGAGAAACACCGGAAGAACGAGAATCGGGCTCGCAAGGCTCTCCGCACCATAACGATAATACTCGGTGCGTTCGTTGTGTGCTGGACTCCATGGCATGTCTTGTCTCTGATCATTGGATTCTGTAGCACGTCTGTGGTGTGTGTTTCACCTGTTCTCTACGATATATCTTATTGGTTGTGCTACCTCAATAGTCCCATCAATCCGTTCTGTTATGCGTTCGTTAACCAACAGTTTAAGAAGACGTTCGTTAGGGTTCTGAGACTACGCTGGCATCGAACGTAGAATGATCGATGGTGCAGGGGATGTGGACAGGTGTTGTGGAACTTCAAGATGTCTACTCAGAAGCGGTCCAAACTAACAGCGCGAACACTGAATCGGAGTTTCACGCTGAGCAATTGCGAGTGAAAGACTTGCCCAAGGTACCTAAACGGCGGTTTGAGATGGATTCGAACATGCAACCCCCGCCATTCGGTATGCGGACTACTGATCACAGGTCAACTGATCCAGGGACTACTGATCAAGGGACTACTGATCAAGGGACTACTGGTCAGAGGCAACTGATCAAGGTACTATTGATCACAAATTATACAACGCACATCGCACATCGAACGAATCATCAAACGACATGTGGGGGTCCGATTTGTTTGCCAAGAAATGCTAATTTAAACTCCCCACGCCTCTACAAATTATACAACAATTTCTTTATTGAACGTACAATCAAGTTTTTCGAGTTATGCAATGGACTTCGATGTAGCCTATGTTACGTTGTGTTCTACCAGTCGTAGGCCTAAATTTAGTAATTTTACTGAAATCGTTTGCTAATAACTAATTTTCGACAGTATTAACACTGAGTAAACCAATTCCGGTATTGAGTTTCGATCTATTAAATTGTTCTCTGATTTCAGTGATTGTGTTCGTTCTTACACAACTCGGACTGTGATCAATAGTACCTTGATCAGTTGCCTCTGACCAGTAGTCCCTTGATCAGTAGGCTAGTCCCTAGATCAGTTGACCTGTGATCAGTAGTCCTAGAACCCGCCATTCATAGGCCTACTCACTACACCAAGGCACCCCACAAACTTCTAGCATGGATAAATTTTTTGTATACATAATATAAGCGTGAGCGTTGATTTGTCTATGGATGGATGGATGGATGGTCGATTGTTTGGATGAATGATTTAATGACTGGATATATAGGGCTTGACTGATTGATTGATTGATTGATTGATTGATTGATTGATTGATTGATTGATTGATTGATTGATTGGTTGATTAGTGAATGGGTTAAGGGATGGAATGAAGGATATTCAGATTTAAAAAATCTAGCATGGATGTTTGATGGATAGTTATTAGGCCTACCCCATGTTGTGGCAAATTTATATAGCGCCCCCTTCCGGATATCTATATTTTATTTGTTTAACCCTCAATGGGTCCTTGTCAGAAAGTTACGTTCCAGGTCCTTGGGGTGCAAATGCACCCCCTAAGTGTTTGAGAATATAAATCAATGATACACTCTGTCTACCTGTAATCGAATACCATGTATTTTATATAAACATACTGTTCAATGTTTTATTTATTTATTTAGTTATTCAACACATTTATATAGCGCCCTTTCAGAGGCGCTCTCTGCGCTGGTCTAGTGGATGGTAAGAAACGGCCAACATATTACACCAGTTAACAAGTGACATAATATATTATCTAAATCGTTCAGTTACATACATTTGTCACACAGTAAATTATTGACAGAGTGTGCCGGACAAGTAGGCCTAAAGCACTTATCGCAGAATTTGCGCGTCTTCCTGTCACACTCGCGCGGGCACAGATGACACCGTCCTTGTGTCTTCTTCACTTTAGCTGGTTTCTCAGTTCCTGCTTCGAATTCTCCAGAGTCCAGTTCTATAAGTTGGATTGCGTCCATGATCGGTCTTCTGAGCAGGCTGGCTTGTCCAAACGTCTTCTTATAAGTGGCTCGGCAAGAGATTCCCCGAGACTGATGATGAATTGGCGACGGCGTATCGCTTTGGACGACTTATTCCAGTCAGTATTTTTGTAATCTGGCAACAAACATTGTCCACAGGTCTCGAATAGGAGCTAGCTTGTCTGTAGCACGCCGTTCTTCCCGAGTGTTTTTGTTGTCGAATCTGCAATAGTGCAAGATCTGCTTGAAGCGCTTTAGACTCAATGTGGTGGCGAGAAAGATTGGTCTGCCATATTTTCTGGACCATAATTCTTCGAGTGACTCTTGATTGTCTCGATAGACGCCTGCTAATAACAATAGGCCGATAAATGCTTCGCATTCTGTCCAGTCGAAGGTCTTCCAGCGTTTTTGGTTATCCTGATGAATAGAGATCCATTCTCGATAACAACGTTCTGCTTCTCGGTTTGTTTCCCTGATGATCACAGACAGGATCTCTTCGCACAAGTAAAGTTGAAATACCTATTTGATTGAATCTTTGCGTCCCTCGGATGTTACGCCGGGTTGTTGCCGGATAATGTCCTGAACTTGCCGACGGTGAATTAGAGGAGGCTCAGTAGTCCAAAGTCTGCCTGTTCGATCCACAATCGTGTTGGTGCAACCAATGAGCTGCTCCGCAGCGGTGGGTTGTGTCGGATCTGGAGTGTAGTGTGCGCCTCGTCCATGACCAAAACCACGGCGTGCTCCACGTGTACCTCTTGTAAATCCTCTTGCAGTACTTACACGACCTTTCCCTCTTGTATTCCGTGTAGTAGATGGTTCCTTTACCCGCTCTTCGTCAGACGCACTGACATCTTCTGATTCCTCGGAATCCTCGGACACATGATCTTCGATATCAGAGGCAGTACCAACCTCAGGCAAATAATCCCCATCTTCACTATCATCGGCATCACCTTCAGCTACACTGTCTTCATCAACTGCTGTATCCTCTTCCATAATCATTCGAAGAGCTTGAGCTGTGGTATACCTAGCCATCGTGTTATTTATTTTCTAATACTTGAAATGTAAGCAAAACAAAATGTCTGACTTCTAAAAAGGTCCAACAAATATCAGGAATGTTCTAACATAATTGAAAATAACGTAGAAAATTATTGCAGTAGGCATAATTAGCAGCAATTACCTGAATTTGTTCATAATATCAACGTTATAATTTTGGGGTGCAATTGCACCCCCGATGAACCTGTCCTGGCAAAAATTGACCTCAACTCTTTTTTTTATCGTTTCATGCATGACTATAGGAAGAAATGGTACACTTACAATGTCCTAGAAGATAACTGCTTAAATTTTAATAATAACACGTGAGTAGCCATATAAACGGCCTTGGGGTGCAATTGCACCCCAAGGACCCATTGAGGGTTAAGGGTCATTCAGTTGTTTATGTGCCAACGTTTGTGTGCGTTTGTGTATCTATGTGCGTCTTTGTATGAAAAGCACACCAGCAACAATATCATATTATGTCTATTTAAAGAAACACCAGCATCCAGAGGGAGCGCATTGTAAATTAAAACCCAAATGAATGAATTTAGACACCTGCAAAACCTTTTAAAGCGTGATATATAAGCGTAGAACGCGTTAGCCGAATAATTGGAGTTCTTGCTTATTCGTTAAACGCCTATTATGGCCTATAATTGTGAGAGTGTCACTGTCCCTAGCACCCAAGTAGGATAATTATTTCAACTATTCTATTTCACTGGTTTGTGATAGATTATTTTTTACAGTTGAGAACAGGATCTTTTGATACTGTCTAACATTACAGCAGTTTCCGGATTAATCATTCTGCTGCGTTAAACGACGAGTTCAATTTCAAACACAATTATATATAAAGACATGTATATATAAATATAATATATATATATATATATATATATATATATATATATATATGTGCATGTATACATACTATCAAGTGTTCGCCCTTTGATTTTTTATTACATATATGCGCCCATCTACTTCGGTCATTTGATGAGAAAACAGAAGGGCTGAATAAAACAGGGTATACAATACATGTAGGCTACGATGTCGGGAGCAAGGGCAAAGGCAAGGGTAAGACCGATGATGGGATGGATCGCTAATGTCATCACGTGGATAGAACTACATACAATTCTAAGTAGATTTCAAGAATATTGTTTTCATTTTGAAGGAATGTTTAGAACGCACGGTCTCTTCCAGAGGCGTAGCGACCGCCCTACGACCGGAGGGGACCCCCGCAAGGAAAGGGGGCCCTAAAAGTGGTAAAAATTACAAGTTGTAACTAGACATTTAACATTTACTGACGCTATCGCACAATCCATGTCAGTTTTAATGACAAAAACTGTGAAGTAAGTTTACACGGAATTCATGTAGACTGGAGGCCTATCATGTGTAGCTTACATAATAATTCTGAACCCTGCATATTGCATAAAATTAATACCGCATTCCAGTTTCTGCATTGTAAGTGGTCCGCCGCTATTGGGGTCTATTTAGCAAAGAAAAAATTATTCATTATAATAAGATAAATGATAAGGGAATGATCAGGAAACAGATGGAAATGGCAGTATTTTGGGAACAATTAAACTTAGCAGTGTGATACCTTCCCTCTGCTCAACTTAAAAAGAATGGATAAAACTGGGTTGTTCATTTTCCTTTTTTTATGTGCTTGCACGGATTTGACCCTGATACTAAGCAGAAAACCTATGTCAGATTATTTTGCCAACGCATTCTATTTTTATATAGGACATGTGTAATTGTTTTAAAGGTAGCTAATGTTATTGTTCACACACTGCTCCAAAAACCCATTTTGAGTGTATCGATGATCGTAAGAAATTAATATTATTTTACAACCGGTATTTGCAGTCGTGGAGTGGTGAGGAGTGGGTTGTTGTGCTGGTATTGGTGGTGCCGTGGTGGTGGTGTTGGTATTGGTGGTGCCGTGGTGGTGGTGTTGGTATTGGTGGTGCCGTGGTTGTTGTGCTGGTATTGGTGGTGCCGTGGTGGTGGTGTTGGTATTGGTGGTGCCGTGGTGGTGGTGTTGGTATTGGTGGTGCCGTGGTGGTTGTTTTGGTATTGGTGGTGCCGTGGTGGTTGTGTTGGTATTGGTGGTGTCGTGGTGGTGGTGTTGGTGTTGGTACTGGTGGTGCCGTGGTGGTGGTGTTGGTGTTGGTATTGGTGGTGCCGTGGTGGTGGTGGTGGTGTTGGTGGTGGTGGTGGTGGTATTGGTGGTGGTGGTGGTGTTGGTGTTGGTGTTGGTGTTGGTGGTGCCGTGGTGGTGGTGATGGTGTTGGTGTTGGTATTGGTGGTGCCGTGGTGGTGGTGGTATTGGTGGTGCCGTGGTGGTGGTGGTGGTGGTGGTGGTGGTGTTGGTGGTGTAGAATGACACCCAAAATTTATGAGCACATAAGAAAGTGTCCTACGTTTTTCAACTGAGTTTATTGATCATACTACTACTTCTTTTATTGCTCCTGCAACCACAAACATTTTCGATTCCACAACAACTACTACTGCGAATTGACACTTTTAGCATTTACGTAACCACACAAAGACGAGTCCACGTAGACGTCATTTTCGCAGTTTAACGTTGCAACGTATTTAATAGGTTAAAAGATTCGTTCATATCGTTGTACATCGCGTTTGACACCTTTCAAACGTGTACACAGCATGCTATATTATATTTATGTAACGGCGTCTTTTTAGCTTTCCTTCGTATCCATGTAGTAGTTGCGGAACGTTTTAACTGTCCTGACCACCAGCGTTGCCACTCCTTGGGTTTTTCACAAGATCTTGTTTTTTTATCCGAACTTGGGAAATGTTTTTCTTTTGCGAAGAACTTGGGTTTTTTCTTTTTTTTCTTTCGGCCCCCCAAAATATTGTTTTTTTTTATCCGAACTAGACCCTGCAGAGGTGGTCAGAGGTGTCGTTGGTGTCATCCATGGTCGCCATCTGTTGGAGAGAAGAAGTTGTCGATCGTCTGTTGAAGACTTTTGAGGATGGAAGAACGACTGGAGTTGAGAAGTTCATCGGACGGATCTGAAAAAAGGTCAGGTCAAAGAGGTCAGGTTAATTAAAGAGGTCGTGTTAAAGGTCTCTAGGCGTCAAACCTCTGACCCTCCGCTCTCTTTGTAAAAATCCTTCTCAGGTTTTCCTATCTCATCTTAACTAAGACAGTTTATTTGGCCGCGCTGAGGTTGGGAGCGCCTCCGAGTAGCCCCCTTGAAGAGGCGCTATATAAATGCATATAATGAAATGAAATGAAAAGAGGTCAAGTATGAATAGGTTTGGTAATGGCAAAGCAGCTCTGGAGTCAGTGGAGTGAGCGAGTGAAAACAATAATTCTTAACTATAATGTTCGAGCAGTTATTTTCTTGAATTTATTTAGTGGATGCAAAACCTGCAACATTGTTAATTAATTAATTAACTTGCGAGTTAGTTACTTATTATTTAGTGAAGAGCTCGCCATGTCGCAGTATGAATGGAATGCGTGATATCTGTGTTATATATATATAGTAATAATTACACATGTTTAAAAGGTGTTTAAATTGAGACTAGAGTTTCGAATGAGTGATTCGCTTGTTTGACGAGAGCTTATCGCAACATACAGCGAATACAAAATGAACAGCATAAAGAGATAAAATGTCAGCAGATGAAACCTTAGCCAGAATATGCCATTCAAGTTGGTACAATTTATTTATTCCTCAATCTCAGAAACCAGTTAAATAGAACAGGTGAAAGCATGGGCGGAGTTTGGTCTCAGCTCTTGGGGGGGCTAAATCATAAATCGAAATGATGTCCATAGACACACGAAAATCGATGATTATACTGGAATCAGAACGATGTCCTTAGATACCCTCGGGGGTTTTGGCATACCACCGAGCGCCAGAAGGACGAGCGCCAAAACGCCGAGAGGGGAATGTGCAAAGTTTCGCTAAACAATAACTAAATAATTAACAATGACGACTATTCTAGACCTACCAATTTTTTTCTATGATGTCATAGAAATCTACATGTATAACCTCCTGGAATTCCTATGTCCTACGAATCTCTATAATAGTCAAGTAAACTTCAAGACAGAAGGTCGTTGATAACATTGAATTCAAAATGAACAATGATGAGGTCTTTAGACACCCGAAAATGGTTGATAATGCTGAAACCAAATTGATATCCTTACACACCCGAAAATCGCTGATAATACTTAAATCAAAATGGTGTCCTTACACACCTAAAAATCGAAGATAATTCTTTAATCAAAATGATGTCCTTAGACACCCGTAAATCGTCGAAAATACAAGAATCAAAATGGCATTTGTGATATCCTCCTTGTGATCACCTCCTCCTATCAGTCTCTTCGGAAGCTTCTTCATATAAGTTCGTGGTAGCATAGGCCTATCCCTAGATAACTGTTTCATTAGCTAAATGGCTAGGTAAAGAATCTACAGACTTTCACTGTTTTGTAACCAACAACGACGACGTGTTTAAGTCTTCTTATTATACTCCAAAATCCGATAATAAAGTAAAACGATCAGCAACAACACAACAATGACTACACTTGCGTTATCATAACAACTACACGACTACTACCTTCATCAGTCTACTCTATCGCAACTCAACAACAACTATTACAGCCTATCTCAACGGCTCTCAACACACAACACTCCTTCTTCACTTCCACTCCCTCCTTGTACACTCAACGTACGCTCGTCTAGACATCACGCACTGTCCAGACAATCACCTGTCCAGACGCCGCGCGCCAATTTGCAGCTGTCCTACCTGCGTCGCTGTACGACAATCGTCGTGCACTGATTAAATTAGCTTACATTACCTCCTTCCTTTCTTTTGAAGAGAGCTAATTAATCTTAAAAATTAGCGAACGTATAATGCTTAAACTAAATACAAACAATTTCTATACTAAATGCAATCTGATCTGTTTCAGAAACAATTCTAATTGTCTTAAAAGAATGTCCATTCAAATGATTAGGACAATTATCAAAATGTACTTCAATGTCATCTACATACGGCTCATTGCATACAGCACTTGTTTAGACATCTTGATTGCTAAATCGCTAATTTGTTCCTCACCCACTTGAAGTGATTTCTGTTGCTCGCTGGTAAGATGTCCGATCTGTTCATAGTCCAATTGCAGCGATTTCTGTGTCGTCTCTGCCTGGTCTTCTTTCAATGGTAGTTCTACCACTGATCCGAATTCGTCGTCCTCTGCCACGATGAGACCACACGATAATGTTCTTGCGATGAACTTCCTCATTTTGTTGGCATGGACGATTCGTCGGCCGTTTTCATTCATGTCCACCAGATACGAATACTTGGATCTTCTTTGTAGCACTGTACATGGATCATGCCATCGTGAGATCAATTTGTTGGTTGACGTTGGATATAGTACGTTGACGTTTTCTCCTGGTTTGAATTCTTTATATTTTGCTTTCTTGTTATATTGGCCGGCATACTGTTTTTGTTTCTCCAATTTCTTTGCATTTTCCACCTGAAGCCTTGATCGGAAGAACCACTAGAGTCCATTTTTACGATTTTGAGATATTCACAAAATAAACTTTGTAAGTCTACAAATACTTCACCTATGAAAATATGGAAATAACATTTGGCACATGTGTTGATATGTGTTGTCTCTGTAACATGTTAAAATTATATTGGCTTACCAGCTAGGTGGCGCCACATACAAATTTTTTTAACATGCTGTATATGGCAATTTTTAGGACATTTTCCCCCAAGTTGTCAGTGTGCATACAGGATATTCAAGAATTGTCCTATAAGGATAATTTCAAAGTTGCTTTTCAGTAGCAAAATAATATAACCAATTAAAAATGAATAAAATTTTATAAGGTGACGCTTTATTTTAGTGGATTGTCCTTGTGTTGTGAGTAACTGAATGCCAATATGTGGTATTTTCATCGTCAGTGTAAGATTTCCGTTTTAAAACAAAATTATTTAGAGTCATGATGGTATGGTGCAGATGCTTCAGCGCCAAACATACATACATGCATGCATACATACATACATGCATGCATACATGCATAAATACATACATACATACATACGTACATGCAATCATGCATGCTTGCATACATACATAGGCCTACATGTGAATTCATGGAAGAACCACTGAAGTCCATGGACTTCCGTGGTTATTGCATGAACACTATATTTTATTTTCATTATAACTTTGGACTGACGTTAGTTTTCTGAAAAAGGAACTTGTCAATACATGCTCTATAGCATTAAGAATGGCAGGACACAGATAACTAAAAAATGTCAAAAATGGACTCTAGTGGTTCTTCCGATGAAGGCTTCACCTGTTTTTCATCATTCGTATTCTCCGTAAACATTTCTCTCATGCTCGTACCAATTTCCACATCGCTCCCCGAATCTTCACTATCATTTCGTTCACATGCAGCCATCACTTCTTCATTTTCATTGTTCTCGGGTGTTATTCCTTCGTCATCTTGAATGCTGAGTTCATCTTCGCTGTCCGTGTCATCTTCTTGCGAACTTTCGTTTATCATTTCATCTTCTCCGCCTTCGACTTCTGCTCTCCGACTTTGTGCTCTTGTAGTCACATTCGCTTGTAGTTCCCCTTGCAATACACTCACTGGTGGAATCTCTTTCAATTCTGCAATTATCTCCGGATGTAGCAAGAACTTTTCCTTATTTTCTTTGCACAGATCCGCTGGAATGCTGGCACACACTCAAGTTAAATATGGCGCGATATTTATTGTCCTGTCCTCTGTAGCTGCTCTTTCGTTACGACTGCTCATCCGCACTTCGATTTTCACCAACTTAGCTGGAATCGGCTCTCCAGCTACACATTGCAGATGAACTCTGCCGATTTCTTCTACTGTCGTTCCTTTCAGTAGTTCCTCGTTGATTACTGGTATCTCGGTTCCAGAGTCACTCAATGCTTTGACTCGTATAGGCTGACCATCATTTCCACGTATTTCTACCGTCACATGCTGCAAGGCAATCTTCTTTATAAGTGAAAAATCATCTTTACTTTGTATTATAAACCGTGGTGTACATTTCATCACCGACTTCCCTTCCGTTTCTCGGTTGTATTGTTCTTCCCAACCAGGAGGTGCATTTATCACTTGGATCTGGTTTACTCTCAAATTCTCTGCACTCCTACTAAAGCTCTTTCTCAGATTTGCCGCTCCTGGTGCTTGGCAGTGTTTTATTAGGTGTTTGTCAGAATGACAGTTGTGGCAACGTTTCTTTATAAAACGTCTTTGCTCATTGTTCTCCCACTTGTTGTACGGCGTGTATGATGCATTACTTTCTGTTGGGAGTCCCAGCGGCGGAGTTCGATTGTAGGCTTGTCTGTCCCACGTTGACTGCTGTTTATCTTGCGACCACTGCTTTCCCGAGAAATTATCTTTCCTTACATCATTACTTTTGGCTTGGCTTCCAGTTTCTTTGTTATTGCTGTCCCACTTGGTTTGCTTTGGATTATTGTCCCATGACTCATATTTCGGCTTTTCTTGAAACATCACACCAATCCGATTGTTTACATGTATGTCTGCGAGGTCTGCCACGTCACTGGCTTCCAAGCATTCTGTGCCCTCTTTTGCTAAGACAAACTGTAGTGGACCTGGTGGTAAACATTCTTTCAGCTTGTCCGCCACTAACAAATCAAACAGCTTCTCGTAGTCTTTGTCCACTCGTCTACTTCGGACATAATAATTCAACAGGTTCTTCAGCCTAGCCGTGAACATCGTATAGGTTTCTTCGGCTGTCTTCTTGGCCTCTGCAAACCTTGACCTGTACTCACGAGCTGTTAACTTGAATTCCTTCAACAAATGCTCTTTCACTGCATCGTATTTATCTAAATTCTCAAATGACAATCGATTCAATACCGTTCGCGCTCTCGGGGTCATCAATGGCAACAACGATTTCACCCAGTACTGCTTTTCCACAGCGAAGCTATTGAATGCATTTTCAACTGTTTCAAAATATAATGGCACTTCCATCATATCATACGGCATCTTCGGTAACACATGTTTCATTGCATCACCTTGCTTTTTCATACTCTATCATTAACTCCATCCTTCTTCGTTCTGATTCGTCACGATCTATTCTCATTTGTTCTAATTGTATCTGGAACTGCTGCCTCTGCATATCTATCTCTTGTTGTCGTAATTCTCTCTCTTCTCGTCTACGCTGCTCTTCTTTCCCTTTTTCCTCTTGTCTACGCTGCTCTTCTTTCTCTTTTTCCTCTTGTCTACTCATCATCATGAATTGTAGCAACGCCTCCATGGACATCGGTGCCTGAGGTTTCTCAACCGGCTTTTCTTTAGCGCCTCCAACAGCACCTTCTTCTTCAACTTCTTCCTTTGCCCAAATCTCAGCCAAAGTTCTCATCAAATGTTCCCTCGACATCTGTTCAACTTCTTCTGCGTCTACGCCTGCTTCAATTAATAATTTTACTAGTCTCTCCGAAGACATCTTTTTAATAGCTGCTTGCTTTTGCTCCGTAAGTTTCTCCATCTTACTTCTTTACTTTACAGATGCTTGATAAAATAGTAGGCTACTCTTCAAATGTTCGCAATTGACTGACTTCAATTCTTTATGCACACTTCAATAGACAAGCAAGTTTTTCTACCTTGTAGTCGTTGTGTTGTCGTTTCTCACTGACGTACGGATGCTCGATGTATCGTTGCTTCTCCCGTGTGCTCGGCTCCTTGATAAATTCACAGCGTCCGTTCCTCCACAACGTCTGTTGATTGGATAGAATCCCTCCGTTCGTAACTTGGCACGTAGACCCGCCGTTCGTAACTAGGATCGTTCTCCTGCAACTTGGATCGTTATCCCACCGCTGCCACCAAATGTGATATCCTCCTTGTGATCACCTCCTCCTATCAGTCTCTTCGGAAGCTTCTTCATATAAGTTCGTGGTAGCATAGGCCTATCCCTAGATAACTGTTTCATTAGCTAAATGGCTAGGTAAAGAATCTACAGACTTTCACTGTTTTGTAACCAACAACGACGACGTGTTTAAGTCTTCTTATTATACTCCAAAATCCGATGTAAAGTAAAACGATCAGCAACAACACAACAATGACTACACTTGCGTTATCATAACAACTACACGACTACTACCTTCATCAGTCTACTCTATCGCAACTCAACAACAACTATTACAGCCTATCTCAACGGCTCTCAACACACAACACTCCTTCTTCACTTCCACTCCCTCCTTGTACACTCAACGTACGCTCGTCTAGACATCACGCACTGTCCAGACAATCACCTGTCCAGACGCCGCGCGCCAATTTGCAGCTGTCCTACCTGCGTCGCTGTACGACAATCGTCGTGCACTGATTAAATTAGCTTACAGCATTAGACACCCGAAGATCGTTGATAATAGTGAAATCAAAATGATGTCCTTAGGCACCCCAAAATGGTTGATAATACTGAAACCAAATTGATATCCTTACACACCGAAAAATCGCTGATAATACTAAAATCAAAATGCTGTCCTTACACACCAATAATCGAAGATAATCCTTTAATCAAAATGATGTCATTAGACACCCGTAAATCGTCGAAAGTACAAGAATCAAAACGGCATTAGACACCCGAAGATCGTTGATAATAGTGAAATCAAAATTATGTCCTTAGGCACCCGAAAATGGTTGATAATACTGGAACCAAATTGATATTCTTACACACCCGAAATTCGTAGATAATAGTGGATTCGAAATGATATCATTAGACACTCGAAGATCGTTGATCATACTGGAATCAAAACGATGTCCTTAGACACCTGAAAATTGTTGATAATACTGAACCAATTTGATTTTCTTACACACCCGAAAATCGTTGATAATACAAAAATCAAAATGATGTCCTTACACACCCGAAAAACGATGTCAATCCTTTAATCAAAATGATGTTCTTAGACTTAGACACCTGAAAATCGTTGTTTATACTGATATCAAACATATGTTTTTAGACACCTGAAAATCGATGATTATACTGGAATCAAAAGATGGTCTTAGACACCCGAAAATCGTGGATAATAGTGGAATCGAAATGATATCATTAGACACCCGAAAATCGTTGAATATACTGGAGTCAAAACGATGTCCTTAGACACCTGAGAGTCGTTGATAATACTGGAATCAAAACGATGTCCTTAGACACCAGAAAATCGTAGATAATACTGGAACCAAAACGATGTCCTTAGACACCCGAAAATCGTTTATCATACAGGAATCAAAATGATGTCCTTAGACATCCGAAAATCGTTGATTATACTAGAATCAAAACGATGACCTTAGACACACAAAAATCGTTGATTATACTAGAATCAAACGGATGTTCTTAGACACCAGAAATTCGTAGATAATACTAGAATCAAAAGATGGCCTTAGACCCCTGAAAATCGTTGATGATAGTGGAATCGAAATGATATCCTTAGACAACCGAAAATCGTTGATTATACTGGAATCAAAACGATGTCCCTAAACACCTAAAAATCGTTTATTTCACTGGAATCAAAACGATGTCCTTAGACACCCGAAAATCGTAGATAATTGTGGAATCGAAATGGTATCAATAGACACCCGAAAATCGTTGATGGTACTGGAATCAAAACGATGTCCTTAGACACCTGAAAATCGTTTTTATCACTGGAATCATAACGATGTCCTTAGACACCCGAAAATCGTAGATAATAGTGGAATCGAAATGATATCAGTAAACACCCGAAAATCGTTGATTATACTGGAATCAAAACGCTGTCCTTAGACACCTGAAAATCGTTGATAATACTGGAATCAAAAAGATGTCCTTAGACACCCGAAAAAAGTAGATAATACTGAAACTGAAATGATGTCCTTAGACACCCGAAAATCGTTGATTATACTGAAATCAAACCGATGTTCTTAGACACTCGAAAATCGATGATTATACAATAATCAAAAGATGGCCTTACACACCCGAAAATCGTTGATTTTATTGGAATGAAAATGATGTCCCTAGACACCCGAAAATCGTTCATAATACTGGAATCAATGATGTTCTTAGACACCCGAAAATCGTTGATAATTCTTCACGGATCACAAATCACTGGCCAGGTCTCATGATCAGGGAACAAATGCGCAACTTTAAATTTCCATGAAAAATGATTAGAATTTCACCGCAAGGTGATAATACGGTAGTAATGTGATATATACTAATAACTGATTGATTAAGTCTTATTCTATTGTTTAGTTTGTCTCAATGTCCCAGGTTGCAGTCTGCCAACTTGTTTTTGGCACATTAAATGAATAAATATATTAGGGTACCGCTACCGCTACAGACTTCGTTTTCACAGTATTGATGTAGAGAAGGGGCTGTCAGCCAGCAACTCACATGAGTCCTTATTGATGCAAAGTCAAGTTGGTGGATTCTTGGGGGGCTTAGCCCCCCCCTAGCCCCTGATAAACTCCGCCCATGGGTGAAAGAACTTTACTACTTTGGCAGGCCTATACTATTTACTGAGAAATTGATATAACGCTACTTCAAGGTTACTACTCAGGAGCGCTCCCAGTCCAACCCCGGTAAAAGAGACAGTCTTAAGAAGAGAAAGAAATGAAGTAGAGAGGCCAATTGGTATTTGACGAAGGATAACAGGGAGTTCATTCCAGGTCGCAGGGCCAGCCACGGAGAAAGCACTAGGGACGGAGACACTCTCACAAAAGAGAGAACTCTATAGAGAATAACTAAGCACGAATCTCAGAGGAAAAGATAATGACTCTGATAAGGGATTGCAATACCGCATGGGTCAGACCGTGAGGAAAGACGCATCGGGTAATAGTCATTTTTGCCGTTCTGTTTTTATATAGAGCGTTTTTTAAACGGTTTAAAGGTGTGTAATTTAGAAAAAATTCGAACATTTGGCTACCACGCACTTTGCCTATCATTATCAGCAGAAGTAATTTCAATTTAACGACAATGTGCTTTAATATTATGACTTCATTGGTCCTTCAAGCTATTATTTCCACGCCTTTGTTACCAGTAGAATTGATCATTAATGCTCAGTTCTTGCTGGTCACCCATCTAGCTTAATTTCTTGCGTCTTGACCGGGTCAAGCGCTCTGCTGCTCGGCTTACTAGTCATATTCCGAAATAGTTATTTTTTATTTATTGAATGGAAGACCTCCAACCGTGTAAAATAATTAATTAACTTGTCAGTTACAGGTAGTTACTAACATAGAGATGTATTAAAATATAAGGCTAGAGGGAATATCACGTCTGTAAATCTACGTCGCTGTCTCTTTTCATATCGACCAATCACATACCATGAGAAATCGCCTATTCATATCGACCAATCATAGGCGTCGCTGTCTCTTCATATCGACCAATCATAGGCGATTTCTCATGCCAACCGACGTGTGACGTCACTGGCGTGATTTCCGTTAATATAATAATAAGGTCGTTGATAACTTCACTTTTTTATGCAGAGGAGATAGGCCATATTCTCTCTAGCCTATATATTTTATATATATAGCGTACATCTCTATGGTTACTAATCATATCATGCGTTCCTTTAATAACGATATATTGCGCAGAAATCACTATAATTATTATAATGATTGCTACGCTATATATCGTTATTAAAGGAACGCATGATATAATATGGCAACAATTTGACACAATCATGAAAGGTGTCTAAAGAGTGACTAGAGTTAAGGTTGAGTGATTTGCTATAGTTTGGCGGCAGCTTATCATAACATAAAGTTAAATTATTTATAGCACGCACACTCGAACATTAGTTCATCATGATGTCACCAGGTGGTGGCAGAGGATTGCCCAGCTGACGACGAGTCCACGCAGAATCCGGCTGCTAACCCTTGACCCTGCAGAGTTGGTCAGAGATGTTGTCGTTGGTGTTCATGGTCGCCATCTGTTGGAGAGAAGAAGAAGTTGATGAACGTCTGTGGAAGACTTTTTGATGACGGATCTGAAAGAAGGTCAGGTCAAAGAGGTCAAGTGCGAAGAGGTGCATGTGGTAAGTAGGTCTAGAGTGAACGCCTTTGAATTTTTTTAGTTATCGTAGCTAATTAATTACTTAATTAGAATCTCGTAACAGTTGAATTGATCAATTAATAAAATTACAATTATAATCACGAGTTAGTTCCTTGTTATTAAGTGAGTGAAACATTCACATAACCTCAGATTAAGTGATCTGGGTTATAGATAGCCATAGTTACACACGTTTAAAAGGTGTGTAATGTGTGACGAGTTCTGACTGAGTGGTTATCACAACATAAAGTGAATACGAAAAGGAAAACCAGCAGAATTGAGCATTGCTGCAGACAAGTTCATAGGACATATCTGAAAAGAGGTCAGGTCAAAAAGGTCAGGTCAAAGAGGTCAGGTCGAAGAGGTCAATACGAAAAGGTGCGGTAATGGCAGAGTAGATATAGAGTGAGCGCCTTTGAGGATTCTTAGTTAGTATAGAGAATTAATAACATAACAGAGACGAACAGCGTCCCCCTCTTCCTCTACGCAACCTTTTGCCTGGCACTACTAAAGAGAAGTGGTCGAACTACAGTACATACGGTGTGCCGTCGTGTTGACTACTCATTGCAGTTGGTGCAATAGTCACCATCAGAATATGCCCAATTACATGTATTACACGCACGCAATAGTGGAGCTGTTATTTCAACTATTAATTTAACTTTTGAAACGGTTGCTTATTGTTTTGTGAAAGGTAAAAATAGTCCATTAACTCATATATAAATGGATCAACCCTCTGCAACTTATATAATATGAATAAATTATGTTTAAAAGGTGTGCAATTTGTGAATAGAGTTTCAGCTGTGTCATGGAGGGCGTTGCCGCCTGAGTCAGAGATAAAGATTTCGTCTAAAGAAGACCTTAGACGTAACGGACAATCCAGCCGTTTTAGTTTATATAAAGCAATGTTAAATCGGTCCAAAGGTGTTTAATGCAGAACAAATTTAATATAGTGATTACCATGTAATTTGCTTACATCTGCAGAAGTAGTTTCAATTTAATGACACTTTGTTATATTATGGCTTCATTCATCCTTGAAACTAATAAATTATTACCAGCAGAAGTATTGATCATTGCTGCTCAGTTCTTGCTGGTCACCAATCTAGTTAAGCAGGGCGTCTTGACCGGGTCATGCTTTCTGATGCTCGGCTTATTCAATGGTCATATTCCGGAGTATGCATCATTTCTGCTTACATGCGTGAGGTTTTGCACTGGCTCAAAACGCATCTATACAGAGTAACAGCACTTGTCTGGCAGTGTCTTCTTTGGCTCCGTCCTAATTGTCTGACCTCCAACTTAGCCTCTCATTGAGCTCAGCCCTCCAACCCGGACAGCGTCGAGCCTTCTCGGGTGTTGGCCCGCCCACATGGTATGGGTGCCCGATTGCACATAGCCATATGCATACACACACACACACACACACACACACACACACACACACACGAAGTGTCACGTGCAGCGTCACTCAGCAGACAATGGTTACGCCGTCATGCCGTCAAGTCCGCGTCATCGGTGACGTCAGATCGGATTGTCCGAACAGCACTGAGAAACGTCTATGATGATCATGATGATGATGATGACGATGATGATGATGATGATGATGATGATGACGATGACGATGATGATGATGATGATGATGATGATGATGACGATGATGATTGCTGCGATGGAGGCGACGTCATGATGGTCATATCGGTGACCTTGAGCTATTTTGAGAGAATGAATTGCTGAAAGCAAACGGTTTAATTAATTATGCACGTCGTATACTATTCATTGCAATCTGATGGGAAAGCATGTGTTAAGATGGCATTGAGCAACTGTGACTGAGATGACTATCCCTGCAGTGAAGATCGAGCACACCGAAAGTATTTTGTACCAACCTATTAACTTTATTATTATTATTATTATTATTCCAAAAGTTTAACATCATCATATGACAACAAAGTCCGTTGACGAAACACCTTTTTAACTCAAAACTAACTCAAAACTAATTTGTTTATATATTGCAGCAGCTGATATCATTTTAAAGGTGTTGTAGACTCCGTGCATTTTTTTGGCTTTCAATTCGAGCGCATGATCTAATCCGGTATTGTCCAACCTTTTTGACACTGCAGGCCACTAAAGTACATTTCTTGAAGCCGAGGGAAGCACCGGCAAGCTAAAAAGCATCAACTATGATCAGAGGTGGATAAAAAAAATTTCAGAGGGCCCGAGAGGGGGTCAAACTTTGTTGCCATCGCCCATCGGGTCGAAATATCTTGAAACTATATCAAATTTCCATCCCTAGAAAGCTGTATTACCTTTTTTAAGTCATCAGGTCGAACTTGCCTTCAAAAACCCAAGAATAAATTAAAGATATACATTGTTCGAAAGCTTGTTGAAACCAAATGGGGGGTATACATGGGGGGCATTTTTAAATGGGGTCCATGGCCCAACACCGCGCCTTTATCTGATTTTTACTGTGGAATGGCCTTCATACTATTATTCGTGCTCAGATTTTATCTGGAAGCTTTACTTTTCTTATTATTTCTCAGGAGTTCTTTGCACTGAAAGCGCCTCCGTTAGGTTGTACTGGGAGAGGCGCTTTATAAATCCAAAAATAAAATAGCATAGAATAGAATAAAATGGCTGCCCCCCCCCTTTGGATCAGCCCTGACGACGATGACGGTGACAACGACGATAACGATGGCGAGGACGATGATGATGATGATAATGACGACGACGGTGAATGAACTGTGCTTTTTCCAGACAGATAAAATTACTGTATATTGCAGCTCTGATGTTGCAATAATAATTATTGGTTTCCAAAGTAAGAGTGTATTATTATATAGGCTATTGCACCCCGTTCGAAGCTTTTGAAACTGCGTAATTTAAGCGCCTAAAATTTATATAGAACTTCTCACTTCTTAACAGAGGTGTTGAAAATTGCTAAAATTGCTGTTTAGCGTTAGGCCTACAGTAACTCTTCATTCTTCATCATCATCAATATCCTTAGGCTCAATGCCCGTAGGAGTCCGACGCCACTCTCTGTCTGAGTCTGTCTCGTGCCATGTTGCCCAGCTTCAACCGGTCCGGTCAGCAGGTCTGCTCCATACCATTAACATCTTGGAGCATCTAGACCACCTTGTCTGATTGAAGAGAATCGTGAAAAGAGGCACAAAGGACAACGTGGGTCAATGCCCGTTGTGTCCCACGCTCTCTCCCCCGACCCTCTCCATCAGTCTGTCCTGACCCACCTGTGCATGTCTGCTTCACATCATGACACCTTGAAGCATCTGGGTAGCTATGCTACTTGTGTCGTGGTTTTGGCGGATTACAATCGTCTTGGTTTGTGGCCCACGTATGCTCTCTCCTTCGACTCTCTCAACCGGTCTGTCCTGAGTGCATGTCTGCTCCACATCATGACACCTTGAAGCATCTGGGTCGCTATGTCACTTGTGTGGGGGTTTTGCGGATTTCTATGGTCTTGGTCTTTTCCTGCCAGTGAATCGCCACCCATCTGGCAAACCTTCCTCATTTTGTCCGGACTTAGGACCGGCACAGGGACGTTGTTGGTTCCCTGTGGCAGAGGATGGATGCAGTTTAACGTCATGCCCAGGACTAACTGTTTTTCATTCTTCATTCAAATCTAATTGCAATAAGAGCTGGATGGATACATATATTAACGACAGCTTCTGACAACAGAGACTAAACTGTTTGCGCCTTAATATTTTCTTACTGGTTTTTTTCCTGGTCCGTCATTCATTTCTCTCTAGTCTCCCAATTATTAGTTCCAAAGACGTATGCTATATTTTTAGTTGTATGCTATGAATTATTGAGCTGCATATTGTGTTTTTTCATCAGTGCGCACGCTATATTCAGTTTTCGTCCATTCTTCCCGCAGTGAGTTTGCAGGCGGTTCCATAAAGTACATAACTACTTACCTGCTTACTTACATACTTTCTTATTTTTTTACAATCCATTCTAACATCCCCTCTAACACGCATTCGTTTATTTAATAATTTTAACTCATGCAATAACCAATCTATTCAATCATCTCTGATGATCTCTCCATTTATTTGTTAAGTATAGGTATAAACATGAACACCAGATTTTGTTGATACTATCAAGCTTGACTTGAAATGAAAACTGGCATACGTGTAGGGTGGTAAATTAATATAAGATTTTTAGTTTACGTTTTACAGGTGTGTAAATGCGTATTAAAAATATCGGGTGTACGTATAGTGACATTTTGCTGCTGTTAGCGTTGACATTTTCGTCGTTGCAACGGAGATTTTTTAATGCGTATATTGCTTAGTAATTTTAATACTCGGCAACTATTCATAATTATTTATTTAAACGTTTGAAAGGTGTCTAAGGTGAACGCTGCATCAACGCTATCGAATTAACCCTCGGGCTACCAGGGGGGGGGTGGTATCCACCCCCCCCCCCTAGGTTTTTCCCAAATCAAACTTTTTTCGTTAGGAATAAAATTTTGACGTTTTAGGTAGCTGTAGAGGATTCATTTGCACACATTTTGAGCTACAATGTGTGAGGATATACCATACCATTCAAAAGTTATACCCGATATACCCGAAGCACCAAGGGGGGGGTGGATACCACCCCCCCTTAGATTATCGGCTGTATCTTATCCGTCCTTTGACATAAAGAGACACCAATTACACCATTCTGTAGAGGGAATGTGGGGCTACATTGGGGTGGTCACGGAGTTGTCTTTTGACAACCGGAAGTGCTCAAAATAAATTAAAATATAAATAAAGGTGTTTTATTTTCATAAGATTTTCATGTTTTTCCTATTAAAAATTATTCATAATTTATTTTTTAAGAGAAATAACATATGTCATTCTATATAGGGCATTCAGGGCTATTTTTTGATACCAATTAATTTGACATTTGATGACCGGAAGTGCTCAAAATAAATTTAAATGTGTGAAAATGTTGGGTTTTTTTACAACGCAAACCGACAAGTATGCGTAAACGTTTTTCAGCATGTTTTACATGTTTTTTTCTCTTTTTATTGTAACTAAAACTAACTTATTACTAGTTTTTATAGTTGAATATTGGACTTTATTATATGTAAACTATTTTTATTTAAATAAATTATGTTAAAAACACACAGAATCTAATATTTTGCTTATATTTTGTGGAATCAACGGGTGCCTACGGTAAAAAATTCATAACTTCGGGGTGCTTTCATATATTTTAAACCTAAATATACCATTTTGTGCAGAAATGAATGCTGAATCCATAGGCGTATTACAAGTTATGATATCTCAAACCAAACCCAAAATCCAGGGGGGGTGGTAACCACCCCCCCCCCTTGGTAGTCAGTGTTACAAAAAAAGCTTGGTAGCCTGAGGGTTAATGATAACCATCGTCGTCGTCGTCATCGTCATTGTCACCGTCGTTTTAGTCATATAGCCATAGCCACAACCACCACGAGGACCACAACAGCAACAACAACCACCACACAACAGTCTTAACAGCCTTTGTCCTCGCCATTATCATCATTGTTGTTATTATTTATTTTAATAGCTTTAATAATCATTTCAATTAGACACAAAGAACGCGTTGAATGGTTTCGATGACGTTTATGATGACGACGACGATGACGACGACGACGACGTCAATGTCATTGTCAATGTCATTTTCTCTTCCTGTCTCTCTCATTCTATCATCATCATCATCACCACAAGTAACCATAGCAACAGACAGTAATGTATTACCCTCTTTAGCGACAGGCATCTGGCATCGAGCAGAAACAACGCGGGGGCGGTGGTCTAGTGGTGGCGTCGTTGCCTTGGAGCCGGAAGGTCCGAGGTTCGAATCCACCTAACCACGTAAGGACCTTGGGCAAGTCCTTCACTTACAATTGCTCAGCGCTTCGGCGTGAAACTCCGATGCAGTGTCCGCTCTGCATCGGGAGCGCCTCTGAGTAGAGAGAGCTTGAAGGGGCGCTATAACAAGTGCACATACAAACAACGCCATTTTGCTGTCACCATGGTAACTGGCCACCTGCGTCACCATGGTGATCCATGACAGTAGTTCGATGAAGGCTGTCATCGTCATTGGTTTGGTTATCTATGGAAACAGGAAACCCGTTTTTATTTGTAAAATGCATGAACTAGCATTAGACACCTTTGAAACGGCTAAATATAATTTATATAATGTCTAGAGGTGCTACACAAATAGTTGACAAGTTCTTTAGTGATATAATAGATCATCGTCAGTATTTAATATAAATGAGGCGAAGAATGATCGCTTAATGCGGTCAAATTGGATAGCTTAAAAATTCTATTTATATCAACGTATGGACACAATCTCTTAGATTGTTTTGTAACGATCACAACTTCAATCGTTCGTCTTAGACACCTTTAAAATAGTTCTTGATCTTCCTATATAAAAGAAGACGCGACTGGCAACTAACGAGTTGGTCCAATAGAATTACAAAATCCGCAAAAATTGTTTAGAGACTTAAGACACCTTTAACAATACAGATTTAATACGGGTGCCATAACTTTTGGATCATCGCTGCAATTAGAAACCTTTAAAATGTTTTCGAGGGATAAATATATTATATCGTGCGCCTAGAAAAGTAATCTTTCCACATTTCGAGAACTTGTTAGTGTGTCTCGGTTATTTTATATAACAGTAATCGAAATCAAACCGCTAAAATTCCTGTGTCATCGCAGAAAAGTACATACTCACTTACTTACACTCAATACGACAGTGTGAAGGAAGAGTTGTAAAATATACCTACATCTTTAGCTGACTGCAATTTACATTATTATTAATTCTTACCTCTGCTGTTTTTCTGTCTGGATCAATGCTAGCCAAGAGTTGAGCAGAGGTGGCCATTTGAGGAAACAGCGCAATGCAAACAGGAGCACACTGCGTCGTAGGATCACCAGAGGTAACCATGTGAGACAGGTAGGACTGAAGCCTAAGAGGGGTACACTAGCGTCCATAGGCATTGCAGCGGAATTTCATGGTCAACGCTGTTCATAGTACATTTTCGATAATTAATGCTGTAAATAATTGTAAAGTCGTGATTAAGAAAATAATTATTATTATTATTTTCATTTCCACTGGCAAACGTAAATACGATGAATCGTATTTTGTGATTGGGGGTTTTGTCATGAGGTGTGATTAGTTGAGTTCAAAATAGACAGTTCTACAGTAACTGTAAATAATCCGAATAAAAACTGTAATTGCAAGTTCAAAAGCCACTGTGACAGAAGTACTGAATTCTTGCTTTCTTCTTATTTATGTTTGGCAAAATCAATTTAAAAAGGTATGTAATTGATTCGAAAAATTATACCAGAGCTAACTGCAAAATGCAACCTCCCTTAATCAAGAAAGGAGGGGATGACAACAATAAATGCGTGAGATGGCGCAATTTCATTAAACATCAACTAGATAAGTGAAGATAGAAGATTTCTTCGTAAATCTGTAAAGACGACGAATTTGTCCATTCGATTTTGAAGGCCAGAAGTGGAAACGTGACTTTTTTTAAATTAATAATGCATAAAGTAATAATTCTATTATGCTTATTTTATTACATCTATTTCAAAATATTATGTTGATGCGTTATGGAATAATTTTGCAACCGCATCCTTAACCATGGTCGGAGAATTGGACGGAGATTTGCGGGGGGAGCCCGGGGGACGAACGAGTGCCGCCGAAGAAAAGACGCCAGATTATGGGCGGACAAATGGCTTAATTTTTAGTCATTTGGCCGAAATATCCAGGAAAAAACCCATTTTCCTTCCAAAAAAGTTGACCTATTTTAGTCATTTATTTGCCATTGTGTCCAGTGGGCCTTTATGAAGTGTCCATGTCCTGACACTCACCAGTTGGGGGGGGGGGCAAATGCATGGTCCCCGCCGTCCCACCCCAACACATTCATTGAGGGGACCGTTCCGTCTGTCCCCCTTATGTCTCCGCCCATGTCCTTAACCCTTGGCTTCATTTGCTTATACATGCAATCCAATATAAAATCGGAAAAGTCAGAGGGCAACAGGTGTGGAAAGATGTCAATGGACCTTAGGTAGGTCCACAGGGCCGTAGCAACCAAAACCGTGGCCCCCTCCTGGCCTACAAACATAATGTCCGGTGCGCGGGGCCCCATACAATGCAGAAACTGGAATACAGTATTTATTTTCAACAATAAATACACAGGATTCAATATGAATGCTATAGGGCCAGTACAGGCTGTAAGTCTATAATATAGTCTACATTGCTCCGTATTTACTTCACGGTTTTGTCAGTAAAACCGACATGGATTGTGCAATGGCGTCAACAAATGTCACTTACCTATAGCTATATCTTACATTTTTGCCACTTTCAGGGGCCCCCTTTCTTGCGGCGGCCCCATTCGGTTGGAGGGTACGGAGGGCGGTCGCTACGCCTCTGTAGGTCCAGCTTGGTGGGCCAACCGTTCTTGAATATTATTGCCAACAGGGTGGGAGCTAAAAACAAGCGCATTCGTTCCCCGCTCACGGAACTGCAGTCAGGCATCTGGTACTGCTATTCTTCGTCAAATTGGTATTTCTGCTTCATTTATCACTGTGTTTAAGACTTTTCTACAGGGGTTGAACTGGGAGCGCTCCTGAGTAGGTGTCTTTAAAATTATTACTTAGTGTCAAAAATTAATGTGCATAGAACACCTTTTAAACGTAATTAATATCTGATATATATAACGGTCACTTTCACGGTCTTTTGTTGAAGCGATATCGTAGTGAAATAACTTCTAAAATGGCGATATATAAAGAAGTCTTAATAAATATGGAGAAAATTAGTATAATCAATAATGAATCATATCATAGGCCTAAATTGTATAACGCAGCACGATTCTGGGTGAGCGGTTGTTTTGTAATCTTTAAACACCAACTAATCAGCTACGAATATGGAATGACCGTATCTTCGAGAACTCTGCTGTTCCACCTTAGGAGTTCAGCGTCGATCCACCCTTCGATCGGCGAACCAAATTGAACTTATGGTTCCCCGCTCGCGGACTATTATGCGACAGCGTCGTTCATTCTCTGTTGCTGGTCATACCACCTGGAATGGTCTTCCTGTTACATTGCGCTTAATTCCCAGAGGTCACTCCGCTCTGTTCCTTAAGAACCTAAAAACTGTTTTATTTAGCCGTAGTTGGGACGGGAGCGCTTCTGAGTAGCCTACCTTGAAGAGGCGCTATATAAATTTCCGAAATAAATTTCCGAAATAAATAAATAAATTATTAAAAGCAGCAGTATACTCATAGCATGGATCCCTAGTCATATTGGATTATCTGAAAATGAAATGGCAGACACCCTTGCAAAGAAAGGACAAGAGCTATTGGAGATTAATTCAACAAATTATCTATAATTAATGGAAATCTATTCCGTAGTAGGCGGTCAACGTGTTAAGTTTATTAGCATTATCTATAAATAATTATTCAAGGAATAACTTAGGCCGTGAAGAAGACTTGTTTTATTTTATAGCCTAGATGTGGCCACACTTAATTAATGAATCAGTACATACAATATCATCAATATGCTTATTTGCCTTTTCATTCACATTTTCATTTTGGATAATCCATCAATCTATCAATTAAATATCGAGCCCATATTTTATATAGCACTAATTTTAATCGTCTTAAAGGTGTCTAAGTCCAGCACTGATGAGGCCAACGATCGTATAGCTTTGGGTTTTTTGTGTTTAGCGACGATGCATAACTGTGTACAGGTCATTAGCGTTGTCCTTTACACAGACTAAATCCGCAACCATCTGTTATCTGACAGTGCCAGTCCCAAGCATGAATAGATAATAATAACAAGAAATCTACTCAGAGGCGCTCTCTGCGCTAACTAGCCAAAGTGATGTTACGTGTCATAACAACAAGGAAATTTCATCAATTAGCAAAATAAGTCACAGTGAGGCGGAAACAGTCATCAGTGGCGATCCCTTGCAAACACGTAGAATCCTTCAACGGAATCCCGTCAACAGCCTTCAGATGGTGGAATGTTCAGAGTCTCTGGTACAGGTTGCGTGGAGAAAGTAGAGGGGCGACACATGACAGTTACTACAAATAGCATAGATAACCTTATATCGTATAATATTCAGTTCAGTGTCCGCGCAGTGGTACTGTACCAGCCTATGCTTGAAGGGATGCAGAATCAATGCCATTACATTGCCATAACAATTTAAAATTGCTTTTATAAAATGCGTATGAGACAATACGAAATATTCAAAATAATTAGCTCTTAAATCGTGTTTTATAATAATTGAATCAACAACGGCGACAACTCAATGTCTAACATTCAAATTAATTTTAAGTAAGTAGCTGCAAAAGACGTTTGCAGGGCTTTTTTTAACGTGCAGTTCTACACAAAATGTGCAGTTCTAAAATGAATTTGTGCAGTTGTAAAAGCATTTTTGTGCAGTTAAAAAATAATTTGAAAGTTCATTGTCTTCCGATTTGGAATAACACGCTATTTTAAAAAGACATTATTAGAAGCCTATAGTAGGCCTATTGCAAGTTTTGTGATTGAAGTTTACAGCTAAAAACTTTAAAACCAGCCTAGCCAAATAAATACCTTATTTTGCAACTACACTTAAAGTAGACCAACTGAGTGGAGGGGTTTGATGGGTCCATCTTAGTTTCGTTCGCAAATTGACGCCACAGCTATGGAAGGTGTTTTGGGTGTTTGAACATCCCCCCCCCCCCCATCCATGGTTGGAGTTTAGTCTCAGCTCTTGCAACGGGAGGGCTAAGTCATAAATCGCCCATCGTGTGTTTGGGTATACCACCATACCACCGAGAGGCAGAAAGACGAGAGCCAAAAAGCGAAGCGCCGAGAGGGGAATGTGCAGAGTTTCGCTAAACAATAATTAAATAGATTAACAATGACGTCTATTATAGGCCTAACAATTTTGTCTATGATGTCATAAAAGTTTTTAACCTGCTGGAATTCCAATGTCCCGCGGATTTCTATTATAAATGTAAAGTCAACTTCAAGACAGCAGGTCGTTGATAATACTGGATTCAAAATGATGTCTTTAGACACCCGAAAATCGCCGATAATACTGGAATAAAATTGATGTCCTTACACACCCAAAAATCGTTGATAGTACTACAATCAAATTGATGTCCTTAGACACCCGAAAATCGCTGATAATACTGCAGTCAAAATAATGTTCTTATACACCCGAAAACGTGTAAAAATACTAATATCATAATGATCTTCTTAGACACCCGTAAATCGGTGTAAATAAAAAAAAACAAAATGATGACCTTAGACACCCGAAAATCGTTGATAATACTGAAATCAAAATGATGTCTTTCGACACACGAAAATCGCTGATAATACTGGAATCAAAATGATATCCTTACACACCCGAAAATCGTTGATAATACTAAAATCAAAATGATGTCCTTAGACACCTGAAAATTGTTGAAGAAACTGGAATCATAATGATCTCCTTGGACACCCAAAAATCGTTGATAATACTGGATTCAAAATGAAGTCCTTACACACCCGAAAATTGTTGAGAATATTAAAATCAAAATGATCTCCTTAGACACCCGACAATCGTTGATAATATTAAAATCAAACGATGTTTTTTCACAATCAAAAATCGTTGATGATACTGAAATCAAAAATTTTGAACCTAAAAAAGGTGTCTTCAAAACTTTTGACCAATAAACACAGGTGTCAAAAATTCTCCGCCGAAGAAACCACCCCCCCCCCAAACAAATCCTGGCTACGGCCTTGGAGGCTGGGGAAGTTGTGCAATTCTAAAAATTCCTTCAAAAAGCCCTGTAATTGACAACTAAATAAGATGTATTCTGAAATCTTGACAACTAAAAAAGGTGTCTTTAGTAATCTAAGCAACTGAAAACAGGTATCTTCAGAAATTTTGACGACTAAGATAAGGTGTTTTCAGAAATTTTGACAACTAAAAAAGGCGTCAGAAATTCTCCGCCGAAGAAACACCCCCGAAATCAAATCCTGGCTATCTTCAGAAATGTTGACAAAAATGTGCAGTTCTAAATGGATTTGTGCAGTTCTCAAGGCTGAGGAAGTTGTGCAGTTCTAAAAATTCCTTAAAAAAAGCCCTGGACGTTTGCTGTCATGAGCTGTCGATAATCCATATATCCATCCATACTGCTTCACTCGTAAGTGCACAGATTGTCAAATGGTGATATCAGATAGATTTTAAAATTACACTGATGTATTTTATTTTAGAATGGGTTTAAAAACCTACCTTCGACATAAACCCCATAAACTAATGATGAATCAGAACTTAAACTAATGTCAATTAATGACAATTAATGACAATTAATATCAATTGATGACAATTGATTGATGACAAATAATATCAATTGATGACAAATAATATGAATTGATTGCAATTGATGACAATTAATATCAATTGATGACAAATAATATCAATTGATGACAATTAATATCAATTAATGACAATTAATATCAATTAATGACAATTAATATCAATTAATGACAATTAATATCAATTGATGACAATTAATATCAATTAATGACAATTAATATCAATTAATGACAATTAATATCAATTAATGATAATTAATATCAATTAATGACAATTAATATCAATTAATGACAATTAATATCAATTAATGACAAATTTTATCAATTAATGACAATTAATATCAATTAATGACAATTGATGACAATTAATATCAATTAATGACAATAATATCAATTAATGACAATTAATATCAATTAATGACAATTAATATCAATTGATGACAATTAATATCAATTAATGACAATTATTATCAAATAATGACAATTAATATCAATTAATGACAATTAATATCAATTATTGACAATTAATATCAATTGATGACAATTAATATCAATTGATGACAATTAATATCAATTAATGACAATTAATATCAATTAATGACAATTAATATCAATTAATGACAATTAATATCAATTAATGACAATTAATATCAATTGATGGCAATTAATATCAATTGATGACAAATAATAACAATTAATGACAATTTTTAATGACAATTGATCAATCAACTGCCGACCAGCTAAAGTGTCCTGCACAAAGTTTGTTCTAATCTCGAGACATCACTGAAAAATTCCAGGATATTCCCCGTTCAAACCTTTTGCTTTCACCAATAATGCTTATCATGAGGCTTGATACAATTAAATTTTATTAGCTACGCCTTAGCTTTAGACAACTAAAACTGCATGACCAGAACTTATAAGAAACATAATTCTTATTTTTAAAGGTGTTTAGTTTCACAAGCGACTTAATCCACCATGGAATTTGGCTCTGCAGCTAAAATTAATATGGTTGTAGCTGGCGACTGTTGACGTAGGAATTCGTAATCGTAATCGAAAATTTATATAGCGCCACTTCAGAGGAATTCGCCAGATAGACCAAGATGTTCAGTACGAAGACTGCTATTTAATTTAGTCTATCATTACGCATTATATCATTTCCATTCGATCCTCATTATCGTCAGCTTTTCTACTGGGATGCAGTGGTGTAGGGGAAATGTGCGGTGCTTTGGAACCGGAAGCTAACGGGTTAAAATCCATTACAAGCCTTGAAGCGAAGCGACCCTGAGCACAATTTGTATAGGTCACTTGCAATTGGTCATGCGCATCGGCGTGAAACTCCGATTCAGTGTCGGCGTTGTAGTCGGGATCGCCTCTGGGTAGGCTTCAAATGGGCGCTATAACAACTGGTCATACATACATATATATTTCACCCTTCCAAAGACGTGTACTTTTGAAGTTCTCAATGTTTTAATTGTTCGATGATGTAACTTAACGAAGCTGGACGAACAATTGGTCATATAGAACGTGAATTAAGTCTAAATGAGGTGTGTAATTATTTTTAAACAAAATGCATTTTGAAACAACGTGCAAAGTGAACCCGTTACAATTAGTCCAGTAAATCTATTTAAAATTACCGAAAACCTCGACAAAATATTGCTCCAGAAGCTTTTAAAACGGTTTGATATATATTCAGAATATTTTTTTACGAATCCCGCCAGTAACGGTGATACAAACTAATAATTTTATTATAACGGTTGGTTTCTCGAGTTTTATATTGAAAGCGATGTGTTCTAATAATAGCGTGAATAAATTTATTTTGCCAAGGTCAAACTGTTGATGGCTTGGACAAATTTAACGAATATAACCACCCGAGGTTTTGTCCTCATTTACGCACTTTTGAAAAGGCATTGAGATCTATTATAATATGCAATGCAGACTTAATTACAGAGATGTAACTTTGCAACAATGCAACTATTATAGTCGTCTGTTTATCAATAAACAGTCAGCTATTATAAATAGGGATCAACAAATTACACACCTGTTTTATTTGAAATACATTTTTTTATAGAAATTGGTCTCAAAATTGTTTCAACTAACCTCTTGAAATCCGGCAATAATAGTAACAATTGTATTGTATCTATAATTGTATCTGTAAAATTTATAAAGCGCAGCAAACGCGGCTGAAAAAATAAATCAGATACGGATAAGAATTCTAGACAATGCGGAAGATGACAGCGCTTTCAAGGCAACTGAAAATAAGAACAAAGAGAAAGAGAGAGTCATACTGAAAAACATGCACAGATGGGTAGACTTTAAATGGGCGCCATATAGAAACTGCTTATTCATACATATATATTTCACCCTTCCAACGAGCAGTTTGATTCCAAGATGAATTGTACTTTTGAATAGTTCTCACAGTTCTCAAAGGACGAGGGCGGCGATCTTGACGATGTTAGACGAAAGATCGTACTTATAGAGCAAGTATCAAGCATAAATGAGGTGTGCAATTATTTTTTAACATAAGGCATTTCGAAACATCGTGCAAAGTGGACCCGTTACAGTTAGTCCAGTAAATCTATTTGAAGTAGGCTAACGGCAATCTTGGCAAAATTGCTCCAGAAGCTTTTAAAGCGGTTTCATATTCAGAACAATTTTATTTATATATTTTTAAATACAAATTCCGCCAATAGAGCTGATTCAAAATATTGTTTTTTTCCGAGTTATATATTGAATATTCGATAGCGGACGATCTAAATGTGCTATAAAACGATGTGTTCTAATAAGAACGTGACTAAATTTATTTTGCCCAG
>OX243821.1:26531382-26888882 GCA_945859605.1 Lumbricus rubellus
TCGCCGCCTTGGGACCTTTGCGCAATTTCTCAATGCTTCGGCGTGAAACTCCGATGCAGTGTCCGCGCTGTAGTCGAGAGCGCCTCTGAGTAGAGAGAGCTTGAAGGCGTGCTATTACAAACACTCATACAAACAACCAAACACTGGAGAGCTGTTCTATTTGGCGTCGGAAGTACATCTGAGTATTGAATGAACGAATGAAATACTTTTTAAATATGCATAAGACAGTACTAAATATTCAAATTAGCTCTTAGATCGTGTTGAACAATAAGTCAATCAATAATGGCGACAACTCATTGTATATAAGTGTGTAAGAAGCTCAGAGACGAGAAAAGGCCTTTGTTGTCATGAGCTGTCGGTAATCCCTAGATACATCCATTCACTCGAAGATCATTCTAGTTCTACCACTATTCCACACGTTGAAGTGCCAGACCAAAGCTTGTAGGAAGGGGAGGATGACGACAATCACCTTTGAAATAACACAGTTACTGTACCGTTAAACAACAACTGCCGCAATTATCTAGTGAACCAATGGTTGCAATGTGATCACACCTTTTTAAAGCTCAATAGTTCTTAATTTATAAGAATTGACCACAAGTTTTATGTGTCCTTGATACTCGCCATAATATTGCGAATAATATTATCTCGTGTAAGATCATTTGCTGCGATAATCTGGAAGTTGAAAAGATTTTATTTCTGGGTTTCGACTATTTATATAAATCTTTATTTTTAGTTTAAAAAAGGTTTTGACATTTGATGACCAGAAGTGGTTTTGTGATAATCGCCTTGCAAATAATGTTCTTTTATATTGCAAGTTATTAGTTATTACCCCACGGTATTGTAATAATGTGGGTGCAGAAGTTGACTATTCTAATCTAATCTAATCTTATTTATTCTAATCGGCGTGTAGACTTATGTTCAATAATAATTTTTAAAAAAAATTTCAACTTGCTCTTTCAACAGCATGACAGTCATAGGCGCAGCAACGCTCTAGAAGTTGCGGGGAATCTTGCCCAGTGGTTCCCAACCCGTGGCCCTCTAAAAAAACATGACCCTCGTTTCTCAAGGGCCAACAAATATATAATGACAAAATTGACATCTTAGACAGGATAGAACACATCATAGGCGTACGAGGCGGAGGTGCAGGGGGGCAAATGCCCCCTCCAAATTCTGGCAAGTCTGGTTGTTTTTTCGGGCAAAAAACCCGAACAACTAAAAAAAGGCGTCAACTTTCGGGCAAGTCAGGTTTTTCGGACAAACACAGACCCGAACGACTAAAAAAAAAGGTCGTCAACTTTTTAAGGGATGTATTTTTCGGGCAGTAGTTCAGTCTTTGCCCCCCCCCCCCCCACTGCTGAAATCTCCCGTAGGCCTATGGAACACATACTTATTTTTCCATTACAAATTATTTTATTTTTTAGTCTATAAATTACATCAAATAATATTGATTCAATTCTAAAAATGTTACATGCTTCAATTTTAGTCTTGTGAGTCCCCTAATGTCTTTCAACTTAGTACAGTCAAAAAAGGTTAGGAGCTTTAACCTAACAGCTTGTAAACAGACAATCCTAGTCGGAGCAGTTGCAAGCACGGCAGGACGTGAAGGCAAGAAGTTCCTAACGACAAAGGGATTATGAAGCACGTCGTAAGTCCACCCATCGAGGCCTGGGGCGAAACCCCAGAATCCGACACAATTTTAGGCATTTGTAATTGTAAATCAATTTAGGATTCGCGTTTGCCTCAAAAGTTTGAACGAAAATTTAAAAAAAACGTACATGTACCAAACGATCAAGATCAATTTGATTTTGCTTATAATAATTATGATACGAGTAAATTTATAATATTATTATGTGTTTACCTCAATGCGCAGCTCATATGCCCTCGCATGACAACTGACCACACTAATGTCTGCAAAAGACCCAATTATTTGAGACTTATGCTACAACATAATTCTGCCGAAGTTATAATAGTTGTATCCAACTACAGAGGTTACGAATGACTGGGAATTAAAATCTCCGCCGAGGGTTAATACCTTTCAAACGGATGATTTACACACCTGTTTTATTTTTTAATTTTCGCTTTATATACTTGCCTAACTACTCATCAGTATCTCGAGCACACTCTCATTTGTCTTTTTGCGGACCGTGATGGACACGTCTCAAACATTTTCGTCTCGAATGAAATTCTCATTTAATTATCAGTTTTTTCTCAATGTCCAGCCCTTAGGTCAATACATAGCAACTGGCCACACTAATGTCTTCAATGAACGCAATTTCGTGACAATTGCTACATCACGGTTCTGCCAAAGTTGTATAGTTGTAACAATACAACTATAATAGTCGTCTGTTCATCAAATAACAGTCAACTATACAGAGATCAACAAATCGACACCAATAGTTTAGATTTATCGTCACCGTCGAAAGTACACAGTTGCCTCATTTTGGACTGACTTTCATACGGAGGTTTACACACCTGTTTTATTGGTAAATCCACATTATATACAAATCTGTCTCAAGATCTTCTCATCTATCCTCTTACTTTCGACAATTACAGTAGCAATAATATTGTAATACGGAGTAAACCGCGGTTGAAAAAATAAATCAGATACGAATAAAAATTCTATACAATAATTATACGGACGATGACAGCGCGTTCAAGACAACAGAAAATAAGAACAAAGAGATAGAGAGAGTCATACGGTGAAATATACATAGATACGTGCATATACGTATACCAATAATTATATGAACATAAATGCAGACACACATACATCCACGCTAACCCACAAACCCGTTGACTTCATTATTATGCTGTTTTTTTCTTTGCTATTCAATGTCAATTTATATCAGAAATAATTATTACTCTATTGGTTTATTATTTTAAATACAGCTTTAAAGAAGTTTTGCTTGCCATAATTATGTTATATTGGAAATCTGCCGCTCTTCTAAAATATTCTATGTGATTCCTTACGAAGGTAACCAGATGAATAGATCCGATTTGACCAGGGTCTATGACAACAGAGGCCGTTACCCTGGACAGAAATTTGCTCGGCATATTACAGCACTTATGAGCAAGGTACTAGACCAGTAAATTTTGTATTCAGCTCATAAAGTCTTTTTGACTTATCTTCTGTTTTACAATGAAATTAACGAAAATGGATCGTTTCAATATCTATAGTAAAAATTTACTATGTTATAAAGGTGTTTAAATGGATCGTAATATTTGACTATCAACATTCACTGTCTAGCAACATCATGAACATGAGCTGCAACGCTTTGCACCCATTGCAGTATACAGGTAATCTAACACATTGTATTCCGCTCATAAAAGTGTTTTTGAATTATCTTCTGTTTTATAATTAAGTAAAACATATGGGAAATTTGGCAGCCAAGTACAACGAATTGTTTTTCTCGATTCCTTTTTTGTACAATAATATTTCCTTTTTAAAAGGTGTCTAAATACAACGATCTTGTTGATTAAGTGTCAGTGACGAAACATGCCACCTTGTGACAGTGAAAGTCAAACAAAGTAACGGTAACCAGATAATAATTTATAACAGATTCTATTAAACAAAATTATAGGTCTGCCATTGCTCGGCATGAAACTCCGATGCTGTGTCCGCGCTGTAGTCAGTAGCGCTTCGGTGTAGTTATCTTGACGGGTGCTGTAGCAAATGCAATAAAAAATATAAAAGTAAAATTTTAAGTCAATTCAATATTTGGAAATTTATAAAGCGCCCTTCCACAAAAAACTTCTCAAAGGCGCTCACGACTTTAACTAGCCCGAAAAAACAGCGTTAAGTTTGGTAAAGAAAGATCTTGATTCCAGGGTGTATGTTCAGCTCTAAATGAAGGCCATTCCAGACCACAGATAAGGTTCGATTTTTCATGGTAGCAGTACGAGCAAAAGGAACCAATAATAATAATAGTATTAATGACGACAATTTTTATGGCGCCGTAACACAGCACATGCCGTTACAAAGGCGCTTCTACAAAAACACAAACGCAATTAGTTAGTCAAAAGTACACCTTAGGAAACATACATGTCTTCAGTTGAGATTTGAAAGCCTCAACTGAATTGACCGAACGAACAGAGGTAGGCAGACTGTTCCATCAGCGGGGGCCAGCAGTTGAAAAAGCACGCTCCCCGAAGCGTGTCTTCGTCCTCCGCACATACAGATCTTTTTTTCACACTGAATCTTAGCGCAAGTCCAGCACCTGACGAAGCCGTCTGCAACTAAAAGGAATCTCTTTTCAAAAAGTCAGCAACACCGGCTGAAGAGCGTCGTTGGAAGTTTAAGCAGTGGATGGAAATTGCCTAAATGCAGAGGTGGCAGCACTTGCAGTTGTATTAAATACACCTTTGAATTTTGTTATAGATTGCTATATAAACATGTGTCAATATTTTACCACACCTCTTTTAACGTTCTAATATTTATTATATAAAAAAAAAAAAAAAGTTTCTTATTCTGAACTGATTCCTCCACTGCCTCTGACTGACATTTTTACCCTTTGACTATATTTTTTGGTTACAACCCTATGGTTTTAGTATATTTTCCTTTTGTGTAATATTCTCATTTACTGATTTTGTTAATAGGTTGACCTTGCCTTGTTTATTATGTCTATAATTCACGTAGTGTCATTACAGGTTCTGTTGATCTGATATATAGTATTATTTCGGTACTATAGCTACAGTAATTATTTTTTTAACCACCTGTTGTGGATCATAACTTTCGTGTCTGGCTACTGTCCTATTGTTGTCCGCTATATGCTAACATTTGTTACCACTAGTTGTGGTCATTGCCCATGGTCTGCAATCCCATGGCCTACTTTCATCTAAATTATGAATTAGCTCTAGTTTGTTCTGCATCAACATTGTATGCATGTTTTATTATTATGCTCTCTGTTTTCACTGCTTATGTCCTGGATCTCTCGCTCTCTCTCTACATTAACCCATCTACTTGATTTCGTTTTGCCTACATTGCCTAATAACAACATCACTCTTCTGACACCACCATCTTGATATAAACTCCAGTTTGTGGTTGCCCAGGTTTAGCGGGATCACTCCCTTTCTGGGTGACCCTTTCTTAGTGATCTTTTACCTATTAGATGTTAATCATTCGTTGGCTCCTTATTTCACTGCACATTCTAATTTTATATATGTTTTGCTGTTTTGATTTGATTTGTTGATCGCTACGAATAAATAAGATTTGATTTGATTTGATTTGATATATAAATTGGCTAACTCTAAATTAATTAATTTGGTGTATGATCTGTTTAATATGGTAGGCCTACTTGTAGGACACGTCTAAAACATTTAATCTCAAATCCATCTATTCCTTTTTCTTCAATTTTCCTCAATGTCCAGCTTTCAAGTCTACACAAACTGGCCAAACTACTGTCTTCAAGAGACGCAGTTTGTGACAACTGATGTTTCTGCCACAGTTATATAATTGTTTAGTTCGTCAATGATCAGTCAACTATTTATATTGAGGTAACGAATCGACACTGATGGTTCAGAGTTCAAAATTGTCACCGCCAAAATGCTCAGTTTCCTTGGAAACTTCTCGGCTGTTTCGCTTTAATGATTTTAGCATTGAATATTTATACACCTGTTTTATGGTTCATAACGTGTTATATATTTTTCCGTCACAATATTTTCAACTATAGATCGTTATTATACACGGTAGCACCTCTGAAGCTCCTCCTATTGCAGCATTGATATACAGGGTGGGCCATAAAAAGTAACCCCCTACGGTTTTTAGTCTTTATCTTGGCCAGAGGTAAGAATTTGGAAATGAAATTTTACAGGTCTAAAGACAATTCATATCTACACATGATGGCCAGATTTTGTCATGTACATGCGTATAAAACCAGGTTGAAGAATAAATTCCACCAAGATAAAATCATATACGAAGATGCAGGGAAGTTGTTTATGGTGGAGCCGCTCTCGTAGTTTTTCTAAAATTTCTACACTGCAATGTTTGTCTGTTTGTATGTGATGAATGAATTCGCGTTTGATAACACAGAGCCATTGAACAGCAACTTACAGCAACTAACTAGCGCACCACTGGTTGAATGTTCGCACACCTTTATTACGCTTAATAGTTCTTTACTTTTTAAAATTAATCGTCAAATATAGAATAATTATGTTTTCATTAGGTTTGAGTGTACACTGCACAACTTACAAAGGGATGAGTCTACTATGCCATTACTAGGGAAGTATTATAATTCTATCGATTACACCAAAGAGAGCAAAAAATAGAATAGATTAAATACTATCTGAAGCACAGGTAGGATTTAAGACAAGTATAAAAGTACAATTATTATAATAGATCAGAGCTCTACTAGGTCACCGGTTCCATTAATTTTGGTCTCCCACAAGGCTCTGTCCTGCAGGCTCCCTTACTGTATTTGTTCCACACTTCTGACATTGGTACGCTCTTAACATCTTACGGCGTGCTACACCAGCTGTATGCTGCTGACACTCAGGCACATTTCTGCACTGCCCTCCACTCGAAGCCATTGAGGCCGCCCGCACCATGCAACAAGCAATGTGTTAACAGGGCAACTTATTGGCCGGTTCACCAAGTCCGACCGTGTATCCCAATTCCAGGTCTTGTACTGGCTTCCTTTCCAGCAGCGCATCTCATTTATTATTGCATCTTTGGTGTGGTGATGCTTATCTTATGATCTTATCTGCTTGATCTTGGCCTACCCCCATTCCACTTGCATAAGACGTCGCGTACTGCGCTCTGCTGTCCATGACGACTGTAATGGTTCCTTTCACTCGGCCCGCAACAATGCAGAGGCGTTCGTTCTCTGTGGTTGGTCCAACTACCTGGAATGGACTTCCCTTAACTCTGCGACACCTCCCAAATTGTTCTCAATTTCACAAACTCTTGAAGACTTTTTTGCTTGATCAAGGCCGGGAGCGCCTCTGAGTGGGTACCTTTAGGGGCGCTATATAAATTCTGGTTGATTGATTGATTATAAGACTATTTGCGGATAAATAAAAAATACGGGAAAATAACTACATGTGTGCTATTCTATTCTATTATTATCCTTTTGTGATTTATAAAGCTCACAGAACAACTCTAATCAGAAGCGCTCCCAGCGCGAAGAGCTCCTGGGAAAAGAAGTTCAAACAAATAAAAAATTAGGGATAATTTGCGAAAAGTGCGGCCATTGTTGTCATGAGCTCATGAGCTATCATTAAACCTTACATTCATCCATTCGCTGTTTTACCACTACAACAGATAATTATAGGAATGCTAGACCAACGCCTGGAGAAAGAGGAGGGCGCCGACATTCGTCTTAGTGATAACACAGCGTTGAATCAATGATTGATGGCGAGCACACCTTTATAACGTTGAACATTTATTTATTTACCAAAATTAATCATCACATAATTATGTACGACGCGAGCATTTGCTAATGTTTTGCTGATGTTTTGACTAAACTACATTTTGCTTTGACGAAAGAGCAACGTGATTGTAAAGAAAACCAATGAATGGGTACTGGAACAAATTGGCACAGAACGTGAACTTTTACGCAACATTGAAACATGGAAAATGAAAAACTTTGGTGACATCTTGAGGAAAAGTGGAAATTGTTTGGAACAAGAGATAACGCATGGCACAACAGCTGGATGGAGAACACGTGGAAGGCCGCGAACAACCTGGATTGAAAACATTATGTCTTGGAAACGCTTGACTTTGATTGAACTACTGAGGACGACAAAGTAAAGATACATTTGGAGACAGTCGGATCTTGATGCGGACAACCTTTGGATATAAATAAGGCTAAAGAAGGGAAGCGAAGCGGAGATTTAAATTTTAAGCCTTTGGACTATTTATATATAAGTTTTATTTTCGGTAAAAAGGGTGTCAATATAGTCGATTTGCAAAATACGGTTTAATATTGCAATTCGGTATGCGACGGTATTTTGCGACCCTGATAAATTTTTATCTTATTCGCCTCTGGAAGCAGGTTAGACATGTTTTTTTTATCGCAAATATCCAAAGAGAAGAAATAGTTATTGAGGAGAGACAGAGCTGTAAGAGCACAGCTGGTGCAATGAATTATTTTTCTCCATTCCGTATCTGTACAATGATCTTTCCTTTTTAAAAAGGTGTCTAAATACAACGTCTCGTTGGTCACGTGTCAGTGACGAAACATGCCACTTTGTGACAGTGAAAGACTCAATGGTTGCAACTGATCTAGCGTGGACTAAAGTGATCGCAATTCGCTTCTCTAAATAACTATGCATCTGCATTTTCAACATTGGTTAATGCCTTTATATGTTTTCAATAAGAACCAAGTGTTCACCGATGTTCTGATACGAGTGTTGACCAAGTCATGCACAATTTTATTCTCCGTTATTTCATTCATTCATTCATTCGTTCGTTCATTCATTCATTCATTCATTCATTCGGACATTTATATAGAGCTTTTTCAAGTAACATAAACTACTTAGAGGCGCTGCCGACTCCAGCGCGCCTGAGAAGAATAGTCTTAAGTTTAGTAAGGAACGATCCTGGTTGAGTTATTATTGTTCCGCTGCCATTTTTGGTCTAACTCGTGCACTTGACCTTGGTATTGTTACGTCATCGTGTAATCAGCGGTTTCCTTATCCATGGAAGAAGAAACATCTGAAATCATTTGGGTAAACGTATTTATTTTGTAAAAATGAACGGTGGCATTAGACACCTTTGAAACGAATGTAAGTAAACTATATAAATTTTAGATATGCTATAAAATATAGTTGGTTTATCTATAACAAGTTGATGGTTATTACATTAGTAAATACAATAATTATTATAGTTCTAAGTTGTGAAGACTGAATGTCCGGATTATGCAACGAACGATCAATTTGGACACCTTTAAGTCAATACCCACTGATGCTATATCAAAATGGAAATCGACAGTCAAAGAGCATTACACACGAACCACAGACAACGGCCCATCATAATCATATGCGTTGTAGAGATCGGTTAAAATTATCGACCTATAAAGACGGTAAAGAGACAGCAGTACAGTAACTGTATAGTCCACATAATTCAAACACAACTACTAAACGCCATCGCCTGATACTTGTTGGACGCTGTGGTGTAGTGTTCGTCGTCTTGCAACCGAAGGGTTGCAGATTCGAATCCACCTCAAGCCGCATTGTAGGTTCAAAATAATTGTTCTGCGTATCGTCGTGACGCCGCATTTTGCTTTATCTGAATTTTTAACCACTTAATTAGCCAATAGCAGGTCCAGCATTAACAAGGACGACATTTTGCTATCGCACAGTAATTAAACTGAAAGTACTGGGTTCACATATTTGCGATTTTCTGTGTTAAGGAAAAAAAAACATAGCGTCTGAATAGTAGTTAGTCCTCCATTCCAAAGTGCTTAAAGTGTGGAAAAATAAGTGCCTGTACACCCTTCCCTTTTCAGGCTTCCCGACTTTCAACGTTCAGTCGAGAGTATAAAGAAATCCCATAACTATCTTATTTAGCCTTGACTGGGTTGGGAGCCTACCTTGAAGAGGCGCTATATTAAATTTCCGAAATAAATGAATAAATGGCAACCATTGTAAACAATTCGAATCTGACTTGAAATGACCGAGGAAAAATGGGAACAGATAGGACAAGAAAAGACTAGATCAGATTAGCCTTGATCAGCATAACATTATAATAAATAAATTAAATTATTTAATCTATTACGTTCCCGTAGAATTATCAGAAGTAGGCTAATATTGTTTATTTCGGTTGCATGTAATTATTAGACCCCGATCTAGATTTCAGATTGCAGGCACCATCACCTTTAAAATAACCGCTGCAATTAGAGACCTTTAAAATTACATCGACGTATGAATATATATTGTGCTCTTAGCAAAATCCATCGTTGAAAAGTAATCCATGTCTTTCATTCTTCCTCAAATTGAAACATTGAAAGGAAAATACAAAATTCAAGTAGAAGAAATGATATGCATAATTTGGCAAAAAAAATTACCGTAGAGTTATCAGTAGGAAAAGGTAGAAATATTGTTTGGTTCGGCTATGTAATTAATTATTAGATCTTGGTCTCGATTTCAGATTATGGGCACCATTACCTTTAAAATAGCCGCTGCAGCTAGATACCTTTAAAACTACATTGAAAGACGAATATATAATGTGCGCCTAGAAAAATCAATTACTTACTGTACTGTTTCCACATTATCACTCTTTTTTCGACCTTGACCATAATTATTTAATAAGAGCAACTCCTTGTAATCAGGAATCACTGCATAAGTGGCATTTACATATCTAATTCAACAGTAGTTTTAAATCTGTCTCATAATTATCGCGAATTCGGTTTGCGGACGTTTCGTCAACGGACTGTTCGTCACGGATTGTTCGTCAAAGACCTATAGTCCATTGACGAATCTTCCACTTAACGAATAATCCTACTGGTCTACAAATCTCAAATTGTTCTTGCCCAAATATCTCAATTGCCCAACGTCTTAACACCTATGCCATTCGTTTTTGAAGTGCATTGGTTCAGAGCTTGATATATGCGGGGACAGGACCCTAAACTTGAGGTTCAGTGATTAGGGCTATTTTTGGTGTCTTTTAGTCGGAAGGTTGCGGATTCGAATCCACCTCAAGCCGTCGCGATTCGGCGTGAAACTCCGATGTATTTTATTTATTTACTGAGAATTTGATATAGCGCTCCTTCAAGGTTTCTACTCAGGAGCGCTCCCAGTCCAACCCCGGTCGAATAAGACAGTCTTGAGAAGAGAAAGAAATGAAGTAGAAGTAGAAAGGCTAATAGGTATTTGACGAAGGATAACAGGGAGCTCATTCCAGATCGCAGGGCCAGCCACGGAGAAAGCACGGCGCTGCCTGATTGCAGTCCGTGAACGTGGAACAATAAGTTCCGATTGTGCAGCTGAGCGGAGAGAGCAGCGGCGTTGAACAAGCGTAGTAGTGTCCGATCTGTACTATCTGTAGCCGGGAGCGCCTCTGCGGAGATATCTTGAGGGGGCGCTATAGCAAATGATCATACACACATACATGGAATGTCCATCCCCTTCTTCCACGGGCTAAGCATATGTTTGGGCTCCTTTCCGCGTCCTCTTCCTCTCCAAGACGTTCCTTTTTTCATCGGGGCTTATTTGGCGTTGCCATGGTAATCCGAAAGAGCATTTTAATAATGGCATCTCGGCAGGTACCAACGTCGTGTCGTCGATTTAAACACCTTTAAAATACAAATAATATTTCTATATAAAGAAGAACGGAAAAACGAAATGCATTAACACCCTTGCTGCGACTCTACATAGTTATAATAGTCAAACGAAAACTTTATAATAACTATTATTGTATTTGTTTGTATGTGCACTTGTTATAGCGCCCTTCAAGCTCTCGACTACTCGGAGGCGCTCTCGAATGCAGAGCGGACACTGCATCTGAGTCAAACGCTGAGCAATAACATTGCAAGTGAAGGACTTGCCTAAGGTCTTAACACGGCGAGGTGGATTCGAACCTCAAACCTTCCGGCTCCAAGGCAACGACGCCACCACTACACCACCGCGCAACACACGTCACTAACATGATCATGATTATTAAATCGGTGCGTTCAATTTGTAAACCTTACACGCAAGAACTGATAGTAAAAGACAAAAGGATGGCAATCAAAAGTCGCATGGCAAGATCGACTCTCTAGTGTTAGTTCTGGCATTGCCAGTCTCAGAAGGATGATAAAGCTAATGATCTTTGTAATGAAAGAGTCGCTAAACAGCTATTACTGCGTCGATGAAGCGCTATATAAATGTCAATGTATATAATATTCCTTCCGACAGATGCTGATGAAAAGTGCCAATTTAAACACCGTTTTTAGGATGTATATAGATCAATTATATAAATTACTTGCAACAAACAGAGGCATTCCAAGGTACGGCGGGAATAAACGAGTAAGTCTTCAACCATATACTATAATTGCTGCGAAAATTTACTTTCTTGATGTTCAGACTATAGTATTGAATGAGTTCTTCGCTCACAAATGATTCGCCAGATTGTGGCGCCTAATAAAAATAGGTCCTTGGTGTCGCAAGATTTCTTCTTCTTCTTCTTTCTGCTATTCCATCAGTTTCCTGAGTAGTCTGTTTCGCCCACCATGGTCAAGTTAGTGCTCTTGCATATTATATCTTCCTTGATATTGTCTATCCATCTTTTCCGTTGTCTCCCTCTGCTCCTTTCACCTTCAACGTGTCCATGCAGGGCAGCGAGTGGTAATCTTTTGTCATCCATTCTTTCAACGTGACCATACCACTTAAGTCTTCTCTTTCGAAGATTGACAATATTAATTTAAAGCGACAACGATAATAATAATTTTTTTCAGACTTGTCTGATTGGTGGAAAGTTTAAGGACATAGACTATTTTCGTAAACACTCCAAGCCCTGAATACCAAAGACAAGAACCCCAGAGCAATTATGGAGGATTTGGAAGAGTTGAAAACTCCCCAGAGGGGAACTGGGGAGTAGTGTAGTGACTCACGTGTACACATAAATTAAGACACAGTGGAACCAAAAAATGAGAATCATGTGTGCTTATTTTCATCTAGCCGAAAAATGGACCGGATTAGCATCAGAGGGACCCCATAGCAGTATGCAGCAGGCGCAGCTGTGGAGGTAGACTCATGTAGCCCTATCCAGACCACAGGACCAGCAGAAGGGAAATTCGTTGCAGGAGAGGAACATTTAGCAACTGCAGAAGACATTGTGCATGAAATATTAAATGTATCTTGATCACTTTCTGTAAAACATTCGACCACTACTATAAGTACCATCAGTGCATGTAATTTTGACTAATTAAAAAATTCATTATTTTACCTATTAATCAGAATAAGAATCATAGTTTGTTGCGTCTAAGGCATTTACATAGCATTAATGCCATATTTAAAACAGGTGTTTAAAAGCTTAAAACAAAGATATCAATTCAATAATGATAATTGGCTTCAGTTACGTTTGACTGGAGTAAGTTAAACATAAGTGAATTCGAGACATATTATGTAATGCTGTATAGCTCCTCAAAAAGGTGCATACAATCTTTCACCCGTGAATTACAGTTGGCCATTACCTAGCTCATCATTACTCTCACAATATCACTAAGACAGATGAAAAGATTTGGAAAATAATCCGTTATCGGTAGAAAGAGAGTGGGGGGTTGATGTCTAAACAGCCAATTCAGGTGCAATGATTAAAGTTTGTTACCATTTCTTTATCAACAACTGCATGCATTCTTATTTTGCCAACCGGTTTACCTGTCATTGTGCAACTATCCATGTTCCATTAAGATACCCTTATTTTAATTTGAGATTTTTATAGGCTTAACCAAAACTAAGCTCAACTAACGCTATCAACTCTTACCTTAACACTTGAGTGCCCAAGGTAATTTTTGGTACACGAAGGCCCAAGGAGGGGGTCCACGCGGACCCCAGCGTTTTCATGCTAATTTCTTGAGAAGGGATTGGAATATCATAACAGAAGTTGGTTCTATGTAATCCCAAGTGAATTTCCAATCGATTGATGTATCTTATATTGCATTTGCACCACCTGGTGTAAAATAATAGTGTAATAAACTCGTGACACATTTTATGCTTGTTTGCGTTATTTACCGAAGGAAGCCTATACGCGTGTATGAATATCAGCCGAATATCATGCGGTATATGCTGTGATTGTGGGGTACAGGGTAGGACAATACTCACGCAAAATATACCATTCTATGCCCAAATGGTTGGTCTAGGAATTCTTAAAAGCATTTCTGCAGATTCATAGCCTTTAAAAAGTTATCCGGGGAAAACAGGCCTGGAGTCCGGTCGGACCCCCCCCCTTTTGGGTCTCGAGGGTTAAGCCTCGAAAATGCAAAAAATCATTCGTTATTTTCTGGAGAAATCGTCGTCGTTGGTGACACCTGTTTAAATAATGAAATAATGAATGAATTATTGAAATAATAAAGGGATGAACTAAGGGTGTAGAAGATGATGATGATGATGATGATGATGATGATGATGATGATGATGATGATGATGATGATGATGATGATGATGATGATGATGATGATGATGATGATGATGATGATGATGATGATGATGATGATGATGATGATGATGATGATGATGACGACGACGACGACGACAACGACGACGACGGAGACGGAGACAGAGACGGCGACGGGGAAGGTGATGGTGATTATGATAATAATACAGGTGATGTAATTCAATTATTTATTCCGAAATAAATCGCCGCTTCGAAATTTGCGACGATCTCGTTGAACACCTGTAAAAGAGTTCTAGCTATGGCTATATAAATTCACCAGTGGCTTCGACACATATCTTATAAGGTGTGAATTTGAACCAACGACTTTCATTTGCCTTTGTAAGAAGCAAGAAAATTATATATACAGTTTTAGATACTTAAAATAGGTGTGTAAAAAGATCCCCGAAGCAGAACCATTACGATATGAGAGGGTGATCCATTCCAGGCACGAGGGTAGAATTTGAGAATACCCAGGTAGAAAACGTTCAACTGCGGGAGATACCCTGTCCCCCTCATAAATAACAAATGCAATGGTCCTGTTGAAGATCAAGCAATAAAAGCAAAATCGGACACAACGAATGCTGTCTTCAAGAGTCTAGTCTACAACGACAGCAACCATCGACTCAATGTTAATTGTTGTACACCTGTTGTTAGTATCTAAACCATTCTATATAAATGTCTTGCTATTTTCAAAGGCAAATAAAGAGTCAAACCAGTTTAGATAGACAGGCCTCTAAGACAAACCAACGAAGCAAGAATATACCGAATAGTAATAATTATGTACCGTAGGGAGTAATGGTTTAGACGCAAGTATACGGCTAAAATTTCCATTAGGACAGAGAAATAGACTATCAGAATTCTGCTTCATATATTAATTATAATTATGCGATGCCTAGCCAAACTCAACGATGAGAGAGAGAATTGTGTGAGAAGATGGGAGGACTTGACGGCCCCTTCTCATTTGGTAAAGGATATATAGAAAAGATTTTTTTTTTTTAAATCAGGTCACTTGTTCGATTGAAGAGAATAGATTTCTTTGCAACGCGGTTAATACAGGTTCGATATTTGTAATCTCAGATCGCTCAAACCGCTCATGTGTATGGAACTTATGACGACACAATGATTGCCCAGCACTATCGAATTACACTAGCGAATGGAGATCAGCATACTATTAATAATAACACTGATATTGCTGTCGCCTGTCATCTGTTACAATGATCGCCTTAAACACCTTTAAAAATGGATTCACACGTCTTTATTAAATTGATGTGATAATTAGATTATTTGTCCTAAATTTAAACTTAACTGGTAGTGTATTTTCTTAAACACCCATTAAATTGGTTCATCCGTTGCTATAATTGAAACCGTTTGACAAATTCTCTAATGACAAACTGCTGTTACAGTTATCGCACTAATCACTAGGAACAGATTCAATTCACCTTCATTGATACGGTGCAAGGATCATGCACAATATTGCTCAGATTCACCTATGCTCCACCAATCCCAAGCTCGGATGATAAAGTGTATAGCAACACCAATCATCTTTTACATTCCAGTGTCGTTAAACAGCTGCGAACAAGCCACAACAGAAGTTACGAGTTTTGCCCTGTTCCAGTTCGTAGAAGGCCAGACTGCGTGACTTGGCTCCCACGCAGATGGGACGCGTGTTTGGTCAGAAATTCATCGTCGGGAATTTGCTTCGAAGGAAAACAAGCCGAAAACTTTCCATCGTTACTCGATCGAAAAGGGAGAATATGTAATTCATTTCTAAGACGGCTTTCATCCCTCTCATTGATTCCAACCGCCCACACAGTATAGTAGTGGCGGTGGCGTCAGTGATTGTGTGTGAGTATCAGTACAACAAATGATAATTATCAACAAATGATAATTATGTCTTTGAGGATTAATAGACACCCTTTAAATCGATCCATCTAATGCTATCCAGTTATGTTAACATAAGATTTAACGAAACAAACCACCTTTCTAAACCTATAATACATGTAGATAGAGTTTTCCATTATCTATAATGTGGGATAATACTTTATTAAAGGTGTTTAAAGAGTCGCCAATTAACGACGTTGTCCGGTTTCTACTAGACCAGTGGTTCCCAACCTTTTTTGACTGTAGGGCCACTTTTTCTAAGTTGGAGGACACGAGGGCCACTTTTTCTTAGTTAAAGAACATTAGGGCATTTTGGGGGCCACGATTGTAAAACTTAATTAACTAAAAGCATATAAAATTGTTATAATTGATTCAAAGTAGAATGTTTGATGTTTATAGACATCAAAATAAAATAATTTGTAATAGAAATTATTGATAATTATGTTCTATCCTGTCCAAATTGTCTATTTTTTCATATATATTTTAAAAAATTATTTGAGATTTTAGGGCCATTTTTGAGGCATGGCGGGCCATTCTTTGAGGCCCCGCGGGCCACTTTTGGCCCGCGGGCCACGGGTTGGGACCCGCTGGGTTAGTATAACACAATAACTGTATGTAGGCTATGTGCATGTGTTATAGCGCCACTTCAACATTAATAGTCAGAGGGGCTCCCGATTACAACGCGGATGATATTACTGTTTTTTTAGGTACGCTGAAATCGTGACTCTGGAGCGCACCTGAGTAGTTTCTTTTACTCGAAGTAGCGCTATCTAAATGTCCCAATGAAAAAATGAATGAAACAATATCTTATTCGGCAAATGTAGCTATGAGCTGGTTTTTCTGTCACAATGTCATGCCGGTAAACACCAAGCCTATTAAAGGAATTTTTAGAACTGCACAAACCATTCTTTGCTTTAACTGTACAGAAGTGCTTCTACAACATTACAACATTCAAGAATTTGTATATTGCTTCTTCAAGGGGGACTACTCAGAAGCTCTCCCGACTCTAGCACGGCAAAAAAGAACAGTTTTGAGTTTAATAAAAAAAAATCAGTAATAACCCCAAAACCAGGGTGTCGAGCTATGGACCTAAAATAAGCATCTGATACAGATTGAAGGGAAGAAATAGGCCTACGTTGTTACGGGATGCCCGTGAAAAGTGAAGGACTTGCTATAAATGTCACTACTCAGCAATCGTAAAATTTGATGGAGATTCGATGTAGCATTAAACATTATATATATTTGACTTCTACTGTTTAAAAGGTGTCTAAGATGAATGTCCTTCCCTACAGTCCATACACAGTATCCGTTTCGGAGGATCGAGCCCATACTCTCCGGGTTAGAAGGCGACCTTTCTAACCGCTGCATTCAGTTAAAAATTACTGAGTTTGGAACTGGTTATCAAACATTTTAAATTCAACAACGTGCAAATGGCATAAAACGATCTGATTGCCTGTACACCTTTAAAAGCAAAATACCACACCATATTTAAAGCAGCCACAGGCAAAGCGCATTTATATTCCGTTGTAATGCAGGTTAAAAGGTCGACAGTAATAATAATAATTATTATTAATTCGCTCATTGGATTCAATTAGCGTCACTTAAATAAACTTATCAGGGGAGCTCCCAACCCAGCCACGGTGAAAGACAAAAAGACTTCAGAGATTTATTAAACAAAATTTGACGCTAGAAGGTTAGAACAGAGAAATGGTTTGCATCCTCCCATGCAGCTCAGAACCACGAAGCAGAATATTTACGATGTTGACGTGGTCAGATTCCACGCTCCATTCGCCAGTCCCAACACCAAAACGTAATATCACGGCTGCCAATGGGAATGACGGTTATGGCCAAACTGACAAAGCTATGGGATAATAAATCCATCAGAAACAACACCAAATTGCGGTTGATGAAGGCATTGGTGTGGCCAGTGGCGACGAACGGGTGCGAAGCCTGGACGCTGAAGAAGAAGGAAGAAAACCGTATTCAGGCATTTAAAAACAATTAAGTGCATCAGAAAACTACTGAGAATCTCATGGTCGAAAATGCTAACAAATGAACAGGTGTACAAATCAGTAGGGGCCAGAAAGAACCACTTAGATCAAGCCAAAGCTAGAAAACTGCGATATTTTGGCCACATCATAAGACAGCCGCACGACAGTATCGAGAGTATAGTCTGATGACGGGTCTCGTGGAGGGAGTCCGAGGACGAGGCAGACCCAGGATTTCATGGCTGGACAACATCTCGCACTGGACTGGCTTCGTGGGCACACACCTGTTAAACGCGGCTCGTGATAGGAGACTTTGGACAATAATTACAATCCATTCTTGTAGCCAACAATCGCGATGCGACGACGGCGTTCTGATAAATTGTGGGAAATTAGTTGAACTAACTGGCACGTGCAGCATCTTTCTTAGACACCTCTCAAATGTTCTCACCAGATGCTATAATAACAAGCGGTTTGAAAGATATGTCAATTTTTTCATCAAATGTATCGGACTAATAAATCTACTTTGAGACGAATTTTATTTGCTCAGAGTCACTATATAAAGGCGCTTAATAAACGGTTGCTTATAAAGTGCGGTGGTGTAATGGGTATGTTCGTTGTTTTGACGCCGGAGGGTTTCAGGTTGGAATCCACCTCAAGTCGATTCGTAGAGACCTTGAAAAATCTTTCACTCGCAATTATTGCTCAGCGCTTCGGCGTGAAACTCCGATGCAGTGTCCGCGCTGCAGACGGGAGAGCCTTTGGCCAGAGAACTTGAAGGGGCGCTATAACAAGTGCACATGCAAGCTTGCATGTATATTCTAGCGCAATGCTGTGTTTCTCAAAGCAAATCAGTTTGTTTTAAGACATGTAGAAACGATAACCACTTATTGTGGACGCTTTTCGTTCTTCACGACAGAGAGACAATATTATTCTCGGTGCAAGGCGACGCTCAAACAATTTCTCCTCCGATGTTAAGGTTCATTGGTGTTCACAGCTATGCACAAGTCTAGTAGGCAACGAGATACTGAGATTATGAGTTTCAGCCTCAAATCCTACAGTAGCGCATTAAAACACCTTAAAATTTAATGTGCAGATATCTATATAAAACTGGAACTTGACAAATGTACAATTGATCGCAGACAACTGCGTATAACAAATTCCCGTCGATTAACCCTCGAGTGCCCAAGGGGGGGGGTCCGACCGGACCCCAGGCCTGTTTTTCCCGGATAACTTTTTAAAGGCTATGGATGTGCAAAAACGCTTTTAGGTATTCCTAGACCAACCATTTGGGCATAGAATGGTATATTTTGAGTGAGTATTGTCCTACCATGTACCCCACAATCATAGTATATACTAAGGGTACCCCAAGATATACGGCTATTAGTCATGCATGTGTATGGTTACTGATCAATAACTATTATTTTATACCAGGTGGTGCTATTGTGATATAATATATATCAATCGATTGCAAATTCATTTGGGAGTACATAAAACTAAATTCTGAAACGATATTCCAAACCCTTCTCAAGATATTAACATGAACACGCTAGGGTCCGCGCCGGACGTATAGGCTTCCTTCGGTAAATAACGCAAGCAAGCATAAAATGTGTATCACGAGATTTTTACACTATAACTTTGCACCAGGTGGTGCTATTGTGCTATAAGATACATCAATCGATTGCAAATTCATTTGGGATTACATAGAATCAACTTCTGTTACGATATTCCAACCCCTTCTCAAGAAATTAGCATGAAAACGCTGGGGTCCGCGCGGACCCCCCCCTTGGGCCTTCGTGTACCAAAAAATACCTTGGGCACTCAAGTGTTAAAAGTGCTGTAATAAAATAATATGCCGAACATATTTCTGTCGAGAGCAACGGCCTCTGTTGTCGTAAGTCCTCGTCAAATCTGGATCCATCCGTCCGTCATTTCGTCCGTCCATCCGTCCGTCCGTCTGTCTTTCCGTCCGTCCTTCCGTCCGTCATTCCGTCCGTCTGTCCGTCCGTCCGTCTGTGCGTCCGTCCGTCCGTCCATCCAGGCAGCAATGAAAAGCTAATGATCAGGACGGCATTCGTGAGTTTATAATTATAAAGGTCCGTATGGTATGTTTTCATTCAAAGATTTATATAGCACTTCTTCAAGGTATCTTTACGTTGAGTTATAATCATAACGGAATCGTAAGAGCACCATTTATAAAATTTTTAAAATTTTTACCAGCATAATTATACATGTAATGTGTGCTATTGAGGAATGTGATTCATAAAATAATTTTTTTGATGATGTTTTTGAGCGATATTTTAGACACCGTTAAGACACTTTTAGCCAAAAGCTATATAAGACTTTGACGATAAAAAATAATAGTTTCTTCACTTTTCGGCTAAAAACTTTCTTTGGCTTTCAAGCACATGGATCTCTCATCTAAGTGGCGCTATGTAGATAATCCATGTCAAAAACTGATGCCTGATTGGACACCTCTAAATCAGAATTCTATTACAATTTATAACAGCGGCAGTGGCAAAATTTCACATTCCGATCAGGATGAGACATTCAAATACGCAGAATAATGGAAAAATGACCGTTTCATAAAAGCCTTGATATGGACAATCCCAATGTGAACATTCTAAATTAGTGGTCCCTCGCCTCAGTGCATAAATGTTGCACTGAGAATAACAAGTCCATCTTGTAAATTGATTGTAAACATTTTGTACATTTATTACAAGAAAATATATGGACATTATCGGGTTGAATCCTTAGATTCCTCACCAAAAGATGTCGACACGTTTCAATGTTTTTAACACACGATATTCAAACGACTTTATTCTGCACAAACAATAATTATTATCTTATTCGGCAAATGCAGCAATGCGCTGATTTTTCTGCCACATAATATACACATAATTAATTAACGGAAAGCATCCTTAATGCTGGCAACGCCTCGATAGGCCTATTACCTGACCGCTCGAGGGCCATGCCCAAACAAAGTGACACGACAATAATTAACTAATTTCAAGTTTCACGCATTCAATCAACAAACCATTGTTAAACAGAAGGTTGCAGATAATCGCATAGCGCTCATGAACAAGCTGGTGCCCTCAAGAGTAGCGCTATAGCAATCTGGAGTAAACAGTGATGACTATACTCCCGCATTGTGGGGCGCGGTGGTGTAGTGGTGGCGTCGTTGCCTTGGAGCCGGAAGGTTGGAGGTTCGAATCCACCTCGCCGCGTAAGGACCTTGAGCACGTCCACTCACTCGCAATTGCTCAGCGCTTCGGCAGTGTCCGCTGTGCATTCTGGAGCGCCTCTGAGCAGAGAGAGCTCGAAGGGGCGCTATAACAAGTGCATATACAAACAAACACGCATAAATTAATCCAGGTCGAAATCAAATAGAGACTACGGACACACTGTATTCAATATTTGTCCCCATTGGACACCTTTAAATCTGAAACCTTTCATTTTATATCTGAGTGGCAACGGAAAATATAAATATATTGGTCATCTAGAGTGTCGAATAATTATCGGATTGAGAGTTAAATGCAAAGCTTAAAGCGAGAGAAATAACGACAAGATAATTATTTTCATCAACGTCAAAGTACAAACTACAACAACTACTACAGCTACAGCACGATATTAACAATTAATAATTGATTAGTAAATTCTATACAGCGCAAGTTTCCATTTATAAACAACATGAAACGAACGACAATTTGACGAGAGGAAAAATTTTAAACACAATTAACAAATAGATGCACAAGAATAAATACGACAATAATAATAATATACAGGTCAGTGATGACGACAACGTTAGCCCTTTAGTGCCATTTTCCATCAGACGAAATCTTTGACTTGTTTTGTTCAGTTGCGAATCAGTTCATTAAGTTCATTGATAGTTTATCACGATTATGACTAAGATGATTAGTATTAGCTAATAATTATTAACATTTTTGGTTATTACTGCTGTTCTTATGGTCGCATAACCTTTAAGATTGATTGATATTATCAATATTAAAATCACTGGCTATTACTATTGCCCACCGATCATGAATAAGCCCTGCACTTGGCTTTCAACTGGTGCTCTAGAAATTTGGAGATTACGACTACAATGTTTTCACGAACACTATATCTGTAGTCGCTTTCGTCGCCTATTCATTCATTCATTCATTCATTCATTAATTCATTCATTAATTAATTCATTCATTCATTCATTCATTCATTCATTCAATCATTCATTCATTCATTCATTCATTTAGTCTATCAGTTATTTATTAAAGACTCAGACTATAACTTATCATCATTATTATTATTAATATTTAATTAAATAATTTCATCATATTCATAATAACTCTAATAATGAGTTCACATTTTGACAATCTCCTTTCTAGGATGTTTATCCCCCCCCTTCCATAAAGCCCCGATTAATACCACAAACGATATCTTTGGTTATTTCCTCACACAATCTCCCCTAACCCAACTCAACAATTATAAAGTCTCGGATACGATATCTACTTTCGCTGCCATCATGGCATCGCAATAGAACGGTTCGCCCGTCGATCCAGATCAGCTTGGCAAGACGCAGGGGACTCGGTGTGGCCGGGAGGGTGACGGCTTGAACGTTGAAACTCTTGAAGCATTTCGTCTGATGAGAACCGATGCTGAAGAGAGATGATGATGACGTCTGGAATGAATGCAGAGAATTATAATTGATGATAAATTGAGATTCTTTAAAAGTAAATTTTAATAATTATCTAGTTGACGATTATGATGAAAACAGATGATGAAAATAATTCGATTTAAAATAAATTAAATTCGTTTATTTAGCCCCTCCCCACCCCTAAAAAGACATCCGCAATAGTACACACAGCGATTAATTGTAATTGACAATTCGGATGATACAGCCTAGTGCTCAATCATTACTGCATATGGTAGGGAGCAATAGGAGTGGGGCCTATTTAAAAATATATATTTATAGTAACTTGATAACATATCAGAAATGGAAACAGATACATAGTAGCATTCTTCCCTCTGCTTAACTCAAAATGGAATAAAAAAAGAAATAAACACATAAACATTTTCCATTTTTACGGTTTATGCAAGGACTTGGATTTTAAACTGAGCGAGACTCCTGGCATATTGTCCCATAAGAGAAAACTTTCTATTGCTCGCTTTTGCAATTATTTCTAACGCAAGTAGTATATAAGTTTAGTCTAAAAATAATGGCGATGCAGATGATGACGATGATGACGATGATGAAATGACTATAACGACGATGACGAAAACGATGACAATGATAAGAGTGATGGCAGAAATCAGAGAATATTATGATGATGACGATGACAATGATGTTGACGGCCATATAATATGATTATATGGAAATAATCAATTACCTGCCAGAGCAGGAGACGATTATCACCACACGAAAACGATCCAAGTACTTTGCCATCCGGAGAAAAAGACGCAGCGTTCACTTGACTGCTATGCGCAGCCAACGTCTAAACACAGTTACTTTTTATGTAATTATCAGAACAATTATAAAAACATTAATTTAAACACCTTTTTATCTAACTACCCTAACCTATATATAAGTAAAAAATAAATACACAGTTGTTGTCACCGTTCCTCAAGACAAGAAACTCCGTAAAAGATGATTTTTATTATCACACAGGGTCGCTAGGCTTCTGACTCTATTTTGAACTACGCTATTGTTTTCACTCTGACAGCGCCCGTCTCAAGCCTGCGTGAAGGAAGAAGGGGAAACTAATATATTTCGATGGGCGATATTGAGCAAATGAGAGCAATGGCTCTGTCACCACAAAAGGTAAACCTCTGCATCATAGGCAGGAAAGTCACGTATAGATCGCTCCTTTTAGACACCTTTAAAACACTTTTACGCGGTTGAATATATTTATAAGAATGAAACACGACCGTTATTAACAGGGCATCGCCCATATAATGATCCGTATTAAAATCAAATAACCTTAATCACATTAAATCCTTCATCAGAGCAAAAACAACAACAAAAGTGAAATTTGCCGTCTTTCAGTTTAAATCTTTGGCATTATACAAATACCCACTATACAGTAAGTACCACAGCAAAGGTGAAAATGAAACAAAATTATTGATACCTGACATTTGCCCTGTTTCAGTTTACATCTTTGGCATTATACAAGCACACACTATACAGTAAGTACCACGGCAAAAATTAAAATGAAAAAAATTATTTCTACCTGACATTTGCCCTGTTTCAGTTCGTAGAAGGCCAGACTTCCTGACTTGGCTCCCACGCAGATGCGACGCGTGTTCGGGCAGAAGCTGATCATCGGGAATTTGCTATGAACGAAAAACACTCGAAAAATTGGAAACATGGAAAATAGGAGAGTAAGTCTCTTATAAACCTAAATTTTCCGAGCAACGACGGGTACCACAGCTATAATAGTAAAGCGTAAAAATTCAATGATACCGTTAAAATTTATGCAAGAAAGTCTCACATAAACGACATGACTGTGGTAAATGCAATGAATAATAATACAGTCGACTTATTTACTCTTTCGTTGTCGCACGTTTAGACTATTGCAGCGCCCTCTATGTGGGTCTTCCGGTGACTCGGGTTGGGTGCTTGGATCGGGTCTTGCGCTCTGCGGCACGCCTTGTCGGTCGCATCCCAAAATTCGGCCATGTCACTGACTATATGTGGGACGTTTTGCACTGGCTTCCTTTCCCACAAAGGGTCACTTACCGAATATCTTCCTTGGTTTGGCGCTGTCTCGCGGGTATGACCCCTGTTTATTTGCAGGAGCTCTGTTGCTCCACCCTAAGTGTCCAGCGCCGTGGCTCTCTCCGCTCTTCTAAGCAGGCTGAGCTTCTTGTCCCCCGGTCACGCACTTCTATTGCGCAGCACCGTGCCTTTTCTGTCGTTGGCCCTGCAACCTGGAATTGGCTCCCTGTGGAACTACGCCTTTGAGACTGCGTTCTACTCTGCTCTTAAGTCTGTTCTCTTTAGCTGTGGTTGGGTCTGGAGCGCTTCTGAGTAGATATTCTTGAAATGTCTGAAATGAATGAATGACTCACACACCTCTAAAACGCATCTAACTGATTATATAATTATCCATATCTATAATTGGATCAGTGCATACATCACACAGCAGTATCTTCAACTGACGTTATAAGGAGCGTTTGCATTTATTTACAATTAAAATCATCATTATTAATATTATCATAAAATTATTACTATTGCAAAAACCGCAACAACGACGTCCACTAATAACAAAATACTGTTGAACTGCTGACTAGATGAGAGATCTCATCCCCAAATCTGCCAGTTGTGTAATTAGCAGCATTATTGTTGGTTATGGCACTACAAAGATTTCTTTAAAACCTTTTAAACGGGTTCATCGTATGCTATTTAAGTACCAGCTAATGGAACAAACAATAATAAACTGCCCATCTCGACGCCTATACGTAGACAAAGCTGAAACTGTTTTTAAGGTGTTTAAAGCTGCACATTCTATCAATCGACCAGATTCGAACTTATTGAATATTTATAATGATTTTTTCGGTTATCATTTAATAGTTTAATTTTTTAGCCTTCCTATAAAATTGTAGTTAGAACAGTCATAATTTTTTTAAAGTATTTACAATAATCTTTTCGTCCTCCTCCCTCTCATTCTCTCCCTTCCCTCCCCCTGTCCCTCACCATCACCACTATCACCACAACCACCACCACCACCACCACCACCACCACCACCACCACCACCACCACCACCACCACCACCACCACCACCACCGCCACCGCCGCCGCCGCCGCCGCCACCGCCACCACCACCACCACCACCACCACCACTTCCACTATCACCACTATCACCACTATCACCACTATCACCACTATCACCACCACCACCACCACCCCCCCCCCCACCAATGGGAGGAGATAGTTGTGTAAGTCTTACTTGCAGAGTGTTGGAATGACTTTATTGATGTCTTTGTTCTTCGTTAGATTCAGATCAAGACAATGAACCGTCACATCCATCACCTGTTCACAATAATGATAAAAAGAAGTCAAAAACAAGACAGAAAATTGAATGAGGTAAATAAAACTGAATTTAATTTTTAAAACTTATTTGATATTGACACGGAACAATTACTACAACAATCACATAAAAATAATAACTTTTAATGGTGAATTATTTTGACCAGGCAAATCTATCATACCACTCGTAACAATAAAAAACTGACCACAACACATTAACCCTCGGGCTACCAAAAGGGGGGGTGGTATCCACCCCCCCCCCCCCTAGGTTTTTCCCAAATAAAACTTTTTTCGTTAGGAATAAAATTTTGACGTTTTAGGTGGCTGTAGAGGATTCATTTGCACACATTTTGAGCCAAAATGTGTGATGATATACCATACCATTCAAAAGTTACACCCGATATACCCGAGGCACCAGGGGGGGTGGATACCACCCCCCCTTAGATTATCGGCTGTATCTTATCCGTCCTTTGACATGAAGAGACACCAATTACACCATTCTGTAGAGGGAATGTGGGGCTACATTGTGGTGGTCACGGAGTTGTCATTTGACAACCGGAAGTGCTCAAAATAAATTAAAATATAAATAAAGGTGTTTTATTTTCATAAAATTTTCATGTTGTTCCTATTAAAAATTATTCATAATTTATTTTTTAAGAGAAATAAATTATGTCATTCTATAGAGGGCAATTAGGGCTATTTAGTGATACCAAATAATTTGACATTTGATGACCGTAAGTGCTTAAAATAAATTTAAATGTGTGAAAATGTTGGGTTTTTTTACAACGCAAACCGATAAGTCTGCGTAAACGTTTTTCAGCATGTTTTACGTGTTTTTTCTCTTTGTTATTGTAACTAAAACTAACTTATTACTAGTTTTTATAGTTGAATATTGGACTTTATTATATGTAACCTATTTTAAATTAAATAAATTATGTTAAAACACACAGAATCTAATATTTTGCTTATGCGAAAGTATACATTTTGTGGAATCGACGGGTGCCTACGGTAAAAAATTCATAACTTTGGGGTGCTTTCATATATTTTAAACCTAAATATACCATTTTGTGCAGAAATGAATGCTGAATCCATAGGTGTATTACAAGTTATGATATCTCAAACCAAACCCAAAATCCAGGGGGGGTGGTAACCACCCCCCCCTTGGTAGTCAGTGTTACAAAAAAAGCTTGGTAGCCTGAGGGTTATGATTGCAATCCCAATGAAGCAGGTGACGGATTTTACTGTTGACATCACCTCCTACCAGGGTGGTAAATCTTTTAAACATGGTAAATCTAACATACCACACAAACCACATCAGAACACCCATAAAATCCACCATATACATATACCTCAACCAGTTGATCAAATCTACCAGACCATACCATAACCATACCATACCACACCACAACATACCATATGAAGATGGTAATAACATCCACCATAATATACCATACCTCGACCAGTTGATCAGTGAGGTCATTCGGAATCTTGTCAATCAACAGTTCAACGACCCTCAATATCTCCGACTTTCCTCTGATCAGCACAGAGTTATGTAGTTGGTGATGGTAATGTTGGCTTTGATTGTTCTGAGCCAATGCATTGTGACGTGCAACTTCCTTTGCCATGGTGATAACAAAGGCTGGTGGGCGTGCCGTTGCTATTAGCGACAGAGCGTGACGGGCTGTACGACAGGCGTCCGCGCGTTGGGTCAATGGCAGGCCAAAGGTCATGCTGAAAGGGAAAAGGGGCAATTGGTGAATAAATAAATGAACTGATCAATATGTATGACCAAATCAAACTAGACGTTTAGTGCAAATAATTGTAAATTTCATAAATTTCATGAATATGCATGAGTCAGATTTGATATTATTATACATATTCATAACCATTATTGATGAATAAACAAATATACTGATGAATATGTATGACCAAATCAAACTCGACGTTTAGTGAAAATAAATGTAAACTTCATGAATATGCATGAGTCATATTTGATATTATTATACATATTCATAACCAATTGATGAATAAACAAATGCACTGATGAATATGTATGACAAAGAGTTACTTACAGAAATTTGGAAAGTAGATTTCTAATGCAAATAATTGTAAACGTCATGAATTTATAAATGTCATGAATATGCATAATTCAGATCTGATAACATCTTACATATTCATAACCAAGCCCATGCTATTGAGCCGCGTCATCTTCATCAATTCATTTGTAAATTAACTCATCAATCCAACTACTCTTTGATCCATTCATTCGCTAATTTATGCACTAGACTACTAATTAGTAATTTTAGTCTATCATTCCTAAATTGTTTAATTATTCATTCATTCGACAATGAGCCTAGATACCAGAATAATTGAATATAGGGGTGTAACTTTAATTGCACGAACTCCTTACACACCTTTAAGAGTAATTTCAGCAAGCTATATAAGTTTGGAATTCGCAAAACGTACAAATATGGCTAGGGTAACGTCAATTAACTCATTCGTCTGCCAATTATTTAATTTATTAATTTGCTCAATAAATTTAATAGGGAAATGCATTCACTTCTTCATAAGCCGTCGATCAACACAATCAACAACTCAATTAATTCACGACTAACATAACAACCTTGTTCTGTATTTCGTTCCTTCTCACCAACTAACTTAAACCTTCAGCCAATCCACACATGCAAAAACTTTTTTTATGTTGTAACTTTAAAAATTCTGTTTCTGACGTTTTAAACATCACCCATAAAATCCTTCTTTTAGTCATTCCCTCAACCACTCCCTATTTTATCCCTCCCACCCCTCCATTAGATAATATAAAACCATACATCGAAATTCTTCCTTAATTCACTCATTCACAGACTCTTTCATTTCAAATCTTCCTTCCGACATTCCTGCCATACATTACTCGGTAGATAATAAATTAAAAACCAAACCTTGGAACCAGTCTATCGCCATCGACACACAGTTCAAGTAATCCAAGTAGGACGGTGGATACATCGAGGTATGGTTCCCAGACGGTGAATCCCCGACCGAGAAGGTCAACCGCCGCTCGACGGATGAGAGTGTACGCTGGCAGAGATGGACTGGGAGGATGCAGCAACAGGAACGTCAACGCCTTACCTGTACGTCAATGAGGAAATTAAAAGCACAAAGTCATGTCTCGTTTTATATAAAGTCACTGATTAACGTTTTAAAGGTGTCGGAAAAGAGCTACTATAATAAGTTTACCCATGAAGAAATTCATTTAAACTTGGCATGTCTCGTTTCTATATAAAGTCTTTGGTCAACGTTTTAAAGGTGTCAGAAAAGAGCTAAATATACGCATTGGAGAACCATAATGTTTCTACTTGATCACCAAAGCAGTCGTGTCTCGCATTCATATAGTGTTACCGAATAACGTTTTGAAGGTGTGAAAGAAAAGTTTTTATGAGAAAAAAAGTATTTTAAATTCCTCATGTCTCGCATTTACATAATGCCTTTGATAACGTTTTAAAGGTTTCAGCAACAAGAACGTCAACGCCTTACCTATTATAATACGCAATTATTATAATTCCAAATGTTTAACGTCATCATATTTGGGAGGCACGGTGGTGTAATGGTGGCGTCGTGGCCTTGGAGCCGGAAGGTCACAGATTCGAATCCCACCTACAGCCACTTAGTAGAGACCTTGGGCAAGTCCTTCACTCGCAATTGCTCAGCGCTTCGGCGTGAAACTCCGATGCAGTGTCCGCTCTGCATTCGGGAGCGCCTCTAAGTAGAGAGAGCTTGAAGGGACGCTATAGCAAGTGCACATACAAACAAATTGGCAGTATGACAACAAAGGCCATTGACGACAATTATACAAGTGCACAGAGCAGTAAAATAAACTTATAGAATCCAAACAACACCAACGAGGTGTCTGAACGGAACTTTACAATTTCATTGACATTCAAATTCTAGAAAACACAGAGTAGTTCATCTGACACTCGCTCAGTTTTACACATTATGATAAAACGATCATGTCGGACTGCTATCAGGCAGCGCCGTGCTTTCTCCATGGCTGGCCCTGCGACCTGGAATGAGCTCCCTGTTATCCTTCGTCAAATACCTATTAGCCTTTCTGCTTCATTTCTTTCTCTTCTCAAACTGTCTTATTCGACCGGGGTTGGACTGGGAGCGCTCCTGAGTAGTAACCTTGAAGGAGCGCTATATCAAATTCTCAGTAAATAAATAAATAAATAAATTGGACAGTATTGTAGTTGTTTATTGATTAATATGCAATGGAGGAAGAAGAGTGCTCTCCGTTTTCAAGTCTCGCTTTTATATCGAGTCACTGATCAACGTTTTAAAGGTGTCCGGAAAGAGCTAAATATACGCATTGTAGAACCATATTTTTCTATTTCATCACCAAAGACGTCGTGTCTCGTCTTTATATAAATTTAGTGTATAACGTTTTAAAAGGTGTATATGAGAAGCGCTCAATGCAAATGGTTATTATTACCACTCATCATTACTATCATAATCAATATAATTACCGTTATTATCCTAATCATTATAATTATTACTTGTATAAATTTATTTTCTTTATTTGTCTATTTAATAGAACAATTTTTATATTGCGCCCTTTCAACGTTTACTAATCAGAAGCGCTCCCAGTCCAACCTGGTCGAATAAGACATTCTTAAGAAAATTGAGAAATACGACAAAAGGCATCTGACGAAAAGTAGAATGAACTTGTGAATAGTAGAGTTGATAACATATGTTTGATACTCGTAGGATTGCCGCTTGGACTTATTGGGCGCCTTGAACGAGTTCTTCGTTCGGCTGCTCGCCACATTCCTATATATGCCCCCGTCTCTGCTTATCATGCGTGACGTTCTTCACTGGCTCCCTGTTTCACAGCGCATCTCATACCGATTTGCTGCACTTGTTTGGGGAAGCTCTCTTGATTGTGTACCATCTTTGTCATCCGGAAAGTACTCCCAGAGAATTTGACCTTCTGACCCCCGACAAAAGCAATTAAACACCCATTTTAAGCATTGATTCGCCAGATAAGTTAAACCGCAGAAACAGTTTGAGAAGAGCAAGTAAACAACAATATCGAAACGTCCTCACTTGTATGTCTGGCGTGCGAGTAGTTGGAGATGCCAAAGCCTTCAGCTACGTTGCTGCCCCTTTTCTGGTCCAGTTTACCCTCGATGGCCGCCCCAAACTCCGCCCCAATCACCCCCATCATCACGATGGCTGTGGCCTGGCGACTACGACTCTCGTAGCTCTGAGAAACCTTTCCAGAAATCTCGTCATCTGAAAACAACGAAAGAATAAAAATGTTCACTACGGGATAGAGTCTGTAGATCACCATAATGGTGGTGTAATGTATGGGTATGTTCGTTGCCTTGCAGCCGGAGGGTTGCAGGTTAGAATCCACCTCAAGTCGCCGTGTATATAGGAACTTTTGGGCAAGTCTTTCACTCACATTTGCTTCGTCGTAAAATTGCGATGCAGTGTTTTCTGATGTTTCTGGGTGAGCGAGTCGGCGGCCAAGAACTTTATTATCGCCAAATTTTTATTTAATCATTTTTTCCCACTTTCGCTGCCAAGGTTTATAGGTCATAATTAACAGTGTTGTATTTTTAAACATCAAAACCGATGGAATTGATCAAATTTTCAGTGAAGAACTTACAAGCTTCAACAGACATAACCAGTAAAATCTACGGCGTCCTATGCTTAAATAACACTGTTTGTAAGTGTTTTTAAAGGTGTCTGAGGATGGCAATCGTGAGACTGTGAGTTGCAAACAACTAAATACCAGCAGTATAACACAGTTTTGAAATAAAATAATATATTATAATATAACACGTTGATGTCAAACATTATTTGTGAACATCATAAACGTCAAAGAGATCATTTTCTCTGAATGTCGGACACTTTGACAGCAAGGTCGAATTTGACTTTTAAAATAACTCCGAAATAATTAAAAATTACAGCAATGATTAGCTGCAATATACCAAACGAATTCTAACATCCGTTATCATAAACAGTCATTAAACTATGAAACACCTATGACTAATTATTAATAAGTATCATTAATATTTCAATAGAATTACACAGTTATTCGTTGACCGGGAAAAACTCGTACATTTATAGTGACCAAAACAAATTATAGCCATAGTTTAAAACGTTTAAAAGGTGTCTAAGACGACCGCCCCAAACATTCAACATCTAGCACCTTATTCCAAAATTGATTATCTGCCAACTGTCTTAGCTTCTCGATGTTGACTTTATCATTGGGTTTGATGCCTTGCGTCAATATAAATTGCTCATTAAAAGTGTCAGATAAATAATTTGATAAGGCGTAAAAAAAAAATTGTTGTGTTTCCGGTAACGCGACCGACCCATTTTTACGGCCGCGACCCAAATATTTTTGTAAAAAAATTTTATTAAAAAAAAAATTTCTATTTTTTTTTTCAAAACAAAATTTAACTTTTTTCCCAAAAAATATTTTTTTAACATTTGTATTGACATAAAATAAGAGACGTCAACAAAATGAAATTAATAGGACTGTTTCTAGAGCAGTTTTAGGTGCAGACAGTCGGGAAATAGGCAGTTTATACTTGCTTAGAACACGTACTTTGTTTCAGCGTGCAAAAAAGACTAGTGGGGTATACTTTTTCGGATAGTCACTGCATAAAAATATTTTACAAAACAAAAATATTTTCCGACCTACCTACCCAATTTTTTTTAGCTCTGTTACCGGAAACACAACATTTTTTTAGGCCTAATAACAACGTATTCAGTGAAGAACTTACAATGTCGAAGCCTCAACCCAGCTTACTAGTAAAATCTACGGCGTCCTACACTTATATAATATTGTATATAAATGTTTTAAAGGTGTATAAGGTGTGATTGTGATATTAGAACCATTGTAATATCTAAATGGAGTTTCAGTTTAACAGACACAATTGCCGTAGCCATCTTCTTCTGGAACCGTCAGGGTACGCATACTGGCGGATAATTTTCTACTAGACCAGTGGTTCCCAACCTTTTTTGACTTTATGGCCACTTTTGATAAGTTGGAGGACACGGGGCCACTGTTTCTTAGTTGAAGGACCACAAGACTAAAATCTAATCAACTAAAGCAAATAAAATTGTTTTCATTGAATCAATTTTTTATATAAAATATGTTATTTATAGACATCAAACTAAAATATTCTGTAACTGTTTTCTATCATGTCCAAACTGTCAATTATTTATACATTTTTGTTAATTAGCTCTAGGCCATTTTTAGGCGGGTCACATTTGGCTAGATGGTCATAGTTTTTTTATGAAAAGCTAATGGTCAATTGAGCAAATTACTCATTCCCTCTATGCTGATGAAGTCAAGGACCTGAACACAAGCAAGACAGAAAGAGGAGGAGGAGGAGCAGGAAGAGGAGGAGGAAGAGGAGGAGGAGCAGGAGGACAGGTAAGAAGACAAGGTAGTGACAGAGGATAAATAAATGAAGTATTAAGGTTAAATATAGGAAGAGGAAAAAAGCTAAAGACAATTAAAGAGACGATCTAGATAAATAAGAAGAATAAGAAAAAAAGGTGAATAAGAGATCCCTTTCTCAGTCTGTTATCCTAAATGAAACAACCACCTACACGTATATCAGCCTAATTACAAGATACAAACTCCAAGTGTTTACAACAAAATAATTTACTTTCCAGTTCAACACGAAACAAAAATATCAATCGTCCTATTATGATTAACAACATTACGAATGCGCAAAGTTGGCAAAGTACAATCTTAACATGTTGTCATAAAAAATATAGGAATATAACTTTACAATGTAACAGATGTTCCAATGTTGAACTACACTGCAATGGACTGTTATAAATGATCATATGCATATGCATGAAGAAGGAGACCTACCAAATGAATATGATAATGAGAGGCCAATGCAAACACGTGCGGGTGTTAATTAGCCTATGCATATGCATGAATGAACGCCTACTAATTAACCATATTCATGAAAATAAAATGAAAACAATTGCGTATAAATGAATTATTCAAACCGGGCAGAAACATCCACTGTATTCATGCATAAAGAATTTTCGGCTCATGAATATACATTTATAAAACTCAGACAATGAATATGCATGAATAAAACTCAGACAATGAATATGCATGATTAAAATTCAGAACATGAATATGCATGAATACAACTCAGTTAATGAATATGCATGATAAACATCGGTTACTGAATATGCATAAATAAAACTTGGTTAATGAATATGCACGAATAAAAACATCGGTTAATGAATATGCATGAATAAACTCAATTAATGAATATGCATGAATAAACCTCGGTTATTGAATATGCATGAATAAAATGTGGTTAATGAATATGCACGAATAAAAACATCGGTTAATGAATATGCATGAATAAACTCAATTAATGAATATGCATGATTAAAACTCAGATCATGAATATGCGTGTACAAAACTCAACCCAATGAACCATCATGTATGAACACTGTCAACACATATTGTGGGGCGCGGTGGTCTAGTGGTGGCGTCGTTGCCTTGGAGCCGGAAGGTCCGAGGTTCGAATCCACCTCCCCGCTTAAGGACCTTGGGCAAGTCCTTCACTTACAATTGCTCAGCGCTTCGGCGTGAAACTCCGATGCAGTGTCCGCTCTGCATCGGGAGCGCCTCTGAGTAGAAAGAGCTTGAAGGGGCGCTATAACAAGTGCACATACATACATACATACATACATACATACATACATACTTACATACATACATACATATAAACGAAAAAGAAATCGGCTAATTAATATGCATGGATAAAACAAAATCAAACGAGTCATGGAATGAATAAAACTCAGCTAGTCATAAGCGTTAGTAAGCGAAGACACGAAAGAAACTCAAAATGATTATAAAATACGTAAATAAAATGAGTAACAACTACTACTGCATATTCATAAGCACGGGATCCGCATAAAGAATACAAATAAACTGATGAATATGTATGACCAACAGCAACAACGCAAAATAATTATAGGTCTAATGCGGATTATACAAAACATCATGAATATGCATGACCCAGATCTAATAATTATACATATTCATAGCCAAGCCTAGTATCAAAGTACTACTCCATCGTTGGACACCTTTAATAGCTGCACATCACTTTCTATTTAAACTCCATCGTTACAATGGAATTGTTCTATTTATGCCTTCTGCTCGTCAGTTAAAACGAAGGCATACTCCTTTTGTTAGAATTCACTGTTAGTATTCTAATGCATAAATTAAATGGACGCAATCTACTAATATTAGAATACGTAATCTAGTGTTAGAATGTATCAACTCTTGAACCACTACCAATTTCGAGACATTGGTTAAAACTATGCTAAGCACCCCAGAGATTAACTATATGGCAAAAGCATCATGTAGCCGTACAGTATTAACGGCATGCGAACTGTTCACAAAGTCACTGAGTCAAGGCTTTACAAATCAGGAGCTTACAATAACGGTCAGAAACAGTACATAAAATACTAATAAATATTATGTCCTGAAAAATATAATCTTTTCTAAAAACGTCCATATGCTAAAAAAATATCGACGTCATTCGAAATGCCGTTGAGTTTTGAAAATCTTAACACATAAACGTTGTTTCAAGTTGTTCAGATGTTGCGAGTATAATAGGAATCCATACAACCTTTAAAAACCTATAATGTAGGAACAAATGATATCCATATAATTATATGGACCATAAATGTCAACAAACTTCAAAGTCAATACTTAGAAGAAAAAGTAAAACACCCTTAACTCATTAATCAAACATAATATAAAATTAATAACCAACTACCAAAGAAACTGATCATAAAAAAAGAATGGCTACAAAAAATGAGCAGCATAAATAAAACGAGAATGTGGAAAATGAGAAATCTCAGATAGGAGACAGTAATAACTTAGTCTGCATATTGTTCAATTCAAAAACCCAATGTGAGTTTAAGGAAAGCTCAAACTAAATGTCTCTCATATTTTAGAAATTCCAAGGTTCTCCCGGAAAAACCCAAGATTGGCCAAGAATGTAGTAAAAAATGCAATGTACCATAACAAGTTTAGAGGAAAAAATTATGATAATCATTTATATTTTACACACTCACAATAATTGACAATGATCTGAAAAGTTGCAAAGAAAATAATTGGGGGTCAAACTTTGAATTAAGAAATTAAAATGTCTACAAGTAACGATAATAATAGGCTTCCTCTGACAAACCCAATGAAAGAATCTTTTATAAGCTGATTCCCTGTACAGTGTTATTATAGTTGACCGTAGTTAAAAAGTTTCCTAGATTTCCGTACAAATTCTCCAAATTAAATCACCTGAGTTCCAAAGGACGTATGCAATTATCACACCGAACGCAAGTTTAAATAATTGTACTATCAAAAGAAAGCGTTAAAAAGGTGTAGGATAACAACCATAACTAATAGGTAGCCATTACACATGGTCTGGTTATTTCCTTATTCAATCACAACAATTATGATGAAACGCATGTTTAAAATTGTTATAGAATAAAACAAAAATCAAGAAAAAAGTTATATCTCGTTTTAGCGTCGGTAATTATTCGCCCTTGCACGGGTTTCACTGTTAGCAGGATACAAGTCTGATTGACAAAGAGAATTCTTTCGAAATAGAAGCGGGATTGATGAAAGTAATTTATATTGACATATAATAGGAAAAAATGAAAACAATCTTGCTGAAATTGAAGCTAGATTGATGAGCAGTAATTTCAAACAACAATAAAAGTGTTATTGATGAAAAATATTTGCTGACGAAATAGAAGCGGACCGCGGTATTGATCAAACCAATTCCTGCTGTGTCGATGAAAAGAATTCTCTCCAAACTAGAAGTTGGATTGATTAAAAATAAGAATGCTGAAACGAACGAAAAAAGACCGACGCCAAAACGATATATTACCAAAAAAAGTACTTGTCGTTTCATATTATGTTCCTATAATACAACCCCCAAAACTAAAATTGCTCATAAAACTAAAATATATTTTAGAGCGTAAGTTTATATAGCGGCCTTTGAATTTATAAAAAAAGGTGCATAGCATCAACACAATTATTCGTAGCCTCGTTTGTGTCTTACAGTAAACCAGCTATCCACATCTTGAGATAAGATCATGCCTTACTACAATCAATAAACCGCATTCAAACTGCACCACTGATAAATGCCCCCATCAACATTCATTACATAGCTTCCTTTGCTGGATCCTAAAAGGCGCTGCATGTACACTGATGAATGCAATTACGGATAAGGCAAACACATAGGCGCGTACACACCTCTTTTAAAGAATTACAAAGACAAGGTGAGTAGTTCCTTAAACACCTCTTAAACGTTTTATAATTGTGCAATAAATATACAATCATCGTCAACGTCTGAATAATACGCGAACACGAGGGCAAAATATTAAAGGTAGAAACGAAACAAAACGCTTTGATATGAACTTCCTAACCAAACGAATGCAAATCCAGTTTTGGTGTTGGTTATAAAAACAGACGAGGCGATGAATAATTGTTTATGCTACACACATTTCTAACATAGTTCTATGACAGTGCCAATCCAAGGCCTGGCTACGGGTGAAAAGCCAAACCAGCGCCCCCAAGTCTTAAACATTTGAATCGATAGTGGAAAGCTGTAGCGTGATACGTATAGCTATAAACTTATCTGAAGAGAACAAACTTAACATAGTAGTAGTCGTTGAACCAGTATTAGTGATAAAAATAATAATCTGTTATGTCGTTACTGTATGATCTGAACTTTTATAATTTACCAAACAAGTATTAGCAAATTTTATAAATTGATGAATATTTACTATTTATTTTCGTACTTACAAAGACGGGCTGGAATTTTCTAGTAGACTGTGTAGATTCAAAGTAAACTGTAAAACCTCACTTTCAATCAAGCTCTAAGCCTAAAGACAAAACCTCTCATAGTTTCACAGCAGTAATAAGCGAATCGATATAAATTAGGGAACCAGCTGCTATATGATCTATCGTTATCCTCGATCTAGCACTTGATCCATGGCTATCCAAAATACGTCGCAATAAATCAGTTTGTTCTTTAGGTAGTGGTGCTTTTTAAATGCATAATATAAATTCCACAATATTATGATAAATTGCACGAAAATTCCGTTTTTCTACTCTATTCTAATAGGTTGAAATTGGATACAGATGACTTTTTAAAAGTTTAGTTCAGAACGACAGCAGAATAAACGTTTCAGGAAAATTAAATTACCATAAATAGGGTTGTGCTATATAATTGAGCGCCGTTGATGGCTGTCAGATGTATCTTGTATTTGTTTGTTTGTTTGTGTGGTAAGAGGATAACGATAGATCCTATATAGCAGCTGGTTCCCTAATTTATATCGATTCGCTTATTACAAAATGAAAATGAAGGCGGCTGGAGGAGATGGAATCAAAGCCGAGATGATTAAATATGGAGGCGATGAGATGATAAAACAACTAACAACCTTGTGCAACATCATATGGAAAACAGGCAAAGTACCACAGACGTGGAAGGAGGGTATTATCATTCCCATCCCCAAAAAGGGAGATCTAAGGGACTGCAATAACTGGCGAGGCATCACTCTGCTATCAGTCCCAGGAAAGGTTATGGCTACGGTAATGCTGAATAGAATGAGAACAGCTGTGGACGAGAGATTGCGGCATAAGCAGGCAGGGTTCAGGCCGGGGAGGTCATGCTGTGAGCAGATTTTTACACTCAGACAGATAATAGAAAAGTCGCTAATGTACGAAAGACCAGTACTCATCAACTTCATCGACTTCAGGAAGGCTTTTGATAGTGTGCACAGGGAATCACTATGGGCGATAATGAAGAGATATGGAATACCAGCAAAGATAATGGACATCGTATACAGTTTCTATGATGGTAGCCGGTGTGCAGTAAGATGCGAAGGTGAAGTGGGAGAATGGTTCCAGATTGTGACGGGAGTACGACAGGGGTGTGTGTTGTCACCTTTGATTTTTGCCCTGGTCGTGGACTGGATAATGACCCAAGTGACAAAGGATGCTGACTTTGGACTGAGGTGGGTGAATGGTGGGAGGCTAGGAGATCTCGACTTCGCAGATGACATCGCTCTGCTAGATAATACCTGGGAAGGCATGAAAGATCTAACATACAGAACGCAGGAAGAGGCGGCAAAGATAGGTCTTGCTATCAACCCTAAGAAAACAAAGATCATGAAGGTTGGAAGGTGGAGCGTGGACGATAGGATTGTTATTGACGGGGGAGATGTGGAAGAGGTGGATACTTTCTGCTACCTGGGAAGCCTAATGACTGCGGATAGCAAGTGCGAAAGGGAAATAAGAACGCGAATAGGAAAGGCAAACAATGCTTTCGGGAAACTTGACAAAATTTGGAAGAGTAATGGCTGCAGTCTGAACACCAAGCTGCGACTCCACAACGCCATAGTCCTGAGCACATTACTGTATGGGGCGGAGACATGGCCAATGACAGCGGCAGACGGGAGGAGACTTGAGGCGGCGCACCATAGGTGGTTGAGAAGAATTCTTCACGTATCATGGCGGGACAAGGTAACAAACAAGAGTATAAGAGAAAGAACAGGACAGGATACTATGGAAAACATCATCAGAATGAGAAGACTGAGATGGATGGGGCATGTCTTTCGCATGGACGACAACAGAAGAGCGAAGCAAGTGATGAACTGGGACACTGGAGGAAAAAGAAAACGAGGAAGACCAAGGAAGAACTGGCCAGAAACAATTAGAAGCGACTTAAGATGCCTGGAGCTGACATGGGAGGAGGCGGAAGAACTGGCGATGGATAGAGACGAGTGGAGGAGATGCGTCGCCCGATGTGCAGACATGCACAGGAAGGACTAAGTCTAAGTCTAAGTCGCTTATTACTGTTAAAAAGGTGTTGAAGGTGAAGAACTTGCTGAATGTCCCGACACAGTAACCGCCTCAGAGGATCGAACCCCTGTCCGATTTAAGCACTGCATTAAATTAAAGACTCCTGAGTTTGGGATTTGTCGTCAAAACATTTTTTATTTTACGATATGTGCAAATGCCATGAAGCGATGATTTTTTGGGCTGATTGTTGGACACCTTTAACAGCTGAACATCACATATTATTTAAAACAAAATTAGGCCAATGCGCATTATCTACCATGGAATGTCAACTGCAATAATCCTTCATTCATTCATACTATGATTTTATATAGCCCCCAATAAATAAACAAGAGCGTTCCCTGCCAAACCACGGCAGAAAAATCGAGAGATTCTTGAAGCAAACTTAACGGGTCAGATGTAAAAATGAAGCTTTGAAGGTAGGTCATTCCAGATGGACGGCCCTACAACCGAGAATGCTCAGAATTCACTGGTTGCTAAGGAAGACGGAGAAAGCTCAGGATTGCCACTTTATGGCCCGACGAACATAAAAGGTGTTGCTACACGATAATAGATAAATAAAATCATAATTCAATCAAATGGGTGGAAGTCAGAAGGAGTAGCAATGGTCGAGTATCTGTTTATGACAGTTGAAATTGTTTTCCACCAACTAATATAATAATTAAACTCGCGTTTCCTTAAACACCTTATTATAGCTCTGATCTCCGAATATATGAATTGTTTTCTGTTGCCGCCTGATATCAATTGACGAAATTAAACAGAAAATAGTGTCTTGAACACCTTATTTTAGGTCTTAACTGCATGGCATTATATAAATTTTTGCGGAGTCAAATTCTAACATTACACTCAAAATTCAAGCACAGGGCACCAGCTTATTCACGAGCGCAATTTGCCTACTTTCAAGTCGTTGCTATTTTACGCCACGGCGCTGAAAAATTATCGCTCATTACTTGTTCAAGGTCTATAAACCGCTCTGTATTTGCCTAAACAATGCTTAAGAAAACCATAACAAAAGCAAACCAAAAAGTGCAACCTGGATGGAATTCTGGCAAATAGTAAATGAGATTAAATGGTGCAAAACGAACTAAATCAAAAGGTGACACACACGCACAAGAATAAACACCAGAGGGACACATCATCCGACCCTGAAAATGGCGACATGTTGGAATGTTTGCAGCTTCTCCCAGCGGGTTATTTAAAAAATCTCACATCATCAAACCGCTAACAATTTCAACTTAACAAAGTTCTGCTGAACCGTTAGTAGCAACTTTTGAAACCAAAATTGAATAATTTTAGCGAAAGCCTTTCAGGTTAATTCAAACTTAGCTCAGTAAAAGAACAACATAAATTACCCCAATGAGAAAGTTTTATACGAATTTCTAGCAAAAAACAAACTGCCAATAACAAAAAAAGCAATAACGAAAGTCTCAGATCTAAATCCACAGATCGAAAATCCAACCCATCCCTTGTGAACAACCGATGCTGTGTCCATCTAGTTAATTAATTCGCGAGCATACTAAAAAGGTTTCCCCTTCGCTTTATAAACAATTTCGACACCTTTATTAAGGTCATATCCGATGTTATATAAAAGCCACTCGCTACACATTCGGTTTCGATCTTCCTATAGAATATCTATCTGTCTCTGTGGATCATCACTGCTTATGAGTTTCGGAGCGCTGATGTTGTGTCCCTCTTCTGTTCAGAGGAAAAGATCGTCGCTTACTTCCTCCGAAGATGTCCTCATCCTCGTCATCGTCCTCGGCCCCGCCCTCAGTAGCGGCACCCGGCTGGACGACAGGGTGCTCGGCCAGTAGACTCATTGAGGCGTCCACGTAGCTCGGTAGGTAGGGACCCCACTGCTCGACGACATCACGGCGTCCGTCTGGACCGATGCGGCGCAGCTCGGCCAGCAGAAGGGCCTGCGCTGCCTCGCGGATCTGAACAGGAAAGAAAGCAATTCGATTGTTTTGGCTTCAATTAGACCCAGTAATAAAAATTTCAAAGAACGCTAACTCTATAAAAAATATGTTTTTTTCTTCCATGAGTAAAGTTTCACTGAGATTGTAGAGAAAAATATTGAAAGACAAAGTTAGAAAAATTGCTTAAGATGATCCTTTTATAGGAAAGATAAAAATTTTCAAAAAGGTGTTTATGTTTCGTGAATGGTGTTTCTTGCATGTATGGCATTTATAAGCATTGATGATGATTGTATTGTATTTAAACATTTATAAAGCGCCTCTAGTAGGGTGAACCGTTCAGAGGCGCTCCCAGTGCGCAAGGCTCAGCGAGAAGAAACAGGTTTTGAGAAGAGACAAAGCAGAGGAGAGACTACCAGAAAGAAGTGTAGAGCAAACAGAAGGAGAAATGGCATTACAAAGAGAAGGACCAATTGAGACAAATGATCGATGATGATGATGATGATGATGATGATGATGATGATGACAGTTTTCATTTAATTTCAAACTGATAGAAAGCGGAATAATTACAATTCATAATTTTTTAAACCATTTATATCTATTCGAGCTCAATACTCAGCTAATCCAATGTTATATAATGATTTCATATGACAATGAGCATTTCCCAGTTAAGATCGTTTCAATGGAAGATGTATTTATAGATATTTTTTAGTCCGCAAAAAAGGTGTTCAAAATCATCATTTTATAATGCATTTAAACAGCTTAAGAAAGGTGTCTTGCTTGCTTGTAGCAAGCTGAAGGGCCCGCGGGGCCTCACGGATCTGGACAGGAAAGAACGCCACGCAATTGTTTTTGGCTACAATTAAATCTATTAGTAACTAGCTGTTCCCGGCCACGCGTTGCTGTGGCTGAAAGGAAAGAAAAGAGGAAGCACACGTCCAACCGAAGACGCTGTTTAAAAAAAACACGCGTGTATACGAATGCAACGTTGTGTGAAAATTTCAAAGCAATCGTTCCAAAACTTTCAGAGATTTAGGATTTTGAACAAACATTTACATTTTCATTTTATAGAGATTTAGATAAGCTTCTGTTTAATGTCAAGCTGATTTGTTATTACATAACAGCGCTAAAAACTGATGTTATACAGCGAGAATGCAAGATAAGAAAGGTGTTTAAGTTGAACCTTTTATAGGAAGGATAAATAACTTTTAAAAGGTGTTTTTGTTTCTCGAACGGTGTTTCTTGCCTTTTTGCTGTTTATAAGTAATAAAAATAATAATTTTCGTTTAACTTCAAACAGATAAAACGCAGAGTAATTACAATTCACTGCAATTTTTTAAACCTTTTTCTATCTCTTGCTATTATATCACCCATTCGAGCTCAATACTCAGAGGTACTCGCAAATACAGTGCGGAAACTGCATAGGAGAGTGTAGGAACAATTGGAGGACTAGTTCAAGGTCCTACGCAGCGGCACCAAACCCACCACGCCCTCTCCCACAAACTTCGACAATTAACATTTTGAAATTAAACGATTATCGTTATCTATATAAATAAAAATGTAAATGCGTTTGGCTCCTGACGAAGGATCTCCGAGCTTTCTTCGCCGATTGCTTTCAGAACTTCACCAAAACGTTTAGTTCCAACACGGCCGGGTTTGCAGAATGATTTTTCGCAAAAAGCGCAATCTTTTCAACAAAAAAACAACTTTGAAAATTTCACCGTTTTCAACACATAGCCTACGCCCGTCAATGAGCCTTGCATACCAATTCGGGCATGTTTGTTCCGTAAATTTCTTTAGCGCATTTCATTACGGCCTTCGCAAAGGTAGGAGGAGGGGGGAGGGGAGGGGGAGGGGGAGAAGGAGAAGGGGGAGGGGGAGAAGGGGGAGGGGAGGGGAAGGGGGAGAGGGAGGGGAGGGGGAGGGGACGGAGGAGGAAGAGGGGGGGGAGGGGGAGGGGGAGCGGGAGGAGGAGGCTTTTTTCAGCCACAGCAACGCGTGGCCGGGTTCAGCTAGTTATTAATATTAATAAATATTATTATTGCCAAACTCGCAGTCGAATTATCAAACACCTTTAAAACGCTATTAAAATAATTATATAAACGTCAGAACGTAAAATATTTCAATAAATCAACGCCAAATGTAAAAAACGTGACAGCTTACAACCATCAAAAAATAATTTTATAAGATAACTTCGTCACCTTTAAAACGTGATTTAAAATAATTATATAAATGTCAGACCGTGAAATACTTGGATTCATCCACTTTGTAATGCAAAAAACGTGAGAGCTTACAGAAGTGAACAATAATTTTTTTAAAAAATATATTATAAAATAACTCCGTCACTAAAGGTAAACTCTAGTAGTGTAAGTCCTGAATCTGGATATTGGAGGAGGGCAATGCATGGGCAAAAATACTTTACCAATGCCAATTGCTAACTGGAAGATTTCATGAACAATTGCTTTGCTTTGACAGCTGTTGCTATGAATATTTTTTACATAATTCTTTATATAATTTTTACTACAACCACTATTGGAATTATTGTTATCATCAGCATCGTCGTCATCAGCATTGCCAGTAGTTATCATCATTATCAGTAACATTACGATTGTAATCATCATTACTATCATCATAGTCATTACTAAATTGCTAATAATGCAATGAATGTTATTATTACTATTCGGACTACAGCATAAATAAAGGACTCAGACATGGACAGACAGAAGGGACAGAAACACACAAAGTCTGACAGAGACAGACATACCAATAAGACAGAGACATACGGAGAAAGAGACACCAGACCTACCTATAGACATCTAAACATACACATACAGACAGACAACGACACACACAGACAGAGACAGACACAGACATATACAGACATACCAAGAAGACAAACACACAGACCCCCAGACATCTAAGAACCTGCATTATATACAATCACAGAAACATTGTTGTCATGGTGACCGGTTACAGGGGCGATGATTCATATTCAGACCCTGACCGAGACAGACAGACAAAAACACACACAGACAAACAGAGACACTGACAGAGACATACCAAGAAAACAGAGACATACACAGACCCCCATCCACCTACCTCAAGACATCTATCCTGCCACCTGCGTGCGAGCATCTCAAGCTGTGGTGGTTTGAATTGCATCTTTCCGATTAGATCTGGAAGCAGAACACAATGCAAAGCAGCGAGATGACTCCAACCTTGTTTGTTCTGAGACTGCAGCGTAGACTCTGCATCCGCAGCCGATTGGTCGTCGCCCCTAGAAACGGTCACCATGACAACAACAGACTTGTCAACTGCACCAAATTTTTAGATCTACTGTAGAAACGTTGTAAGTGCAATTAGATATTATATATAGACGGAAAGACACATGAATTATAAAACAAATAAAGACAAATGACAGATTGACACTTTTAATTAAATGCCTCTTCTTTTATTACAAACTAGCTGTACCCGGCCACGCGTTGCTGTGGCAGAAAAGACACTCCCCTCCCCCTCCCCTCCCCTTTCCCCTTCCCCTCCCCTTCCAGATACAGATTTATGACAAAGATTGGGTTTTTTTCGGATAAAAAGAAAAATGGAAACTCTTCTATAGGAATGGGAGGTTTTGTTAAATTTTCAAAACAATCTGTGCGGTACTTTTCGAGAACACTTTACACAAACTATTGGAAAGTTTCATTTTTATTTAAATAGATACATTGAAATAACAACAGACTATGCTTCTGGATATCCTTTTGTGACATTTACTTGTATGATGATATGCACCAATACAATGATGGTTATGATCAAGCGATATCTACAGAGACAAATATGTATATACACACAGATACAGATTTATGACCAAAAGAATGTCCTTTCAACAATCGCTGGTTGTTTTAACGGGGTTATTTTGAAGGGGGAGGGGGTCTATTTAGTGAGTGGGCTATTTTAAAATTCCTACTTAGTTGACAGGGCTAGTACTTAGTTGGTGGGCGATTATGATTGGGTTGTTTTGACGGTAAAGATACAGAGAGGGAGACAGAGATAGACAAATAGATAGAGAGACATACAGAGAGAGACAAAAGCCTGAATGCAATGCATGACGAAACTCATAGACAGAGACAGACATAACCTTGTTTTAATAGACAAAGGTGACAGCGACTTTGTACTCCTCCATTAAAAGTACAGAGAGCTACATAGAAAGACATAAATAAAAATACACACAGAGAGACAGAAGAACCAAGTAAGGACAGACATAGAGGGAAAGCCATGGAGATAAACAGAGATAACAATAATATAAGAGTATTCTTTAACCCAGTGGTTCTCAAAGTGGTGGTCCGCGGACCGGTGCCGGTGCGCGGAGTCCTGATCACCGGTCCGTGAAGAAGTCTGAGAGTGAAAAATAAATTATAATTAATAATTTATATATTTAAAATTGTGAAATTTTTCGAGTTGTTATTCAAAATGTATTCAAACTTCTGTTTCAAACTTTAAAAATACATTACCAGTGCCTTATTTTAACTTTCCAAATGGCTGTACAAACTATTTTTACTAATTAAAAATTCCTAATTATGAATAACCCTAAAATTATTATTTTTAAATAATACAGTTCGCTTTTGTCTGTGCTTGATATTAAAGGTAGCGGTCCGCGAGATTCCCAAATAAATTATTGCCGGTCCGTGGCCTGCTGAAGTTTGAGAACCACTGCTGTCCGCATTTTGTCAATGAGTTGAAATCATTTCCAACGTTACACATTTATATAAGATCGGTGAAAAACGTTTAAAAGGTGTCCACCGGAATGTCTTGTCTTGAACCATAAAATAATGTGATCCATAATTAATAATATATAGACTACATGCCTTTGTTTGTATGTGCACTTGTTACAGCGCCCCTTCAATCTCTCTCCCTACTCAGGGGTGCTCCTGACTACAGCGCGGACACTGCATCGGCGTTTCACGCCGAAGCGCTGAGCAATAAGGAGTGAAGGACTTGCCCAAGGTCCTTACGCGGTGAGGTGGATTCGAACCTCGAACCTTCCGGCTTCAAGGCAACGACGCCACAACTACACCACCGCGCCCCACAAGAGTGACACACACAGACAGAGACAGACAGACAAACTAACCGTGGTGATCCTGGCTTAAAAAACTTACATCATAAAGATAAATAAGTAAAGACATATACAGAGATAGACAGACAGACAGACATACAGAGACAGACACAGACAGACAAACAGACATACAGACTAACCGTGATGATCCTGGCTTAAAAAACTTGCATCATAAAGATAAATACATAAAGACATATACATATATAGAGAGAGACAGACAGACAGACAGACAGACAGACAGACAGACAGACAGACAGACAGACAGACAGACGTACAGAGACAGACAGAGAGGCAGACAGAGACAGACAGACAGAGACACACATACAAAGAGAGAGAGAGAGACATACACAGACAGACATACATACACATAGACTAACCGTGGTGATCCTGTCGCATTCTTCGTCTGTCACATTCGACATACTCATCAACGTATTAACCACAGAGCTATATAAAGAAACATAGAGATACACATACAGACAGACATAGACTAACCGTGGTGTCTGTCTCGCCTTGATGAACGTCGCATTCGACATACTCATCAACGTATTAACCACAGATATCACAGCCAACAGATGCTGCGTAGTCACCGCACTTGATATCTGCCAATGTCCCACCGTCGCGGTCATCATGGCCTGCTGGTTGGACGGCGCCCCCAGGTTCTTATACCACCCAGGCAACAACAGGGACATCTGTCCCCCGGGGGACAGAAACCCAAAGGCCATTAACCGCTTGGGGTGGAGGAGGCCCAGCTTTGACAGGCAGAGGCGGTCAACGTCACGGTCCAGCCCCCAGGCGTGGAGAACAGACATAAGGATTTGGGCAATGATGAGGGTAGCGCTGGTGGTGTTGGGGGTGGGTTCCTGGATTTGGAGGCGGTTCGGAGGGGGTGGGGGACGGGGAGGGCGTTGGGGAGAGGCGTCTGGGGTTTCGTTGAGGTTGAGGTTGTCGCGACGGGAGAGGAGGGGGGAGGATTTGAGGAGGGAGGAGGAGTCGACTTTCGATTGGAGTTTCTTGCTGACGTCGTCCGCTTTGTCTTTGACTTTCGAGATGAAGTCTACAGACGAGGAAGAAGCAGCAAAGGAAACGAGACGATGGAATGTTGATATTATTAGTATTACTGCTATTGCTATTGCCATCATTCGAGGTTCGAATCCACCTCGCCGTGTAAGGACCTTTGGCAAGTCCTTCACTCACAATTGCTCAGCGCTTTGGCATGAAACTATGATGCAGTGTCAACCCTTTAATGCCGAGATGGTAGTAAATGGTATGGAAAATCCTATACTCTCCGGCATTAAAGGGTTAATATTATAAGTCTTACTGTTATTGCTATTGCCATCACAATTAATATGATAGATTACATGACTATTGTATTTGTGCACCTATAGACTCTAGAGTCTAGATTCTAGAAGTATGAACTGGCTCAGTATTGTTGTCATATTGCTGCAATTTAAAGTTCGAGTTACACACATTAAATTTTATCAAACGGTTTCCTGTTATAGCATCGTTTGAGAACATTTAATGGGTGTCTAAGAAAATACTCTGCCAGCTAAGTTATAATTTACAACCTGAAAATGTAAATTATCCCATCATTTTAAAAAGATGTGAATCCATTTCTAAAGGTGTCTAAGGCGATCGCTGTAACGGATGACAGATTGACAGCAATTTTAATCTTAAATGGATTCTAATATCCATTCGCTATACTGCCGTGCTAAGCAAAAAGACAGTAACTCAAAAAAGACGATTTTGCGTAAAACGATAAAGAAGAAATCGGTTTAATTCAACCAGAAATAAAGCTAGAATCTTTCTGAATTTTTGCAAACAGTTATATATAAACTACTGAATTTTGAAACTAAACTAGTTTTTGTGAAATTTGTGTAAAAATTGTATAAAAATGAGATACTGCTTTTTTGCTTAGTATCGAAGAATTGAACATCGGCTTGATGCTAAGCAAGAAAGCAGTAACTCATCGTATGGTAGAGCGGGCTGGTTAAAAATAATTGTTCTCTTTGTGATACAAACATGAAATTTAGTATATACCACGAACATGTCCTAAGAAAAATATTTGGCTATAGGGTCATTGCAGATTTGCCCTCTGGCCCCAATGGCAGCCATTTTCCAAAATGGCCGACAGATATACATACTTTTAAATATCTCGGCTCCTATTTCACTTAGAAGTGTCATCTTAGTGTCTAATCATACATATTTAGCGACGATGATTCCAATAGTGCCATCTAAAACCATCTCTGGCTTCAACGGCGGCCATTTTTCAAAATGGCCGACCAAAATCGTGATTTTTTAATATCTCAGCATTAAATACACTTAGAATCGTCATCTTGGTGCCTAAATATACATAATTAGGGACAAGGATTCCCCTGGTTCCACCCAAAACTTCATCTGGCCTCAATGGCGGTCATTTTCAAAATGGCCGTCCAAAATGTGAATTTTGCAAGTCCCTCTTTTTGGGTCGGCCATTTTGGAAAATTGTGGTCATTGAGGTCACTCGGAACTATGTGATGGCCTTATTGAGATCCCTGACTGAAATGTGCATGTTTTGACACCAAGATGACAATTCCAAGTGAACTGAAAGCCGAGATATTAACAAATCCCTCTTTTTGGGTCCGCCATTTTGAAAAATGGCCGCCATTGAGGCCATGGGGAACTTTCTGATGGCCCTATTGGGATCCTTGACCTGAGATGTGTATGTTTTGACACCAAGATGACGATTCTAAGTTAATTGAAAGCCGTGATATTGACAAATCCCTCTTGCTGGGTCGGCCATTTTGAAAAATGGCCGCCATTGAGGCCATTGGAAAAATTTGGATGGCTCTACTGGAATCCGTGACCCTGAATGTGTATGTTTTGACACCAATATGACGATTCTAAGTGAATTGTAAGCTGAGAAATTGAAAAAGCCATATTTTGAACGCCATTTTGGAAAATGGCCGCCATTCAGACCCATGGGGAAACTTTTAGATGACCCTATTGGACTCCTTGACCTTGAGTGTGTATGTTTTGACACCAAGATGACGATTCTAGGTGATTTGAAAGCCGATATATTGAAATATCTGTAAATCGGTCGGACTTGAATATACATGGAATACTAAGCAAGAAGACAGTAACTCAAGTTACTGCTTTTTTGCTTAGCACGACGACCCAATTTTGAGATACTGTTAATTTCGTTTCCGTTTTTTTCCATGTTCCCGGACCGATACCGTTTCCTTGCTTCCAGATATGATAGAACATGTTTTCAGGATGTGAAAACAAGTGCTAACTCAAAAACGGAAAAACTTGAGTTACTGTCTTTTTGCTTAGCACGGCAGTATAGCGTAATTCGACAGCGCTAAGCAATCATTTTGTCCTGGTAAGTTCCATACACAGGAGCGGTCTGAGACTCAGACTACAATGATGCGATCCCCTAATAGCCGCGTTGCAAAGAAATCAAATCTCATCCTTCGAACAAGTGATCTTAATTTTATTATTATTTTTCTTTTCTATCTAACCTTTCTCTCCCAAATATAAATATGTATGCTATATTTCTTAGATGTAGTTGTATGAGTTATCCTTAATAGAGCAATGGTTTAAAGCTAATAGATTATCCCTTAATATTGATAAAACCAACTTCATTTTATTCCACACTAAAAAGAAAATTGACCTTGATGTTAATAGGTCACTTCTAATAAATAATGTCCCTATTACCCAAAAAAATTCATCCAAATTTCTTGGGGTCATTGTTGATAGCCACCTCACATGGAAGGATCATATTTCATCTATTGTGAAGAAAATTGCTAAAAACATTGCTAAAATCAGTTCTCTTTAATCTTTATTATACACTTATCTTCCCTTACCTCTCTTATTGTAACATATCTTGGGGTTCTAACTATCCCTCTCGACTCAAACCATTGATTATATTGCAAAAACGTGCCATACGATTAATATGTGGTGCTCATTGGAGATCCAGCTCCGCTCCTCTCTACTTAAACCATATGTTACTGTCTCTACTAAACATCAATAAGTTCCAAATATGTCTGTTTATGCATCGCTACCACCTGCGCCTATTGCCCCACACTTTTAATAATTACTTTACTACTGGCTCTAATCTTCACGATCATGCTACTAGGCATGCTAGCTGTTACCGCAGTGAATATGCACGCCTAAAAATGAAACAATTTTCAATAAAATGTTTGGGTCCTAAGATTTGGAACGGCCTTCCGGATCATATATCTACCTTAAAATCCACCAGCCTCTTTAAAAATCGCTTAAAAAAACTTTCTCGTTGTGAACTGACATCTTTCACTGCCCCTGACTGACATCTACCCATCAATTGACTAAATCTTGGTTACAAGTATATTTTCTCTTATGTAATATTTTCATTTAACCACTCTTATATTTTTTTTAACACAATACAGATTATGTCTATTCTGTTATTTATTATTATTCCAAAGTTTAACGTCATCGTATGACAACAAAGGCCGTTGACGACAATTATACAAGTGTACAGAACAGTAACTATACTGTTATTTGCTGTACGTCTCTGGCTTATATAGCACCGGCAATCTACGTTTAAAAGGTGTTCAAGGCGACAAGGTATACCCAATGGTAAAAGATCTATTGTGTAACCTTCAGCAAAGGACTCACAATATTATTTACTGTAGACTCCACGAACATTCTCCAATAAGAACGTTACTATGTTATAACTTTGAACTAGTGTGTAGCTAGAGGTTATCAACATCAACTTACATTCTTTGCGGTTCTGTGGTTCATTTAGAAACATAACAACTTTGTCGAATCTAAAAATTTATGCAGCGCTGCACTCAGAATAGTTATCATTCATTTCTTTGGTTTTGTTGGAATTTCTTGTGTATTCAACACAAAGTATTTTCTCGTTTACGGAGTAACAGTGACAAAAAAGGAATGCGTAATGCGCATGTTCGTAGGCATGGCTGCGCGTATAAAATTATAACGTCCTACTACTAATTTTACAAACGCCATCTACCGAATGGAAGTCTCATTATAGACCGAATTGATTCAATGATAAAATTTAGAAACCTTAAAAACGTGGCTAGCAGATTCTATTTATTTTTTTCGGACGTCGAAACACAACGTATGCAATCGATGTCACATTATAAGCCATATAAGGCAACAGTATTTATACCGTCGATTTTAATGAGGAAGTGACGCCCTAATTTAACTGCTTTCTGCTAGTAGCGCAAGAACTTGCGTGGCCGTGTCTGGGCTGGGAGCATTCTTGAAGAGGTGCTAAATAAATTGTCGGAATGAACGAATAAACCGTTAGCAGCCATCATTTGCCATTAGCAATAATAGTAATTAATTAAGATGAGATGAGCAACTGTGAGTGAAGAAATTGCCCTCAAGGTCCCCTCCAATGTAACCATATCATCGCGTTACAAGGTCACTTTGACCAACACACATCCTACGTTAAATTTCACAGCAGGACATTTTCTAAATAGATGAGTTTTCGCCTACGTCTGGGTATTTTTTGACAGATTCCAGGTATATTTGACAACTGGCATTTACAGATTGTGCACTGAAAATTAAGCGCTGCAGTTATAGTGAAATTCAATGTAAGATATAAGTTTTCGTAAACCAAATTTCTTGCTTTCAATGACTCATGAAAGGAGAGAACTAACCATAAAGATTCCACGTTATCAATTCATAATAACGATCTTGTAAAAAAATAAGCTGACAAAAAACATGGATCCAGAGGCCCTGACAAATTTTTCGTCTGATTTGTAATTAACACACTTTCAGTTACATATTAGATTACATATGCTTCTTGCGGGCGTGGTGGTGTAGTGGGTATGTTCAGCCGCCTCGTAGGGACCATGAGCAAGTCTTTTACTCACAATTGCTCATGCGCATTGCTCCTGAGGTTTCCGAAATGAAGCCAGATATTCTTATGAAAACTGCTCAGACTATTTCAAACCGATAAATGCCTATCCACCATTTACTTAATTCCTCTTCTCATCTTTGGGTATCTTTCCTTCTTCATTCTAGATACGTATCTGACATATCATAGATACCAGTTCTGTACTCAATTTTGTCATGTGTGATGTTCAGCCTGTCATATAGTATTATCTCTCTATTTCTTATCCTGTCTCTTCTTGTAATTGCATTTTTTTGGTAAACATATCATTTCAAAGACCCTCATTGAGTATTTTTTAGTAAATTAATAGCATTCCAATTTTATATATCATCGATGAACAACGTTTAAAAGGTGCATGCTGAATAAAATACAATAGATCAGTGGTTCTTAACCTTTTCAAGGGAGCCGAACCCCAAGAGAAATCCATGACCATTCACCGAACCCCTCAAATTTGAACAATATTTTTTTCTTTTTTGCTCGACATACTCTGTGGTAGGCCTATAAGTATATGAAACAGGGTAATAGTTGCTTTTAGAGTACGTCATACGATGCTATTTCTGCAGAAAAAAACTAAAAATTAGATATCTTATCGGTAATACCTTATATTACTTCACAGAAAGATGCCTGCCGATGTTAATTATCGGGAGGTGCACTGGTGCAGTAGGACAAAACTAAGGTTAACAGGATGAACAGCTTTAAATTTTATAAGATTTCAAACAAATTTTATTAAATAAAAGTTGAAAAAATAGCAGACAATGTTTAACTGAATATGTATATATTTCAGAGGACCTCTGCCGAACCCCTGGCACTGGTTCATTGAACCCCAGGGGTTCGGTCGAACCACTGCTTTGAATAGATCATTATAACTTACCACTTTTCTAATATAAAACTTTCTATGTTCCATTATTATATAACACCGATGGCAGTGTTTAAAAGGTGTTCAATCAAGTCGTTATAAATATCCGCCTCAAAACATTAAAAAGGTGTCTAAAACGACCGCTCTAACCAATGCAACGAGGTGTTCTACAATAAACTTACCAACGACTTTCTTCTGTGTATCGGATAGACCTGGGTCCTGTGCTATGGATGTGTAGAAGCCCAACGTCTCCAAAGTGTTTGGTGAAAGGGCCATGTACTCTTCGCTCAGAAGTTGGACTAAATGACAACAGAAAATGATAAAAGATGAGTAACAATAGAATGGGAGAAAATAGATTAGAAATGAATAATAAAAGTAATTTTTTGAATAATTCGGAAATCCAAGTGAAAGACGAAAGTAATAAAAAAGTTTGAATAAATGGTAATTATCCACTGATTTTTTAATAATAAAATTGAAAAAATTATTTTAACTATAAAAAGTATATAAAAAGTATCATCATTAACAATTACCGGTATTACTATTATTATTGTTGTTGTTGTTGTCATTGTTAGTGTTATTATTGTAATTATTATAAGCGCCACCGTGTCAAAATACATGACATGTGAATCAGACAGAGTCCTTAATACTACTAATATTACCATCATTATCATTATCATTATAATCATAATCATCATAATCATCAGCAACATGTAGTATTATTATGTAGTATTATAATACTATTACTATTATCATTATCATGGTCATCATCATTACTATCAAGACTATTATTATTACCAACCTATGACACATTCAATAAGCACTTAAAAACTGTTCTGTTTGGAGTCGGGAGCGCCTCTGAGTAATTTCCTTGAAGAGGCGCTAAATAAATACTTGAATGAATGAATGAATGAATGAGTGAATGAATGAATGAATGTATGTATTACAGACGAACCTATGAGAGCCTCCGTATCAAAGTAAACAACATGTGAATCAGAGTCTTTGACGTTTGTCTTCAATCCTTGTATAACCATCGCAGACGCTTGTGTTCTCTGAATGAGACTTGGATGAGTTGTTCGCGTTGTCTTTTGTTCCATTGCATCTTGTGCTTTCTTTATTTGCTGCTGTGCGAGATTCCGAAATGTTGCCAGGTTGTGACGCTTCAACGCCTGCGCTATGCTTATCGTTGGATTCGTCAGCTTCTCACCAACGTCCTAAGTAGGTCGACCAATCCAGTGGTCAGTAAAAAGGTCAATTAGTCGCTAAGTAGGTAAGTAAGTAGGTGAGTAAGCAGATCAACTAGTAACATAAGTAAATGAGTTAACAAATAATTTGTTAAGTGAGTCAGCAAACAGGTCAACCAGTAAGAAAGTAGTTCAACAAGTAAGTAGATCATCTAGTAGCTAGTAAGCATGGGAGACGGCAAATAAGTAAACGACTAATTGGTGAGTCAGCCCTTAAGTAAATCATAACATGTGTGAGTGAGTAAGAAATTCAGTCCGCAAGCAAGTGATAGAAAGTTAGAAGTGAGCAAGTCAGCGGATGATGATTATAGACATGAGTGTGAGTGAGTGAGTGGGTATGCCTGATCTTCACAAGCATGTATGTTGAATGATGTATCTATGTCAGTGGTTCCCAAACTTATGTGGCGGACCTACCCGTCTCGTCACAAGCGGCACAAGCCCCCTCGCCGCCGGCGCATCAACCGACGCACGAGGGGTCGCGAGCTAGGCCTCTCGACCCGGGCGCTCCTCCCTTGCTTCAAATTGATCGGAGCCGCCCGAGTCGCTCTCTCGCCGGTGTCTACTATCAGTGTAACGGGCCGCCAAGGCGCCGTCGCTCCCTTCACTATCCGGCCAAGACGGCTCTGAAACGGTCGCCCGTGAGAGGGTATAGAGCTCGGAGGCGTTGGAGTCCGACTCTGCCCCGTCCGCGGCCACCGGGTGGGTAGCAACCTGAGCGCCAGGATGGCCGCCTGTGCTCAAATCAGGGTTCGTACCTCTCCGGGCAGACGACCCTCGCTTGGAGCTCCCCTTCACGGCCACGGGCCTCTTCGTTCGCTTGCCCGACCGTTCAGACCTCCGTCGTATCATATTACACGCCACAGCTCGTGTACTGGTGCCACCGACGGGCATCACCGAAGTCTGTCTTTTCTCCGCCGGCCAAAACGCCCGGAACCACGGCCATTCGAGGGGTCCAAGCCCCAAGCCGCGCCAAAACGACATTATCACTTCGAAACCAGGGAATGGAAAACACGGACAATATACTAGGTCGCTGCGTCGATTCGCAAACGGCAACCTAACCAGCTGGTACCAGGATCAATTTTACAACGCCCAGTGCGACCAGGCAGCTGTGTCGATCGATCGGCGGCCGGAGATCCGGTCGACCGCCGTCAATTTGTTTCACTGAGGTAACTGAGACGCCGAGTCGGTCTTCAAAGAAAAGACGGACCGCTCGCTCTCCTTGCGTTCCTCTCTTCCGCCCGTAGGCAATGCACCAAGTGCGGCCTCGCGCCGACTTCAAGAATGACCAGAAACCGTTAGCCCGTAGGCGATTCACTTCACGCGGTCGAACCGTCGGCTCCGAGGGTGTCCAGAAATTCCCTCCTTCAACTCACTGTCTCTTTCCCGTAACCAACCCGCTTCACGCGGCCGAACTGTCGCTACCGAGAGGGGCCTTCAAATTCGCTCTCCCTCTTCGTTCACCGACTCGCTCGCCCGTAGGCGTTGACCGTATGCGGCTCCGCGCCGACTTCGCACTTTGCCTGTGTGGCGGAAATGCCACAAGACGAATTTTCGAATATGAAACATAAGCTGGTAACTGACAATTCATGGGCGGCCAAAGTAGGGTCGCGGGATTCCTTATAGCGCCGGAGCTATGGCCGATAGAAATTCGCGGTATATGCGGATCGACTAGTAAATCGTTTCGCTACAAGTTTGCCATGGGGCGTTAAGCGGTCAAAATTCACGGTGAAAAGTTTCACCTACGGAAGACCGATTCGTGTTTTATAGCCAAAGTATAGTGTGCAGACAGCAACTTTTGACTTTGGGCGCATATAAAATTTGCGCGGATAATGGTATCGAATTTCTGAATACACCGTTCGAAAGATAAATTATCGGGCTGTCGAATTGCCGTTGAGAGCTAAGCGATAACTGCAACCGATCGAAAGATATGAATTTTATTCGAATTACGGTCGAATTTACGTGCATCGGCAAATGACTGGATATAGAGAGCTACATCTATAAAAATCGTTAAAACATCCGTGGAATAGAGCCTGCCACACGCTGCTCTGCTTAAGTGTCGGATAGGTGTAGCAAGACAACACACTGTGTATGATTCTGCATTTGTCACGATATATACGGCGCGCTGACGACCACTCAATACCTTGGTATTCGACGTCGTTTACCGGCCTAACGTATCCAGTGGCGTATCGATAGCTGCTAACCCGGCTAATCTGCGTCATAGCTGTTTCGGTTAAGAGTTCGAGGGCAAACTGATACCGGTTCGATTATCCGCGGTCCCCGACCGTCGGAAGACCCGTTCCGTGGTGCATGCTAAAATATCGGTAGGGCAAGGGTTTGGGCTCCCTCCCTGCTCGAGTAGCTGTCGTGTGTGTTGGAAGGCGACCCCGCAGCGCCTGGTGTCTGCGGTCGTTACAAATAATACGTCTTTGACTTACGAATATCTTTTCTTGCACCTGTTGGTCTGCTGTTCGGCCGAGTAGAAGGGCCGCGTCGAGTGATCGCTAGCCATACCGGCGTGTTCGTGAATTAAGGGTTGAGTCCAATTCAGCGCAAGACGCGCGGTGTGTGACTTTGATCGTCGATATCTCGGTCGGTTTTCGTCCGATCGACGAGCGGCTAGTGTCAAACTACGCAGCGAGGACCGCTGCTTGATTCATCTCACAGACACGTTGAGTGCCCGTAGAACGGTTTTCGAGATATTTACGTTAGAAGGGAGGCCACCCGGTCTTTCCCCGCAATATCATTTGATTCTGAGTTTCAAGGCGCGCGTAGAGTCCCGCTCTCGCGGCAGCTTTGCCGTCTGTTGTCCGATCCGCACGTTCTTGGTGTCAAACTGTGCAGGACGAGTGTGTGAGTGTCAAACTGTTGAGAGATCGACCGCAGCTCTAACGGTCGCTTCTGTATCCGCTTCCGAAGGAGGGCCGCCCGGTCTTTCCCCGTGGTTACGCGCCGCAGCGAAAATCTCGATCGACCGCCGCGCACGGTTAGTCACCTGCGGCCCGATCGTTGTAAACTTTGTCAGAGTGTTCGACGGGCGTGTTCTGCCCATAAAGTCATCGTCAGTTCATCCTCTTGAGTGTTGGTTCCTTCGGCGTCGGCTGGGTCGAGTGCCTGCAGCTTCACGCCGCGATACCGATCAGATCAGGCCTCCGTCGGCCCGGGAAGAGTGCCCCGAGGCTACGCGCCGTGGGTCTTAATTCATTCATAACTTATCGACGGAGTGAGCTATCGACTAAAGCTTTTCACTGCCGTGTTACCTGTTCCGTGCCGCATCTTCTCTCCCGTGAACGAGCAGGGAGGCGAAGGAGGGAAATATTGTCACAGGCCCTGTAAGGTTCGTTGCCGGTGCGCCTCGGATACCAGGCCGGCAACGAACGTATCGGTCGCAGCCAACCGATCCGTCGGGGTAGTTAACGGTTCCCTGTAAGTCAGTTACCAGCCTCTAATTACGTTACCCTAAGTGCCCTAGGCGTTAGCTCAATTGCATTGCTAGGTCCCCGGCCTTTTAAGCGCCTGGGGTCAACCGATGCTGTTCTGAGCGACGTCGAGCGCGCGTCAGAGTGGTTTCAGGGCAAAAGTTCGAAGTCGGCGCGAAGCCGCATTCAGTGCATTGCCTGCGGGCGTAAAAGACAGTGATCCATCGGAGAGCAAGCGGTCCGTCTTTTCTTTGAAGGCCGTCTTCGCCTCCGTTCGTGAAACAAATTGACGGCGGTCGTCCGGATCTCCGGCCGCCGATCGATCGACACAGCTGCCTGGTCGCACTGGGCGTTGTAAAATTGATCCTGGTACCAGCTGGTTAGGTTGCCGTTTGCGAATCGACGCAGCGACCTAGTATATTGTCCGTGTTTTCCATTCCCTGGTTTCAAAGTGATAATGGCCTTTTGGCGAGGCTTGGGGCTCGGACCCCTCGAGTGGCCTTGGTTCCGCGCGTTTTGGCCGGGCGAGAAAAGACAGACTTCGGTGATGCCCGTCGGTGGCACCAGTACACGAGCTGTGGCGTGTAATATGATACGACGGAGGTCTGGACGGTCGGGCAAGCGAACGAAGAAGCCCGTGGCCGTGAAGGGGAGCTCCAAGCGAGGGTCGTCTGCCCGGAGAGGAGCGAACCCTGATTTGAGCACAGGCGGCCATCCTGGCGCTCAGGTTGCTACCCACCCGGTGGCCGCGGACGGGGCAGAGTCGGACTCCAACGCCTCCGAGCTCTATACCCTCTCACGAGCGACCGTTTCAGAGCCGTCTTGGCCGGATAGTGAAGGGAGCGACGGCGCCTTGGCGGCCCGTTACACTGATAGTAGACACCGGCGAGAGAGCGACTCGGGCGGCTCCGATCAATTTGAAGCAAGGGAGGAGCGCCCGGGTCGAGAGGCCCAGCTCGCGACCCCTCGTGCGCCGGTGGATGTGCCGGCGGCGAGGGGGCTTGTGCCACTTGTGACGAGACGGGTAGGTCCGCCACAAAGTGGTACCAGAAGTGGGGTTCATTTTGACTCGCTTCTGGTTGCCGCAGGACAAGCTGCGGCGGGTGAAGTCGAATCCGGTGAAGAGATGGTGGCGCGAGCGAAGTTGTCTTTTCCGCCACGGCACAATTACGACGTTGTAGCTACAGATGTTGGTTCCAGGAATTTGGCTCGTCCTGATGTTCGTTTCGGTGAATATTCCGGTGCCCGTCCCAAAGTTTCGCAGCAGGTTTCGCCTGATGATTTTGGTGCAGTCGGTCCAATCGCTTCTGCTGCTGTCGATGTTCGGGATCCTCGTTCTTCGGCGACGGTGGGAGTTGAGAATTGGCTTCGTTCTGTTCCGGAGTCTCAAGAGACTGGAGATGGGCACCGGTCGAACCGTTTACGATCTGGTTCCCCAGTTGCTTCAGAAGACGCACGGTTGCTTGTTAATTTCAGTGAACGAAGTTCAGCAGGTTTAGCAGCCGCTGAAAGACCAAGTGTGAGACAGGTAGACAGTCAAAGCTACCGTCCACAGTGTCCGGAACGTAGGGAAAGTTTAGTGAATGCTGAAAGAGGGTCAGCAGAGTCGAGGTCGTCGCGGAGAGACGACGTGGCTGATGTTCGGGCCGAGGTGTCATACCTGCGCGACAGCATGGCGTGGATGACGCAGCGGTTCGAAGAAATGACAGTGCCGGTCGTTCGGGAAAGAGAAACGCCTTGGGTTCAGGCGTCCCGTTCGATGTCGTATCCAGAGTTCCGTTCAGACCCGCGTGAGACAGTGCCGATGGAAGTAGCGCCATCGAGGTTACGGGGACCGCCAGAGGTCCGGAGACTAGTGGAACGCAATGCTAGGGCAGGAGACCCTAGGGAAACAGGCTACCGAGACAGGCCTGAACGGGTTCATCGGTCTACTGTCCCGATCGACAGCTGGACGCCTGATGATACCGTGTATCGTGACTTACCGACAGTGGCTCCACGGGGAACGAGTTCAAAACGGAGGTTGTTATCGTCGGATGACGCGTCAACAGAGGCGGACATCAACTATCGGCATACAACTCCGGATAAGCAAAGTGTTAGTCGTCAGGCGCATAAGAAGGGCGAAAGGCCCCGGAAACTACGGTTTTCAGATGAGGCGGGTGTCTACCGCAAGCCGATGACTTCCTCCACGAAGCATCGTGCCGACAAGGAACGTGAACGAGAGGCCTCAGATGAGGCGGGTGTCTACCGCGAGCCGATGGCTTCGTCCTCGAAGCATCGTGCAGATAAGGAACGGGAACGAGAGACGCACAGAGAGCGTCGGCCAGGAAGGGCCAGAAGAGCGGAAAATGAGACGTCCAGTGAAGAGGACGCGTCTCCTGCGAAAGTGCGAACGGAACGGAAATCGATCCTACATGTGAGCGGAAGGCATGAGAAACGGCCTGTAGTTTCCAGCACAGTCGATGAAGGTGAGACTAGCGACGACGACGACCGTCCCAGGAGACGCCGTCACCGCGCGGGTTCACAACGTCGGTCTGTGGATCGGGAGACGAGAGGCCGGAGTCCAGCTGACCGTGGTATTCGTATCAAGCTTGAGAAGTACGACGGCAAGACGGCCATTGCTGCTTTTCTAGCGAAGTTCGAAGTCTGTGCCAGGTGCAACAATTGGAGCGACCGAGAGAAGGCCGACCAATTGATGTGTGCCTTGACGGGGCCAGCTTCGCAGTTGCTATGGGACATGGGTGCCCAGGGCGACGTTACTTGGCAGGCGTTGGTTGATAAATTGAAAGCAAGGTACGGCTCGGAAGAACAGACGAGCCTGTACCGGGTAAAGCTACGAGCTTACCGTCAGACGAATAACGAACCGTTGAGCAGTGTGGTTCAAGAGGTCAGGCGACTTATGGTTTTAGCGTATCCTGGGCCGTCGAGCGAGCACGTTGAGACTATTGCTTGTGACGCGTTTCTAGACGCGCTGTCTAATCAGGAACTAGCGCAGAAGGTGCGGGAGCGAGAGCCCGTCAGCCTGGAATCGGCGTATAAGCACGCAGTAAGACTCGAGGCCTACGGCCGATCGTCTACATCCGGAGGAGACGGCGACCGAAGGCAAGGGCGTGTAAAAGCCGCGAAAGAAGATCGGACGGTGCAGCCGTCTAACGATCAGCAGAATAATCGCATGGACGATTTAGAAAGTGCAATCCGGAATCTGACTAAAGAAGTAAGCCGCTTGGTAACGAGACCCAAGGACGACTTCACTTCGGGTAAACCGTTTGAGAATTGGAGGAATCCGGGAAGGGCACCGGACGGACCGTGGAGGAACGAAGCTCCAGCTTTTCAGCGACGTGAGTTTCCGCCACGATTCCGAAACGCAGAGATGGAATGCTTTCGATGTCGACAAAAGGGGCATTCTCAAAGATTCTGTACGCAACCGTTACCAGAGCAACGAGATAACGGGAAAGTTAGTGATCCGCCAAAAGTCGAGCCTGTGCAAGACAAAGCACAGAACCGGCTGGTGAAAGGAAGCCGTATGGCTTATGTTGTGGCTCGCGTAGACGGAGTACGCAGGAACTGTCTACTGGACTCAGGGAGCGAAATGTCCCTAGTCCCGCGACGCTTTATGGTTAAATCGGTAATGACGCCTTCGCAGCAACGACTGTTGGCGGCGAACGGCAGTGAAATTCGGGTGGATGGCGAGTCCACGTTACAGCTTTGCATCGGGAAACAGTCGTATCCGTTGCATTGCTTGGTGACAGATCAGGTGAATGAGGTTATCCTGGGTCTATCGTGGCTTGAGGCCAATCAGGCACGATGGGACTTTGCAGGAAGGAACGTGTACCTGGGTGATAGACAGATTCCGTTACGTGAAGCGGCTTCCGAAACGATGTGCCGCAGGATCATGATACAAGAGGATACCACGGTTCCCGCACGGTGTGAGGTCGACGTTCCAGCATCCGTTGTATACCCGCATCTGCGAGTGGACACGGACGTGTGGACGACGACGCCGGTTGAAGTGACGAAAGGGTTGGTGATTGGACGAACGTTGGTGTCGGGGAAGGAGCCAACGGTGTGGGTTCGAATGTTGAATGTTAGCGAAAAAGACTTGCTTGTCCAGAGCAAAACGGAATGTCGATTGGAGCGAGTGGAGCTCTTGAATGTTACAAAGACGTCGGTATCCGGGAACAGTGTACGAGCGCCTACGTCCATGGTTCGTATGACCGCCAGTCAGCCAGACGACGTAGTAGCGGAATCAGTGTTGAAACGCCTGTGGGAGGAAGTGCCTGGAGCAGTCTCCCCAGACGAGAAGGAACGGCTTCGAGAGCTAATCATGGCTTATCGAACGACGTTCTCACTCAGTGAACTAGATCTTGGTTTTACATCTGTGATTCAGCACGAGATCGATACGCAACAGGAGCGACCGGTTCGTCAGCCGCTGAGACGGCAACCGTTAATGATGATACCGGAGATCGATCGGCAGGTGGAGGACATGTTGTCCCAAGGGATCATCGAGCCCTCCATGTCGGAGTGGGCTTCAAACGTGGTTATGGTGAAGAAGAAGAACGGTAGCATGCGTTTCTGCATCGACTACCGCCAGCTGAATTTGAAAACACGGAAGGATGCTCATCCTTTGCCGTTGATACGTGAAAGTTTAGATACCCTCGGTGGCGCGAGATGGTATAGCACGTTTGATCTCCGGGCGGGTTATCACCAGATGGCTTTGCATCCGCGAGACAAACATAAGACCGGTTTCATAACGAGGAGGGGAAGCTTTCAATTCAAGGTGTTGCCCTTCGGATTGTGCAATAGTCCCGCTTCGTTTTGTCGGCTCATGAACCTGGTTCTGACGGGCTTGAATTACGACATCTGTCTCGTGTATCTTGATGATATCATTGTGTTTTCTCGTGACGTTGAGACGCACATGAAGCGACTTGAAATGGTCTTTAAGCGGTTGCAGGAATACAACCTAAAGCTTAAGCCATCGAAGTGCCACCTGATGCAGCGCGAGGTACTTTTTCTTGGGCATATCCTGAGCGAGCAAGGTGTCGCAACGGACCCGAGCAAGATTACGGCTGTGGAGGGTTGGACTGTTCCTAAGAATCTCCGTGAGGTTCGTTCTTTTATTGGTCTCTGTTCGTATTATCGGCGTTTCATACTCGACTTTGCGGTTGTGGCCCAACCTCTTCATTTTCTGACTCGGAAGAACGTCCCGTTCCGATGGTCTGAGGAATGTCAGGCGGCTTTCGTGGAGTTGAAGAAGAGACTGGTGTCTGCTCCGATTTTGTCGTTGCCAGAAGACGAGGGTCAGTATATCCTAGATACGGACGCCTCTGCCTTCGCGATTGGTGCAGTCTTGTCCCAGGTGCAGGACGGCGAGGAGAGGGTAATCTGTTATGCAAGCCGGTTGCTATCGACGGCCGAACGGAATTACAATGTGACGCGACGCGAATTGCTAGCTGTGATATATTTCCTGAAGGAGTTTCGACAGTATCTCCTGGGTAAACGGTTTCGGTTACGTACTGATCATTCGGCGCTGCAGTGGCTACGGAAGACTCCGGAACCCATTGGTCAGCAGGCACGTTGGCTTGAAACGATGGAGGAGTTCGACTTCGAAATCGTTCATCGAGCGGGAACACAGCACGGTAACGCGGACGCCATGTCGCGTGGGCCGATGGGAGAGCCAGTGGAAGATACAGAAGAGAATGATGAGACATCCGAGAACACGGCTTGGATCTGTCCTGTTGAGGCAATGAGACCCGTTGCTACGTACGAGAATATAGCCGGCCAGGAGACGGGCTGGACGCAAGAGTCGTTACGTAAAGAACAGTTGTCCGACATAAGGGTTGGTCCGGTCTTGGGCTGGAAAGAGTTGGGTCGCCAACCTAACGAACTTGAATCAGCGCGGTTGAGTGGTGAGACAAAAACAATCCTGAGCCACTGGGTTCTGTTAGAAGTTCGACAAGGAGTGCTTTTCAGACGGTACATACACGGAGGTACCGGTGGCATTGAGATGTATCAGCTGGTCGTTCCGATCCAGATACGTAAGGAGTTGTTCAAAGTCATACACGGTGGCTTTGGCGGTGGACACTTCGGGCTGCGGAAGAGCCTCGAAAAGGTGAAACGTCGTGCTTATTGGCCGAGCTGGAAAGACGACGTACGACGTTGGTGCCAGAGTTGTGATAATTGTGCTCGGTATCGGAGGGAAAAGCCTCCGAGACAAGGTCTCCTACAGTGTCCGGTCGTTGGTGAGCCGATGGAACGGTTCGGTATAGACATTACCGGCCCGCATCCCGTTTCGAACAGGGGCCACAAGTACATACTGACGGCGATCGACTACTTCTCTCGTTGGGCAGAGGCTCTGCCCATCAAGAATCAAGAAGCAGTCACGGTTGCAAAGACACTGATGGTCAACGTTTTCTCGCGCTTCGGAATGCCGCGCCAGATTCTTACGGATCAAGGCTCGTGTTTCGAGTCGGCTTTGTTCCAGGAGCTGTGCAAGCTCATGGAAATCGACAAAGTCCGAACGACGGCTTACCATCCTTCTGGGAACGGTATGATTGAAAGGTTCCACAGAACGTTGAACGCAATGATCGGTAAAGTAGTCTCAGTGAAACAGAAAGATTGGGATCTACATTTGCCGTACGTGATGGCCGCGTATCGTGCGACGGAGCACGAGGCGACGCAACGGACGCCAAATTTCTTGTTCCTTGGTCGAGAGAATCATACGCCGTTAGATTTGATTCTCGCGCAGCTGACAGACTGCGATCGACCGCCTGCAGAGGAAGTTGAAGAGTACGTCGAGAAGCAGCAGGAGCGGATGGAAGCTGCTTACCAACTGGTACGAGAGCAGTTGGGTCGCGTCGCTGAACGCAGGAAAAAGGCGTACGATCTTAGGGTGAAGCCCAACAAGTTCGTCGCTGGAGACTGGGTGTACTACTACTACCCACGGTTACGGTGCGGAAGGAAGATCAAATGGACTCGTGTCTACACCGGTCCCTTCCTTGTGATTCAAGTCTTAAGCTCGGTCCTGTATCGTATACAGAGGAGTGTCCGTTCGCACGCGATGGTAGTCCACGTAGATAAACTCAAGAAGTTTTACGGTGAGACCCCGCGTAGCTGGGTGTCGGGAGAGGACGTAGAGCCTACTACGGAGGCCGGGCCTTTCCCTGGTGACACAGAGTTGGTGGGATCCAGTGCAATCCCCGCGGAGTCCCCCGCGCCTGGTGAGGACAGCGTCGGAAGACCCAGCCGACGCTTGCATCGACGCCCTCGTCGAGTGCAGCGGCCTTAGTGGCTAACGTTAAAAGACAACGCTTAATTGCGTTGATTAGTGACACGTTGTCGGTACACGGCGTAGAGAATGATTTTAGTTCGCTTTATGATACACACTACAGTTATGTTTGCCATGTGTCCAACAAGTCGGGACGGCACAAGGATTGAGGGGCTAGAGTCCGCTTGATTGCGGTGGTTCGAGACATTGTCGGTGGACGATACTTTTACGTTTCCTTTTGATGAATCCGTTTCTGTTCAAGGCTCCAAATCTGGTTCCTTCTTCTCCGCGAGACGACACACACGGTAGTCACGAAGTGGACCAGTTGGTCTATGTTAAAGTGGTGCCTGTGGGGTCTCGCGCAACGCGTAATGGCGTTTATTCGATAAAGACTTGGTGCAGTCTTTCATTCTATTTCGATCTGCTGACCGTGTTGTCTACGGTGGGACTGTCCGAGCATTGGCCGGATGACTCAAGGTCTGAGTCGCTCTTTCGTTTTGACACTCGTTTCTTTTGAGATAATGGTAGTGCGATGAGATGGTGACATCGCAGGTTCTGGGACTCGTTTGGTGACTTTTCTCGCTACTAGTCCCCTAGCAATCGAGTTAGGTGGAGCTTGGCGGAGAAACAGAGGGGCTTATGAGGTTGGTAGGCTCGTGGCGTTGAGACGAGCTATCAAGCAGATGGTATTTGGTTCGTGGAGTTACTCGCACCTGAGCGAGTCGTTGTCGCCGTAGGCAACGGGTCAGGTAGGAAGTCGAGGCTCCTTCAGTTCGGAATAACTCACACCTGTCAGGCTGACGTTGTCGGTAAGAGGATTTGCTTCGGAGTTTGTGTGAACATGGTTTGCGGTCTTTGATCAGCACCTAAAGCGCGTCTCCGGGTCTTGTCTCTCGTGTAGTTACCCAACGATCGGGCGAGGTCGGAAGTTGAGGTTCCTGTTGTCTGTGTTCTATGCGCTGTAATTGCCAAAGCCAGCGTGATTCGTTAGCGCTTGGCCTGTGCTTGGTAGCGGAACGGTGATTGGGGACGCGATCGGTAAGTCGTCCAGTTGTTGTTGGGCCATTCTGCATCCGAGACGTTGCTCGGATACTCGCACTCTAATCAACGCCAAGTTGGCGTGTTTCTGTCACGGTGGATTGTCTCAGTTCCTGAAGCCGGTGTGTTGCACCGATGAACGGTTCGTGTTGGAGAGGTGATGAACTACGGAGAATGGACCGATTAATTCGGTGGACTTTTCGGAGAACGGTCAGAAGACCGTGTTTACGTTTCTTTTGATGACCCAGTTTGTATACGAGACGCCGCTGTAGCGTTTCATGGTGCAACAAAGGGCCTCGGGACTAGCAACGTTTTATTTTGTGGCGGTAAATCACCCCACTCGTGTCGGAGAAAGGACTCCACTTCTGGTCTAGCGACTCTAGCGCTTGACGGTCTTAATTTATGTTACGAATGTTACCCCACTTCTGACTGGTTGGCTTTTAGCGAGCGGAGACTCGCGCGACGACTCGTTTTGGTTAATAGTGGACGGAGATCCACACGTATACGTTTTCCTTTTGTCATAAAAAGCATCCCACTTCTGGACTGTAGGATCCCAGTTCGACGTGGTTTAAGTGACGGTTACTCTACTGCTGGACCGATAGCTCCCGTAGCGGAAGACTTCGCTCTGGACGTCGGGACGGTTGACTGAGACAAGTTTGGTTGAGAATTCCCCACTTTTGGGCTTGAATTTCTGTGAGTGGACCGCCGCTCGAGAAACTGACAGTTACCCCGCTTCTGGTCTTGAATTTCCAAAGGATAGACCGCGGATGGTGAATTGATGGTTCCCCACTTCTGGCCTAAAATTTCCGAAGGATAGGCCCTGCGACAAGTAAATTGTATTTTCTGTTGCAGATGGTGATGGAACAATGGTGCAACGTGGATGGTTCGAGAGACGGAGAGATTTAGCATGCCGCTGGATGTGAAATGCTTTGTGGTGTGTAGACGGAGACGGAAGCCGCCGACAGGCTCCGTGGATATACGAGATGGATTCCCGTCTTAGTCCCAACCGGTGGACTCGCTGCAACGAGGCGCTGGAGACGGAGGAATCAAGGCCTGAAACGAGGGCTATACGAGCAACGAGAGGAAAAGAGCTTCGACTACGAGAAACGGACTTCGAATGTACGGAAGAGAAATGAAGATTATGTGAATTTGTGATAACTGTCAATTGCATTGCTGTCTCTGTTGAATTGTAAACGTGTTCGTGTTGCTTTCTTGATCGGGAGATAACGTGTTAGTGTTATCTCCCAAGATTCCAGGTAGGTAGGCGTTAGAGGGGGGTCCCTCTAGGCTTACACGCACGCATCTTGCCAACGGATGCTCCGCATCAAGGTAAGGTGGGAGGAGTGTGGCGGAAATGCCACAAGACGAATTTTCGAATATGAAACATAAGCTGGTAACTGACAATTCATGGGCGGCCAAAGTAGGGTCGCGGGATTCCTTATAGCGCCGGAGCTATGGCCGATAGAAATTCGCGGTATATGCGGATCGACTAGTAAATCGTTTCGCTACAAGTTTGCCATGGGGCGTTAAGCGGTCAAAATTCACGGTGAAAAGTTTCACCTACGGAAGACCGATTCGTGTTTTATAGCCAAAGTATAGTGTGCAGACAGCAACTTTTGACTTTGGGCGCATATAAAATTTGCGCGGATAATGGTATCGAATTTCTGAATACACCGTTCGAAAGATAAATTATCGGGCTGTCGAATTGCCGTTGAGAGCTAAGCGATAACTGCAACCGATCGAAAGATATGAATTTTATTCGAATTACGGTCGAATTTACGTGCATCGGCAAATGACTGGATATAGAGAGCTACATCTATAAAAATCGTTAAAACATCCGTGGAATAGAGCCTGCCACACGCTGCTCTGCTTAAGTGTCGGATAGGTGTAGCAAGACAACACACTGTGTATGATTCTGCATTTGTCACGATATATACGGCGCGCTGACGACCACTCAATACCTTGGTATTCGACGTCGTTTACCGGCCTAACGTATCCAGTGGCGTATCGATAGCTGCTAACCCGGCTAATCTGCGTCATAGCTGTTTCGGTTAAGAGTTCGAGGGCAAACTGATACCGGTTCGATTATCCGCGGTCCCCGACCGTCGGAAGACCCGTTCCGTGGTGCATGCTAAAATATCGGTAGGGCAAGGGTTTGGGCTCCCTCCCTGCTCGAGTAGCTGTCGTGTGTGTTGGAAGGCGACCCCGCAGCGCCTGGTGTCTGCGGTCGTTACAAATAATACGTCTTTGACTTACGAATATCTTTTCTTGCACCTGTTGGTCTGCTGTTCGGCCGAGTAGAAGGGCCGCGTCGAGTGATCGCTAGCCATACCGGCGTGTTCGTGAATTAAGGGTTGAGTCCAATTCAGCGCAAGACGCGCGGTGTGTGACTTTGATCGTCGATATCTCGGTCGGTTTTCGTCCGATCGACGAGCGGCTAGTGTCAAACTACGCAGCGAGGACCGCTGCTTGATTCATCTCACAGACACGTTGAGTGCCCGTAGAACGGTTTTCGAGATATTTACGTTAGAAGGGAGGCCACCCGGTCTTTCCCCGCAATATCATTTGATTCTGAGTTTCAAGGCGCGCGTAGAGTCCCGCTCTCGCGGCAGCTTTGCCGTCTGTTGTCCGATCCGCACGTTCTTGGTGTCAAACTGTGCAGGACGAGTGTGTGAGTGTCAAACTGTTGAGAGATCGACCGCAGCTCTAACGGTCGCTTCTGTATCCGCTTCCGAAGGAGGGCCGCCCGGTCTTTCCCCGTGGTTACGCGCCGCAGCGAAAATCTCGATCGACCGCCGCGCACGGTTAGTCACCTGCGGCCCGATCGTTGTAAACTTTGTCAGAGTGTTCGACGGGCGTGTTCTGCCCATAAAGTCATCGTCAGTTCATCCTCTTGAGTGTTGGTTCCTTCGGCGTCGGCTGGGTCGAGTGCCTGCAGCTTCACGCCGCGATACCGATCAGATCAGGCCTCCGTCGGCCCGGGAAGAGTGCCCCGAGGCTACGCGCCGTGGGTCTTAATTCATTCATAACTTATCGACGGAGTGAGCTATCGACTAAAGCTTTTCACTGCCGTGTTACCTGTTCCGTGCCGCATCTTCTCTCCCGTGAACGAGCAGGGAGGCGAAGGAGGGAAATATTGTCACAGGCCCTGTAAGGTTCGTTGCCGGTGCGCCTCGGATACCAGGCCGGCAACGAACGTATCGGTCGCAGCCAACCGATCCGTCGGGGTAGTTAACGGTTCCCTGTAAGTCAGTTACCAGCCTCTAATTACGTTACCCTAAGTGCCCTAGGCGTTAGCTCAATTGCATTGCTAGGTCCCCGGCCTTTTAAGCGCCTGGGGTCAACCGATGCTGTTCTGAGCGACGTCGAGCGCGCGTCAGAGTGGTTTCAGGGCAAAAGTTCGAAGTCGGCGCGAAGCCGCATTCAGTGCATTGCCTGCGGGCGTAAAAGACAGTGATCCATCGGAGAGCAAGCGGTCCGTCTTTTCTTTGAAGGCCGTCTTCGCCTCCGTTCGTGAAACAAATTGACGGCGGTCGTCCGGATCTCCGGCCGCCGATCGATCGACACAGCTGCCTGGTCGCACTGGGCGTTGTAAAATTGATCCTGGTACCAGCTGGTTAGGTTGCCGTTTGCGAATCGACGCAGCGACCTAGTATATTGTCCGTGTTTTCCATTCCCTGGTTTCAAAGTGATAATGGCCTTTTGGCGAGGCTTGGGGCTCGGACCCCTCGAGTGGCCTTGGTTCCGCGCGTTTTGGCCGGGCGAGAAAAGACAGACTTCGGTGATGCCCGTCGGTGGCACCAGTACACGAGCTGTGGCGTGTAATATGATACGACGGAGGTCTGGACGGTCGGGCAAGCGAACGAAGAAGCCCGTGGCCGTGAAGGGGAGCTCCAAGCGAGGGTCGTCTGCCCGGAGAGGAGCGAACCCTGATTTGAGCACAGGCGGCCATCCTGGCGCTCAGGTTGCTACCCACCCGGTGGCCGCGGACGGGGCAGAGTCGGACTCCAACGCCTCCGAGCTCTATACCCTCTCACGAGCGACCGTTTCAGAGCCGTCTTGGCCGGATAGTGAAGGGAGCGACGGCGCCTTGGCGGCCCGTTACACTGATAGTAGACACCGGCGAGAGAGCGACTCGGGCGGCTCCGATCAATTTGAAGCAAGGGAGGAGCGCCCGGGTCGAGAGGCCCAGCTCGCGACCCCTCGTGCGCCGGTGGATGTGCCGGCGGCGAGGGGGCTTGTGCCACTTGTGACGAGACGGGTAGGTCCGCCACAGCCTGAAATCACTCTGACGCGCGCTCGACGTCGCTCAGAACAGCATCGGTCGACCCCAGGCGCTTAAAAAGGCCGGGGACCTAGCAATGCAATTGAGCTAACGCCTAGGACGCTTAGGGTAACGTAATTAGAGGCTGGTAACTGACATTAATAGACGTGACCGTTAACTACCCCGATCGGTTGGCTGCGACCGATACGTCCGTCGCCGGCCTTGTAGCTGAGGCGGCCCGGCGACGAACCTTACAGGGCCTGTGAGATATTTCCCCTCTTTCTCTCCCTGCTCGTTGACGGGAGGAAAGATGCGGCACGGAACAGGTAACACGGCAGTGCCGACTGCTTGTCGATACGACACTCCGTTCGAAAGTTATCGCCACGCCAAGTTCTCAGCCCGTCAAGACCCGGGCGCGCGCGGCGTGAAGGCTGCGGGCACTCAATGAGCCTACGCCGAAGAAACCAACACTCACAAAGGCACACACACAATGGATTTCAAGGCAGAAAACGCCCAGGTAACACACTGACAAGTTTCACGTTGATCGGAGCGTCGAAGGCAACTCGCTCCCTTCGATCGATCAAGATTCGCGGCTGGCGCGCGCGTCCTCCGGGGAAAGACCGGCGCTGTCGCGTCAAGAGCTTCTACCGATGAAACCGCTAGAGCTACGGTCAATCGGCTCGGGGGACTCCCGAACAGTTTTCCACGCTGAGTAATTCAACACCGAGATCTCGCAGATCGGATCACAGACGACAAAGATACAGAAGAGCGGTGAGTTCCCCGCGCGGTCGATTCGATGGCGAAATCGAAACCGCGGGTCGCCCCGAACCAGGTATCGTAACGATCTCTTTCAACGGCCGAGGCCGGTAACCAAGTAACTATCACACAACGGTAGCTGATCGAGCAGGGAGGGAGCCCAACCCTTGCCCCTACTGATATTTTAGCATGCACCACGGAACACGGGTCTTCCGACGGTCGGGGACCGCGGATAATCGAACCGGTATCAGTTTGCCCTCGAACTCGTAACCGAAACAGCTATGACGCAGATTAGCCGGGTTAGCAGCTATCGATACGCCACTGGATACGTTAGGCCGGTAAACGACGTCGAATACCAAGGTATTGAGTGGTCGTCAGCGCGCCGTATATATCGTAGCAAATGCAGAATCATACACAGTGTGTTGTCTTGCTGCACTTGCCCGACACTTAAGCAGCGCAGCGTGTGGCAGGCTTTATTCCACCGGGTCATAACGTTATATCTTTCGATCGGAGAGAGCTAGCTCTTAGCTCTCAACAGCAATTCGATAGCCCGCAATTTTATCGTTCGAACAGTGTATTCAGAAATTCGATACCATTATCAGCGGAAATTTTATATGCCCAAATCACTTTTCTTGACTACACGAATCGGTCTTTCGTAAGAAAACCTCTTCAACGTAAATTTTGACCGCTTAGTGCCTCATGGCAAATTGTAGCGAAACGATTTACCGATCGACTCGCATATACCGCGAATTTGTATCGGCCATAGCTCCGTCGCTATAAGGAATCCCGCGACCCTACTTTGGTCGCCCATGTATTGTCAGTTACCAGCTTATGTTTCATATACTGAATTTCGTCTTGTGGCATTTCCGCCACACTCCTCCCACCTTACCTTGATGCGGAGCATCCGTTGGCAAGATGCGTGCGTGTAAGCCTAGAGGGACCCCCCTCTAACGCCTACCTACCTGGAATCTTGGGAGATAACACTAACACGTTATCTACCGATCAAGAAAGCAACACGAACACGTTTACAATTTAACAGAAACAGCAATGCAAATGTCAGTTATCACAAATTCACATAATCTTCTTTTCTTTTCCGTACATTCGAAGCCCTTTTCTCGTAGTCGAAGCTCTTTTCCTCTCGTCGCTCGTATAGCCCTCGTTTCAGGCCTTGATTCCTCCGTCTCCAGCGCCTCGTTGCAGCGAGTCCACCGGTTGGGACTAAGACGGGAATCCATCTCGTACATCTCCGAAGCCTGTCGGCGGCCTCTGTCTCCGTCTACACACAAGCATTTCACATTCAGCGGCGTGCTGAATCTCCACGTCTCTCGAACCATCCACGTTGCACCATTGTTCCATCACCATCTGTAACAGAAAATACAATTTACTTGTCGCAGGGCCTATCCTTCGGAAATTTTAGGCCAGAAGTGGGGAACCATCAATTCACCATCCGCGGTCTATCCTTTGGAAATTCAAGACCAGAAGCGGGGTAACTATCAGTTTCTCGAGCGGCGGTCCACTCACAGAAATTCAAGCCCAGAAGTGGGGAATTCTCTAGCAAACGTGTCCCAGTCAACTGTCCCGACGTCCAGAGCGAGGTCTTCCGCTACGGGAGCTATCGGTCCAGCAGTAGAGTAACCGTCACTTAAACCACGTCGAACTGGGAGCCTACAGTCCAGAAGTGGGGTAACCCTTCGCTAACTGAAAATGAAACGTTTACGTGTGAGTCTCCGCTCACAAAAATCCAACGAGTCAGAAGTGGGGTACCTCCGTCACTATTAACCAAAACGAGTCGTCGCGCGAGTCTCCGCTCGCTAAAAGCTAACCAGTCAGAAGTGGGGTGTACCGATTCAAAAACAAAAGGAGCTTCCTAGCGCTAGAGTCGCTAGTCCAGAAGTGGGGTTCTTCTCTCCAACACGAGTGGGGTGATTTACCGCCACAAAATAAAACGTTGCTAGTCCCGAGGCCCTTTGTTGCACCATGAAACGCTACAGCGGCGTCTCGTATACGAACTGGGTCATCAAAAGGAACGTAAACATGGTCTTCTGACCATTCTCCGAAAAGTCCACCGAATTAATCGGTCCAATCTCCGTAGTTCATCACCTCTCCAACACGAACCGTTCATCGGTGCAACACACCGGCTTCAGGAACTGAGACGTCAAACGTGACAGGAACACGCCAACTTGGCTTCGATTAGAGTGCGAGTATCCGAGAAACATCACGGATGCAGAATGGCCCAACAACAACTGGACGACTTACCGATCGCGTCCCCAGACACCGTTCCGCTACCTAGCACAGGCCAAGCGCTAACGAATCACGCTGGCTTTGGCAATTACAGCGCATAGAACACAGACAACAGGAACCTCAACTTCCGACCTCGCCCGATCGCTGGGTAACTACACGAGAGACAAGACCGGGAGACGCGCTTTAGGTGCTGATCAAAGATCGCAAACCATGTTCACACAAACTCCGAAGCAAATCCTCTTACCGACAACGTCAGCCTGACAGGTGTGAGTTATTCCGAACATTGGAGCCTCGGCTTCCTACCTGACCCGTTGCCTACGGCGACAACGACTCGCTCAGGTGCGAGTAACTCCACGAACCAAATACCATCTGCTTGGTAGCTCGTCTCAACGCCACGAGACTACCAACCTCAAAAGCCCCTCTGTCTCTCCACCAAGCTCCACCTAACTCGATTGCTAGGGGACTGGTAGCGAGAAAAGTCACCAAACGAGTCCCAGAACCTGCGATGATCACCCAACTCATCGCACTACCGTTGTCCTCAAAAGAAACGAGTGTCAAAACGAAAGAGCGACTCAGACCTTGAGTCATCCGGCCAATGCTCGGACAGTCCCACCGTAGACAACACGGTCAGCAGATCGAAATAGAATCAAAGACTGCACCAAGTCTTTATCGAATAAACGCCATTACGCGTTGCGCGAGACCCCACAGGCACCACTTTACTATAGACCAACTGGTCCACTTTGTGACTACCGTGTGTGTCGTCTCGCGGAGAAGAAGGTACCAGATTCGGAGCCTTGAACAGAAACGGATTCATCAAAAGGAAACGTAAAAGTATCGTCCACCGACAATGTCTCGAACCACCGCAATCAAGCGGACTTTAGCCCCTCAATCCTTGTGCCGTCCCGACTTGTTGGACACATGGCAAACATAACTGTAGTGTATCATAAAGCGAACTAAAATCATTCTCTACGCCGTGCACCATCGACGTTTCTCTAATCAACGCAATTAAGCGTTGTCTTTTAACGTTAGCCTCTAGGGCTACCGCACTCGACGAAGGCGTCGATGCGAGCGTCGGCTGGGTCTTCCGACGCTGTCCACAACAGGCGCGGGGGACTCCGCGGGGATTGCACTGGATCCCACCAACTCTGTGTCACCAGGGAAAGGCCCGGCCTCCGTAGTAGGCTCTACGTCCTCTCCCGACACCCAGCTACGCGGGGTCTCACCGTAAAACTTCTTGAGTTTATCTACGTGGACTACCATCGCGTGCGAACGGACACTCCTCTGTATACGATACAGGACCGAGCTCAAGACTTGTACGACAAGGAAGGGACCGGTGTAGACACGAGTCCATTTGATCTTCCTGCCGCACCGTAACCTGGGGTAGTAGTAGTACACCCAGTCTCCGACGACGAACTTGTTGGGCTTCACCCTAAGATCGTACGCCTTTTTCCTGCGTTCAGCGACGCGACCCAACTGCTCTCGTACCAGTTGGTAAGCAGCTTCCATCCGCTCCTGCTGCTTTTCGACGTACTCCTCAACTTCCACTGCTGGCGGTCGATCGCAGTCTGTCAGCTGCGCGAGAATCAAATCTAACGGCGTGTGATTCTCTCGACCAAGGAACAGGAAATTAGGCGTCCTCTGCGTCGCCTCGTGCTCCGTCGCACGATACGCGGCCATCACGTACGGGATATGCAAATCCCAATCTTTCTGTTTCACTGACACAACCTTGCCGATCATTGCGTTCAACGTTCTGTGGAACCTTTCAATCATACCATTGTGGCGGACCTACCCGTCTCGTCACAAGCGGCACAAGCCCCCTCGCCGCCGGCGCATCGACCGACGCACGAGGGGTCGCGAGCTGGGCCTCTCGACTCGGGCGCAACTCCCTTGCTTCAAATTGATCGGAGCCGCCCGAGTCGCTCTCTCGCCGGTGTCTACTATCAGTGTAACGGGCCGCCAAGGCGCCGTCGCTCCCTTCACTATCCGGCCAAGACGGCTCTGAAACGGTCGCTCGTGAGAGAGTATAGAGCTCGGAGGCGTTGGAGTCCGACTCTGCCCCGTCCGCGGCCACCGGGTGGGTAGCAACCTGAGCGCCAGGATGGCCGCCTGTGCTCAAATCAGGGTTCGCTCCTCTCCGGGCAGACGACCCTCGCTTGGAGCTCCCCTTCACGGCCACGGGCTTCTTCGTTCGCTTGCCCGACCGTCCAGACCTCCGTCTTATCATATTACACGCCACAGCTCGTGTACTGGTGCCACCGACGGGCATCACCGAAGTTTGTCTTCTCTCGCCCGGCCAAAACGCGCGGAACCAAGGCCACTCGAGGGGTCCGAGCCCCAAGCCTCGCCAAAATGACATTATCAACTTCGAAACCAGGGAATGGAAAAGACGGACAATATACTAGGTCGCTGCGTCGATTCGCAAACGGCAACCTAACCAGCTGGTACCAGGATCAATTTTACAACGCCCAGTGCGACCAGGCAGCTGTGTCGATCGATCGGCGGCCGGAGATCCGGACGACCGCCGTCAATTTGTTTCACTGAGGTAACTGAGACGCCGAGTCGGTCTTCAAAGAAAAGACGGACCGCTCGCTCTCCTCGCGTACCGTCTCTTTCGCCCGAAGGCAATGCCTTGAGTGCGGCCTCGCGCCGATTCCGAGAATGACCAGAAACCAGTTGCCCGTAGGCGATTCGCTTCACGCGGCCGAACCGCCGACTCCGAGGGTATCCAGAAATTCCCTCCTTCAACTCCTGTCTTCACGCCCGTAACCAACCCGCTTCACGCGGTCGAACTGTCGCCACCGAGAGGGGCCTTCAAATTCGCTCTCCCTCTTCGTTCACTGACTTGCCCGCCCGTAGGCGTTGACCTGTATGCGGCTTCGCGCCGACTTCGAACCTTGCCCGGAAAAACACTCTGACGCGCGCTCGACGTCGCTCAGAACAGCATCGGTCGACCCCAGGCGCTTAAAAAGGCCGGGGACCTAGCAATGCAATTGAGCTAACGCCTAGGACGCTTAGGGTAACGTAATTAGAGGCTGGTAACTGACATTAAAGGGACCGTTAACTACCCCGACGGATCGGTTGGCTGCGACCGATACGTTCGTTGCCGGCCTGGTATCCGAGGCGCACCGGCAACGAACCTTACAGGGCCTGTGACAATATTTCCCTTCTCTCGCTCCCTGCTCGTTAAGGGGAGGAAAGATGCGGCACGGAACAGGTAACACGGCGGTGAAAAGTGTTTGTCGATAGCTCACCCCGTCTAAAAGTTATGAATGAATTAAGACCCACGGCGCGTAGCCTCGGGGCACTCTTCCCGGGCCGATACCGATCAGGTCAGGCCTCCAGCGGCGCACCTACTGACAATGTATCTCACGATGGATTTCCGCCCGTCAAGACAAGGGCGCACGGCGTGAAGGTTGCAGGCACTCAATTGAACCTTCGCCGAAGAAAGCAACACTCACAAGGATGAACTGACGATGAATTTACGGACAATGCGGTAACCACGGGAAGACCGGGTGGCCTTCCTTCGGAAGCGGATACAGAAGCGACCGTTAGAGCTGCGGTCGATCTCTCAACAGTTTAACACTCACACACTCGTCCTGCCCAGTTTGACACCAAGAACGTGCGAATCGGACAACAGACGACAAAGTTACCGCGAGAGCGGGGCTCCGCGCGGCCTTGAAAGTCAGAATCAGATGGTATAACCGGGGAAAGACCGGGTGGCCTCCCTTCTAACGTAAATATCTCGAAAACGGTTCTACGGGCACTCACCGGTGCCGTGAGGTGGATCAAGCAGCGGTCCTCGCTGCGTAGTTTGACACTAGCCGCTCGTCGATCGGACGAAAACCGACCGAGATATCGTCAATCAAAGTTAACACACACAACCAACACTGACAATTTCAACGGTCACTGCACCGACCTCTCGCCGCGAGCAGGAAGGCAGAATTATCTGAGTGACCTGAGAGGGGAACCAACTGAATGTAACGGACTAGGCCAACGCGCGCCTATCCCTTGTTTTACGATGCGCGGCGCCCGTTCGGAAGGACGAGCGCCTCAAGATGCACTGAATACCGGTGTCGGCCGCTTGGTCTCGGCCGACGATGAAACACTGACTCTAGCTGACACTGAACGAACTCTCAACACCGTGCAGAAAACTCACCACGCGCGTCGTGCGCCGGAGTGGACTCAACCCTTAACTCTCGAACACGCCGGTATGGCAAGCGATCACCCGACACGGCCCTACTACTGGCCGAACGACAGACCAAAGTGTAAAGGAAAGATAATGTATTAGTCAAAGAATCGTTTTGTTATGCATGTATATCTATAAAGAGGCTCGGCGGCCGACAGAGTATGGCCGACCGCCTACACGACGGGGTCACTCTGTATTACGTATCTTATGTTTTACTCCGTACTCCCCTGCAGTCTCGAGGCGCTGCAGCGTCGCCTTCACAGACCTGTGTTAGCGCGCGCGCGCTCGGGGACGGGTGCCGAAGCCGTCCGACCGAGGCGCTAGTGCGAAATCAACGATGTTTCAATCGAACTACAAGGTTCGATTTTCTGAACTGAATACGCAACGGAAAAGTGATTTGTCACAAGACGAAAGAAACTCGTACCGCGCTCCGAGAGCGAGCGCTCCCTCAGACCCGGCGCTGAGGCGTCGCCACCGAAGCTTTCAACGAGGCTTCTTTCTAAAGCCACGGATGAAGATAATCAGTTGACTGTCGACAGTGAAGTCAACGGCTGATCGATCGATTCGGAGCGGTCAATCGCCGATGGAAAAGATGAGTACAGAATTGTTTACTCCCCGAGGGCAGCCCGAGTGCGGCCGCTGCTCCCCGTCCTCGGACCACTGGCGCCGAGGCGTCGCCCAACGAAGACCCGATCGGTCGCGAACCACACGAGGCAGTTCTACCTACTGACTCTACCAGTCGAAACTATCCACCTTCTGCTGGAGGGGATTCAGAATACAGATGACAACGAGCGTGCTCTGAAAACGAGCGATTGGAAACACGGTATCAATTCACGTACGAGCCCTACCCGCGGCGTCCGTGGCCGTGCGGTGCCGAAGCGCAGCGGCCGGGACGTCCGACGAGTGAGTGATGAGTTAGCGCGGGTATATGTATGTATATTAAGATTTCAACGGCCGAAGCCGGTCACCAAGTAACTGCCACACAACGTAGCTGATCGAGCAGGGAGGGAGCCCAAACCCTTACCCTACCGAACCTTTCGCATGCACCACGGAACGGGTCTTCCGACGGTCGGGGACCGCGGATAATCGAACCGGTATCAGTTTGCCCTCGAACTCTTAACCGAAACAGCTATGACGCAGATTAGCCGGGTTAGCAGCTATCGATACGCCACTGGATACGTTTGGCCGGTAAACGACGTCGAATACCAGGGTATTGAGTGGTCGCCAGCGCACCGTATATGTATCTACAAACGCAGGATCGTACACAGAGTGTCGCTTACTACATCTGTAGACATATAAAGCACAGCAGCGTGTGGCAGGCTCTATTCCACCGGTGTTTTAACGATATTTTATAGATGTAGCTCTCTATATCTAGTCATTTGCCGATACATGCAAATTCGACCGTAATTCGAATAAAATTCATATCTTTCGATCGGATACAGTTATCGCTTAGCTCTCAACGGCAATTCGACAGCCCGATAATTTATCTTTCGAACGGTGTATTCAGAAATTCGATACCTTTATCCGCGCAAATTTTATATGCGCCCAAAGTCAAAAGTTGCTGCCTGCACACTATACTTTGGCTAGAAAACACGAATCGGTCTTCCGTAGGTGAAACTTTTCACCGTGAATTTTGACCGCTTAACGCCTCATGGCAAATTTGTAGCGAAACGATTTACTAGTCGATCCGCATATACCGCGAATTTCTATCGGCCATAGCTCCGGCGCTATAAGGAATCCCGCGACCCTACTTTGGCCGCCCATGTATTGTCAGTTACCAGCTTATGTTTCATATTCGAAAATTCGTCTTGTGGCATTTCCGCCACACCATTTCCAGAAGGATGGTATGCCGTCGTTCGGACTTTGTCGATTTCCATGAGTTTGCACAGCTCCTGGAACAAAGCCGACTCGAAACACGCGCCCTGATCCGTAAGAATCTGGCGCGGCATTCCGAAGCGCGAGAAAACGTTGACCATCAGTGTCTTTGCAACCGTGACTGCTTCTTGATTCTTGATGGGCAGAGCCTCTGCCCACCGAGAAAAGTAGTCGATCGCCGTCAGTATGTACTTGTGCCCACGGCTCGAGATTGGATGCGGACCGGTAATGTCTATCCCGAACCGTTCCATTGGCTCACCAACAACCGGACACTGTAGGAGACCTTGTCTCGGAGGCTTTTCCCTCCGATACCGAGCACAATTGTCACAACTCTGGCACCAACGTCGTACGTCGTCTTTCCAACTCGGCCAATAAGCACGACGTTTCACCTTTTCGAGGCTCTTCCGCAGCCCGAAGTGTCCACCGCCAAAGCCACCGTGTATGACTTTGAACAACTCCTTACGTATCTGAATCGGAACAACCAGCTGATACATCTCAATGCCACCGGTACCTCCGTGTATGTACCGTCTGAAAAGCACTCCTTGCCGAACCTCTAACAGATCCCAATGGCTCAGGATTGTTTTTGTCTCACCACTCAACCGCGCTGATTCAAGTTCGTTAGGTTGGCGACCCAACTCTTTCCAGCCCAAGACCGGACCAACCCTTATGTCGGACAACTGTTCTCTGCGTAACGTCTCTTGCGTCCAGCCCGTCTCCTGGCCGGCTATATTCTCGTACGTAGCAACGGGTCTCATTGCCTCAACAGGACAGATCCACGCCGTATTCTCAGATGTCTCATCATTCTCTTCTGGCTCTCCCATCGGCCCACGCGACATGGCGTCCGCGTTACCGTGCTGTGTTCCCGCTCGATGAACGATTTCGAAGTCGAACTCCTCCATCGTTTCAAGCCAACGTGCCTGCTGACCAATGGGTTCCGGAGTCTTCCGTAGCCACTGCAGCGCCGAATGATCCGTACGTAACCGAAACCGTTTTCCAAGGAGATACTGTCGAAACTCCTTCAGGAAGTATATCACAGCCAAAAGTTCCCGACGTGTCACATTGTAATTCCGTTCGGCCGTCGATAGCAACCGGCTCGCGTAACAGATTACCCTCTCCTCGCCGTCCTGCACCTGGGACAAAACCGCACCAATCGCGAAGGCAGAGGCGTCCGTATCTAGGATATACTGACCCTCGTCTTCTGGCAACGACAAGATCGGAGCAGACACCAGTCTCTTCTTCAATTCCACGAAAGCCGCCTGACATTCCTCAGTCCATCGGAACGGGACGTTCTTCCGAGTCAGAAAATGAAGAGGTTGGGCCACAACCGCAAAGTCGAGAATGAAACGCCGATAATACGAACAGAGACCAATAAAAGAACGAACCTCACGGAGATTCTTAGGAACAGTCCAACCTTCCACAGCCGTAATCTTGCTCGGGTCCGTCGCGACACCTTGCTCGCTCAGGATATGCCCAAGAAAAAGTACCTCGCGCTGCATCAGGTGGCACTTCGATGGTTTCAGCTTCAGGTTGTACTCCTGGAGTCGTTTGAACACCATCTCGAGTCGTCTCATATGAGTTTCAATATCAAGCGAGAATACGATAATGTCATCAAGATAGACTAGACAAATATCGTAATTCAAGCCCGTCAGAACCAAATTCATCAGGCGACAGAACGAAGCGGGACTATTGCACAACCCGAAGGGCAACACCTTGAATTGAAAGCTTCCCCTCCTCGTAATGAAACCGGTCTTGTGTTTGTCTCGCGGATGCAAAGCCATCTGGTGATAACCCGCCCGGAGATCAAACGTGCTATACCATCTCGCGCCACCGAGGGTATCTAAACTTTCACGTATCAACGGCAAAGGATGAGCATCCTTCCGTGTTTTCAAATTCAGCTGGCGGTAGTCAATGCAGAAACGCATACTACCGTCCTTCTTCTTCACCATAACCACGTTTGAGGCCCACTCCGACATCGAAGGCTCAATGATCCCCTGGGACAACATGTCCTCCACCTGCCGATCGATCTCCGGTATCATCATTAATGGTTGCCGTCTCAGCGGCTGACGAACCGGTCGCTCCTGTTGCGTGTCGATCTCGTGCTGAATCACAGATGTAAAACCAAGATCCAATTCACTGAGTGAGAACGTCGTTCGATAAGCCATAATGAGCTCTCGAAGCCGTTCTTTCTCGTCTGGGGAGACTGCTCCAGGCACTTCCTCCCACAGGCGTTTTAACACTGATTCCGCTACTACGTCGTCTGGCTGACTGGCGGTCGCGCGAATCATTGACGTAGGCGCTCGTACACTGTTCCCGGATACCGACGTCTTTGTAACATTCAAGAGCTCTACTCGCTCCAACCGACATTCCGTTTTGCTCTGGACAAGCAAGTCTTTTTCGCTAACATTCAACATACGTACCCACACCGTTGGCTCCTTTCCCGAGACCAACGTTCGTCCAATCACCAACCCTTTCGTCACTTCAACCGGCGTCGTCGTCCACACGTCCGTGTCCACTCGCAGATGCGGGTATACAACAGATGCTGGAACGTCGACCTCACACCGTGCAGGAATCGTGATATCCTCTTGTACAATGATCCTGCGGCACATCGCTTCTGTTGCCGCTTCCCGTAAGGGAATCTGTGTGTCGCCCAAGTAGACATTCCTTCCTGCAAAGTCCCATCGTGCCTGATTGGCCTCAAGCCACGATAGACCCAGGATAACCTCATTCACCTGATCAGTTACCAAGCAATGCAACGGGTACGACTGTCTCCCGATGCAGAGTTGTAACGTGGACTCGCCATCCACTCGAATTTCACTACCATTCGCCGCCAACAGTCGTTGCTGCGAAGGTGTCATTACCGACTTAACCATAAAGCGTCGCGGGACTAGGGACATTTCGCTCCCTGAGTCCAGTAGACAGTTCCTGCGTACTCCGTCTACACGAGCCACAACATAAGCCACGCGGCTTCCCTTCACCAGCCGGTTCTGTGCTTTGTCTTGCACAGTCTCGACTTTCGCCGGTTCGCTAACTTTCCCGTTGTCTCTGCTCTCCGGTAGCGGTTGCGTACAGAATCTTTGAGAATGCCCCTTTTGTCGACATCGAAAGCATTCCATCTCTGCGTTTCGGAATCGTGGCGGAAACTCACGTCGCTGAAAAGCTGGAGCTTCGTTCCTCCACGGTCCGTCCGGTGCTCTTCCCGGATCCCTCCAATTCTCGAACGGTTTACCCGAAGTGAAGTCGTCCTTGGGTCTCGTTACCAAGCGGCTTACTTCTTTTGTCAAATTCCGAATTGCACTTTCTAAATCGTCTATGCGATTATTCTGCTGATCGTTAGACGGCTGCACCGTCCGATCCTCCTTCGCGGCTTTGACTCGCCCTTGCCTTCGGTCGCCATCTCCACCAGATGTAGACGATCGGCCGTAGGCCTCGAGTCTTACTGCGTGCTTGTACGCCGATTCCAGGCTGACGGGCTCTCGCTCCCGCACCTTCTGCGCTAGTTCCTGATTGGACAGCGCGTCTAGAAACGCGTCACAAGCAATAGTCTCAACGAGCTCGCTCGACGGCCCAGGATACGCTAAAACCATAAGTCGCCTGACCTCTTGGACAACACTGCTCAAAGGTTCATTATTCGTCTGACGGTAAGCACGTAGCTTTACCCGGTACAGGCTCGTCTGTTCTTTCGAGCCGTACCTTGCTTTCAATTTATCAACCAACGCCTGCCAAGTAACGTCGCCCTGGGCACCCATGTCCCATAGCAACTGCGAAGCTGGCCCCGTCAAGGCACACATCAATTGGTCGGCCTTCTCGCGGTCGCTCCAATTGTTGCACCTGGCACAGACTTCAAACTTCGCCAGAAAAGCAGCGATGGCTGTCTTGCCGTCGTACTTCTCAAGCTTGATACGTATACCACGGTCAGCTGGGCTCCGGCCTCTCGTCTCCCGCTCCACAGACCGACGTTGTGAACCCGCGCGGTGACGGCGTCTCCTGGGACGGTCGTCGTCGTCGCTAGTCTCACCTTCATCGACTGTGCTGGAAACTACAGGCCGTTTCTCATGACTCTTGCCCACGTGTAAGATCGATTTCCGTTCCGTTCGCACTTTCGCAGGAGATGCGTCCTCTTCACTGGACGTCTCATTTTCCTCTCTTCTGGCCTTTCCCGGCCGACGCTCCCTTTGCGTCTCTCGTTCCCTTTCCTTGTCGGCACGATGCTTCGTGGAGGAAGTCATCGGCTTGCGGTAGACACCCGCCTCATCTGAGAACCGTAGTTTCCGGGGCCTTTCGCCCTTCTTATGCGCCTGACGACTGACACTTTGCTTATCCGGAGTTGTACGCCGATAGTTGATGTCCGCCTCTGTTGACGCGTCATCCGACGATAACAACCTCCGTTTCGAACTCGTTCCCCGTGGAGCCACTGTCGGTAAGTCACGATACTCGGTATCATCAGGCATCCAACTGTCGATCGGGACAGTAGACCGATGAACCCGTTCAGGCCTGTCTCGATAGCCTGTTTCCCTAGGGTCTCCTGCCCTAGCATTGCGTTCCACTAGTCTCCGGACCTCTGGCGGTCCCCGTAACCGCGATGGCGCTACTTCCATCGGCACTGTCTCACGCGGGTCTGAACGGAACTCTGGATACGACATCGAACGGGACGCCTGAGCCCAAGGCGCTTCTCTTTCCCGAACGACAGGCACTGTCATTTCTTCGAACCGCTGCGTCATCCACGCCATGCTGTCGCGCAGGTATGACACCTCGGCCCGAACATCAGCTACGTCGTCTCTCCGCGACGATCTCGACTCTGCTGACCCTCTTTCAGCATTCACTAAACTGTCCCGTCGCTCTGGACACTGCGGACGGTAGCTTTGACTGTCTACCTGTCTCACATTTGGCCTTTCAGCGGCTGCTAAACCTGCTGAACTTCGTTCACTGAAATTAACAAGTAACCGTGCGTCTTCTGACGCAACTGGGGAACCAGATCGCAAACGGTTCGACCGGCGCCCATCTCCAGTCTCTTGAGACTCCGGAACAGAACGAAGCCAATTCTCAACTCCCACAGTAGCCGAAGAACGAGGATCCCGAACATCGACAGCAGCAGAAGCGATTGGACCGACTGCACCAAAATCATCAGGCGAAACCTGCTGTGAAACTTTGGGACGAGCACCGGAATATTCACCAAAACGAACATCAGGACGAGCCAAATTCCTGGAACCAACATCTGTAGCTACAACATCATAATTGTGCCGTGGCGGAAAAGACAACTTCTCTCGCGCCACCATCTCTTCACCGGATTCGACTTCACCCGCCGCAGCTTGTCCTGCGGCAACCAGAAGCGAGTCAAAATGAACCCCACTTCTGGTACCACTTTGTGGCGGACCTACCCGTCTCGTCACAAGCGGCACAAGCCCCCTCGCCGCCGGCACATCCACCGGCGCACGAGGGGTCGCGAGCTGGGCCTCTCGACCCGGGCGCTCCTCCCTTGCTTCAAATTGATCGGAGCCGCCCGAGTCGCTCTCTCGCCGGTGTCTACTATCAGTGTAACGGGCCGCCAAGGCGCCGTCGCTCCCTTCACTATCCGGCCAAGACGGCTCTGAAACGGTCGCCCGTGAGAGGGTATAGAGCTCGGAGGCGTTGGAGTCCGACTCTGCCCCGTCCGCGGCCACCGGGTGGGTAGCAACCTGAGCGCCAGGATGGCCGCCTGTGCTCAAATCAGGGTTCGTACCTCTCCGGGCAGACGACCCTCGCTTGGAGCTCCCCTTCACGGCCACGGGCCTCTTCGTTCGCTTGCCCGACCGTTCAGACCTCCGTCGTATCATATTACACGCCACAGCTCGTGTACTGGTGCCACCGACGGGCATCACCGAAGTCTGTCTTTTCTCCGCCGGCCAAAACGCCCGGAACCACGGCCATTCGAGGGGTCCAAGCCCCAAGCCGCGCCAAAACGACATTATCACTTCGAAACCAGGGAATGGAAAACACGGACAATATACTAGGTCGCTGCGTCGATTCGCAAACGGCAACCTAACCAGCTGGTACCAGGATCAATTTTACAACGCCCAGTGCGACCAGGCAGCTGTGTCGATCGATCGGCGGCCGGAGATCCGGTCGACCGCCGTCAATTTGTTTCACTGAGGTAACTGAGACGCCGAGTCGGTCTTCAAAGAAAAGACGGACCGCTCGCTCTCCTTGCGTTCCTCTCTTCCGCCCGTAGGCAATGCACCAAGTGCGGCCTCGCGCCGACTTCAAGAATGACCAGAAACCGTTAGCCCGTAGGCGATTCACTTCACGCGGTCGAACCGTCGGCTCCGAGGGTGTCCAGAAATTCCCTCCTTCAACTCACTGTCTCTTTCCCGTAACCAACCCGCTTCACGCGGCCGAACTGTCGCTACCGAGAGGGGCCTTCAAATTCGCTCTCCCTCTTCGTTCACCGACTCGCTCGCCCGTAGGCGTTGACCGTATGCGGCTCCGCGCCGACTTCGCACTTTGCCTGAAATCACTCTGACGCGCGCTCGACGTCGCTCAGAACAGCATCGGTCGACCCCAGGCGCTTAAAAAGGCCGGGGACCTAGCAATGCAATTGAGCTAACGCCTAGGACGCTTAGGGTAACGTAATTAGAGGCTGGTAACTGACATTAATAGACGTGACCGTTAACTACCCCGATCGGTTGGCTGCGACCGATACGTCCGTCGCCGGCCTTGTAGCTGAGGCGGCCCGGCGACGAACCTTACAGGGCCTGTGAGATATTTCCCCTCTTTCTCTCCCTGCTCGTTGACGGGAGGAAAGATGCGGCACGGAACAGGTAACACGGCAGTGCCGACTGCTTGTCGATACGACACTCCGTTCGAAAGTTATCGCCACGCCAAGTTCTCAGCCCGTCAAGACCCGGGCGCGCGCGGCGTGAAGGCTGCGGGCACTCAATGAGCCTACGCCGAAGAAACCAACACTCACAAAGGCACACACACAATGGATTTCAAGGCAGAAAACGCCCAGGTAACACACTGACAAGTTTCACGTTGATCGGAGCGTCGAAGGCAACTCGCTCCCTTCGATCGATCAAGATTCGCGGCTGGCGCGCGCGTCCTCCGGGGAAAGACCGGCGCTGTCGCGTCAAGAGCTTCTACCGATGAAACCGCTAGAGCTACGGTCAATCGGCTCGGGGGACTCCCGAACAGTTTTCCACGCTGAGTAATTCAACACCGAGATCTCGCAGATCGGATCACAGACGACAAAGATACAGAAGAGCGGTGAGTTCCCCGCGCGGTCGATTCGATGGCGAAATCGAAACCGCGGGTCGCCCCGAACCAGGTATCGTAACGATCTCTTTCAACGGCCGAGGCCGGTAACCAAGTAACTATCACACAACGGTAGCTGATCGAGCAGGGAGGGAGCCCAACCCTTGCCCCTACTGATATTTTAGCATGCACCACGGAACACGGGTCTTCCGACGGTCGGGGACCGCGGATAATCGAACCGGTATCAGTTTGCCCTCGAACTCGTAACCGAAACAGCTATGACGCAGATTAGCCGGGTTAGCAGCTATCGATACGCCACTGGATACGTTAGGCCGGTAAACGACGTCGAATACCAAGGTATTGAGTGGTCGTCAGCGCGCCGTATATATCGTAGCAAATGCAGAATCATACACAGTGTGTTGTCTTGCTGCACTTGCCCGACACTTAAGCAGCGCAGCGTGTGGCAGGCTTTATTCCACCGGGTCATAACGTTATATCTTTCGATCGGAGAGAGCTAGCTCTTAGCTCTCAACAGCAATTCGATAGCCCGCAATTTTATCGTTCGAACAGTGTATTCAGAAATTCGATACCATTATCAGCGGAAATTTTATATGCCCAAATCACTTTTCTTGACTACACGAATCGGTCTTTCGTAAGAAAACCTCTTCAACGTAAATTTTGACCGCTTAGTGCCTCATGGCAAATTGTAGCGAAACGATTTACCGATCGACTCGCATATACCGCGAATTTGTATCGGCCATAGCTCCGTCGCTATAAGGAATCCCGCGACCCTACTTTGGTCGCCCATGTATTGTCAGTTACCAGCTTATGTTTCATATACTGAATTTCGTCTTGTGGCATTTCCGCCACACTTATTTCACTTTAGGTCCACTTTTTCGAAGTTGGAGGACATTAGGGATCACAATGCTAAAATTTAATGTACTAAAAGCATATAAAATTGTTATAAATGGCTTAAAATAGAATGTCTGATTTTATCTATAGACGTCAAAATAAAATAATTTGTACTGTAAAATAATTAATTATGTGTTCTATCCTGTCCATATTGACATTTTTTCATATGTTATGTCAATTCTTTGAGAGATGAGGGCCATTTTTTAGGTTTGGCCACTTTTGGCCCACGGGCCACGGGTTGGGAACCACTGATAATCCATGTTATATAACAGTGTCTGTGTTACTATACCTGCTTTTCCTCACATGCGCTTAATATGTCCTCAGCCGTCAATCCATGCACAACGCGATCCAAATGACCTGGAATAAAACTCAATGGAAATAACCGTGTGCCTTAACGCCCCCTTTATATATCGTCACACACCACCGTTTTAAAGGTGTCGTAATTAAACACAAATTAATAACCATTTGCAGCGTCGCAACAGAACTTCTAAAAACCGTTTGCCTTATATATCAATAGAAGAAACGTTTTAAAGGTGTCGAAAGTTAACACCAAATGACCTTCAATAAAAAACTCAAATTAGGCTAATAACCATTTGCCTTGTCGCAACAGATGGAGAAAATTAGTTGAACAAAGCACGTTGCAAACGACGAAGTACTAACGATGGTAGAAGAGAAAAGATCTCTGCTGGACACAATAAAGATAAGACAAAGAATTGGGTGGGACATTTGCTGCGAGGTAACTCACTACAGAAAGAAATAATTGAAGGAAGATTGGAGGAAAAGAGGTGCAGAGGAAGACCTAGACAAAAACTCCTGGACGGGATGATGGAGGAAGGTTACAGATGACTTGAAGACATGGCACAACAGTGTGAAAGATGGAGACATTGGACGTTTGGCAGAGAACCTCCCGAGGTCGAAGACATATCCCAATAACCTTATCGCCTAATTATATATCGTCATACGACAACGTTTTAAAGGTGTCGTAAATTAACACTACAGCAATTGCTGTACAACGGCACAAATACAACGCAAAGGGCTTCAACGAAACCATGCATGATTACCCAGCTGTGGCTACGAAAACCCTGTGACCCCTTTAACGGTCACTCGAAACACAGCCAAAAAATAGTTGCTTTTGGGCATGTAGTGCATTGGTTAACACGCTGGCATGGAGAGCCAGAGGTAACGGAGTTCGAGTCCTCGATGGGTAGACATGTTTTGTAGGCTACTATTAGCAGTTCAGTTTGTATAGTTAAGTTTGACGTTAATTAAGATTACAGCATAACTTGTACATGTGAAGCGCAGTGCGTTTGCAGGCGTTTCATTAACGAAAAAACTATTTTTATTTTTAAAACGAATAACTACCAAATTTACGTTTATGAATGGAACACCTTTTTAACGATCGTTACTCTCCGCATATAAAATCCAAAAGCGTTAGTTAGACCGCATTTTGTTGTACACACATGGTATAATAAACAAACCTACATAATTTCCATATCCAATCAATGTCAAAATAATGTATTGAAATAGCACACAATTCTACATCGAAATTAATGACCATCAATAATTATTATTTATGCTGCACTTTGGTTTATATGGTACAACATTTAAAGAAGATAAAGCATTCTCGTTAAACACGATTTCCTCATTAGGTTGTCGGCCCAGAGGGATAATTCGGTCACATAGTCTTGGTCTCATGGAATAAGGGTGGGGTCTCAATGGTGGGAGGAGTGATTAATCAGGAGGGCATGAATGACCATCCCGTCTGCCATTCTACATAGCTCCTCGAAGGTAGGGTTGTACACGGGTCCAATATGGCCTTCCGCGTTTCTGCTGCCCAGCAAACCCCCCACCATGCTGTGGCCGCGTATATACACATAGATAGGCACACAAAAAGACAGATACAGATACAGATACAGAGACATAAAGAGACACAGACCTGTTTCAATTTGCCACACGAATTTAAATTTAAAAATAAACACCTTTTTGAGATTCTCAACCACCATTATATAACCTTCTTGGGTCACAGACTAAAGTAGATCTCGATGTACGTAACCGTATACGATAATCAAGTCAACTTGTAGAAAAAGATAATTTAATAATAATTTAATTTATGCAGAAATCCAAAACACTGCATATCAAGATGGTCCTGACAGAGACAGTTAGAAGTAAAGAGAGAAATACATATAGAGGCACAGACAGATAAAGACAGAGAGGCATACACAGACATAGACCTGTTTACATCTGTCAGACATAGACCATTACTTCAGTGAGCGAAACCGAGACAGATACAGACACACACACATAGAGACAGTGGCACAGACAGAGACAGACAGAGACAGACAGACAGCCACACACCTGTTTCCATTTGCCAGACGTATACGGTTCCGTCTGTAAGTGTGATGGAAACAGAGAGAAAGACACACACAGACACACACAGAGAGAGGCAGATAGAGAGAGACAGACAGACAGAGACATATAGAGATACATGTACAGAGACACACACCTGTTTCCATCTGCCAGACGTATACGGTTCCATCAGTGCATCCTACAACCACGAAGTCATCATGTGGTCTCCACTTAACCGTCTGAATAGGAAAGAGTTGTCTTGATGCCAACATGATACACTTGCGTTCCTTAAGCGACAGCAGAGACAGCGAATGGTCGCTGGCCACAGCACAGACGCTAGACAGCACACGAGGCTATCAACAAGAGACACAGTAACATTTTGGACACCTCTTTTTAATGTTTCTTAAATCACTATATAAACGAATTGTGTTAACATACTACGACACCTTTTTAAAGTATCACTCATGCCCATAATTAACTAAATGCCAACACAAAATAAATCGGCTGTTTCGGAAAACAGAATGGCAACAGCACAGACGCTAGATAATTAACGAGGCTATCAACAACAGACACAGTAAAAAAAGCAGCTACATAATAGACACCTCTTTTAAAGTTTCCTTCATTCTTATAAAAACACATTTTCCACACCTCTTTTAAAGAACAATTCATGACTATTATTTTACAAGATTGACTAAATTTACAATCGTCTCGCAATGTCAATAGCAATGATTATTAGCAACAAGACTAATTTTATGCTAAGACCATTTATTGGAAGAGAATAAAATTAATAGTTCTTTGAGGAGAGACATAACTGGAAACAATGGAAGACGTAAAGAAAGGAAGGCATTCAATGGGGAGAAATAAATAATGACACATCAGAGACAATGTTAAATTGTTGGATAGGCAAAATAACACCAATTGGGTTAACACTAAAGGAGCAGCAATTGGCTCAACAAATCACCAATCTATATGTACCCATCACCACCAAAATGACTGGCAACACGATGATGATGAAGACGATGACAACGACGATGATGATGAAGACGATGACAACGACGATGATGATGAAGACGATGACAACGACGATGATGATGAAGACGATGACAACGACGATGATGATGAAGACGATGACAACGACGATGATGATGAAGACGATGACAACGACGATGATGATGAAGACGATGACAACGACGATGATGATGAAGACGATGACAACGACGATGATGATGAAGACGATGACAACGACGATGATGATGAAGACGATGACAACGACGATGATGATGAAGACGATGACAATGACGATGAAGACGATGACAACAACGATGATGATGATGGCGACGACGACGATAATGATGAAGACGATAACAACGGCGACGATAATGATGAAGACGACTACAACGACGACTACAACGATGATGACGCTGATATCCACTCACATTGCAGTTATCCGGTGGTACGAGCAGCTGCGTGATCTCTCCGCCATGTACACAGAACGAATGAAGTTTCGTTCCATTGACAATATCCCACAGACAGACAGAGAAGTCTACTCCACCCGACACCAGATGGCCAGGGTCGTATCTGGCACTCTCATTGAACGGATAGAGCAGGCAGTTCACACGACCCGTGTGACCCCGGAGGATCTGGTGGGGCAGTGAGTCTAAAAAGCAGCCGTCGTCGTCATGGTTACGGTTGTCATGGTAATGGGAGGATTTGTGTAGCGCCTTAAACGATTGAACGTCCAGGCAAGACAAAGTTTGGGAAAGTAAAATATATATTCATTGTGACACTCTGCCTTCTGCCACTATGTTTCTTTCTCACTTAAAAAACCTTTCCTATTTAGCCATTATTGAACTTGGAGCGCATCTGAGTAGTTTATCTATATAAAAAGGCAATAGTAATAATCGCATATAGGGGCGCTATAGCAAGTGCGCATACAAACAAACAAATAATAACAATAGCTCAGTAAAACGAACAACAGAGATTAACCCCAAGGAGAAAACCTTACACGAATCTCTGGCAAAACAACTGCCACTAACGAAAAACAAATTTCTAACGAAAGTCTCATATCTAAAATAGATCGAAAATTCAACCCAACCCTTATCAAAAACCGATGCTGTTTCCATCTAGTAAATTAATTCGCGGGTTTAATAAGACACCTCTAAAAAGGTAATTCCTTTCGTTTTATAAACAATTTCGACACCTTTATTAAGGTTCTATCCGATATTATGTATTCGCCACTCGCTAAAACTCAGTATCGATCTTCCTATCTGTCTCTCTGGATCATCACTGCTTATGAGTTTTGGAGCGCTGATGTTGTGTCCCTCTTCTGTTCAGAGGGGGAGGAGGAAAAGATCGTCGCTTACTTCCTCCGAAGATGTCCTCATCCTCGTCATCGTCCTCGGCCCCGCCCTCAGTAGCGGCACCCGGTTGGACAGCAGGGTGCTCGGCCAGTAGGCTCATTGAGGCGTCAACGTAGCTCGGTAGGTAGGGACCCCACTGCTCCACCACATCACGGCGCCCGTCTGGACCGATGCGGCGCAGCTCGGCAAGCAGAAGGGCCTGCGCTGCCTCGCGGATCTGGACAGGAAAGAACACAATGCAATTGTTTTGGCTACAATTAGATCCAATAATAATTTTGAAGAACGCTGAGTGATTAGAACCGTAAAAATATGTTTTTCTTCGACCAGGCCAGTAAAGTTTAATTGAAACTGTAGAAAAAAGTTAGAAAAATTGCTTAAGAAGATCCTTTTATAAAAAAGATACGAAGTTTCAAAAAGGTGTTTATGTTTCGTGAACGGTGTTTCAAAAAGGTGTGTTTTGTTTTCTTGCATGTATGGTATTTATAAGTAATGATAATGATGATGATGATGATGATGATGATGATAGTTTTCGTTAAATTTCAAACTGATAGAACGCGGAATAATTACAATTGATCGCAATTGTTTTATCTATTTGAGCTCAATACGTGAAAATTGTAATTGAAGAACTTGCTTAAGGTCACACGCGGCGACACCGAACCCACCGCACCCCCACCACAAAGCATGACGCATGAATTTAACTTGGACATTTAACAGTTAAAAATAGAACGATTATCATTATTTATAATATTATTAATAACTATTATTATTGCCAAAAACAAAGTCGAAAATCATTATTAAATAAGACACCTTCATAACGTGACTACAAATAATTATATAAATGTCAGACTGTAAAATATTTCGATAGATCTTCGTCGAATGTAAAAAAAACGTGACGGCTTACAACAATCATTCTTTTAAATAATTTTATAAAAATAACTTGATCACCTTTAAAACGTTATTAGAAATAATTATATAAATGTCAAACAATAAAATACTTACAATAAAATACTTAAATTCGTCCTGTTGAAGAGCAAAAAACGTAACAGCTTACAAAAGTGAACAATCATTTTTAAAAAATAATTTTATAAAATAACTGTGTCACTAAACATAATCTAGTAGTGTAAGTCCTGAATCTGGAGAATGGAGGAGGGCAATGCATGGACAAAAAATACTTTACATATGCCATCTGCTGATTGGAAGGTTTCGTGAACAAGTCAAGTGCTTTGTCTTGTTGTTGTTATGAAATCTTTTGTTGATATAATTTTTTTTTATTATAAATCTTTAGTTATTAAAATTATTTCTATAATTATTACTACAACCACTATCGTTTGTGTTACTATTGTAATTATTGCTATCATCAGCGTCGTCGTCATCAATATCGCTGGTAACTATCATCATTATCAGTAACATTACTATTATAATCATCATTATTATCATCATTGTCATTACAAGTATCATCGTCATCGTCGTCGTCGTCATCATCGTCGTCATCGTCGTCATCGTCGTCATCGTCGTCGTCATCATCGTCGTCGTCGTCGTCGTCGTCGTCGTCATCATCATCATCATCATCATCATCATCACAATCACCACCTGATCTTAATAGTAATATTGCAATGAATGTTACTATTCGGACAACAGCATAAATTAACGACACTATCTGACAGATACATACATTCGACCGGGGTTGGACTGGGAGCGCTCATGAGTAGAACCTTGAAAGGGCGCTAGATCAAATTTATTAAATAAAACAAATCACAAGTTACCACAGGCGTCGAATTCAATTGTCGGCTGTCAGTTTGAAATTAAAAGATCAATAGTAATAATAAATAATTATAATTTATCACTAACAAAAGATTATTAAATAGACACCTTTAAAACGTTATCACACATTACTATATAAATATATAGACACCTTTAAAACGTCGTTAAAAATTACTATATAAATGTCAGTCCGTAAAATACTCCACTACGTCTTCCCCCTTGACAGCTCACATAAGTAATTATATCAATAAACTAAAATAATTTGGAAAGTAAATCCACTATTGTTCTTTTTGTAATTGTGATTAATGTTATCATCAGCGTCGTCTTTATCATCAACATATTATGGACTAAGACAGATATAGAGATACAGGCAGACAGACAGACAGACAGGGGCAGACAAAGACAAACAGAGAAAGAGACCTACTACCTTTTCTAAGCATTATATACTGCCATCTGCGTTAAATGCAATCATAGAAACATACAGACAGATTCATAGCCTGACCGAGAGACAGACAAGAAGAAGACAGAGACAGACAGAGAGACACAGCCAGATACAGACAAGGACAGACAGAGACACCTACCTCAAGACATCTATCCTGCCACCTGCGTGCATTAGAAGGATAGACACAGACAGGGACAGACACAGACAGGCACATACAAGGACAGAAACAGACATACCAAGAAGACACATTCAAGGAGACATACAAGGACAGACACAGACATACAGAGACAGACCACCAGACACCTACCTCAAGACCTTTACAATGACACAGACATACATAGACAGACACAGACAAAAACAAGGACAGAAACATACATACAGGGACAGACACAGACAAGGACAGACACACACAGACACAGGCACAAACACACACAGACCCCCATCCACCTACCTCAAGACATCTATCCTGCCACCTGCGTGCATTAGAAGGACAGACACAGACAGAGACAGACACAGACAGGGACAGACACAGACAGGGACAGACAAGTACATACACAGACAAAAACAAACAGAGACCTCTCCCAAAACACCTACCTCAAGACATACATAAACACAGGAAGACACAGACAAGGACATATACAAGGACAGACACAGACAAGAAGACAAAGACATACAGACCCCATCCACCTACCTCAAGACATCTATCCTGCCACCTTCGTGCCAACATCTCAAGCTGTGGTGGTTTGAATTGCATTTTTCCAATAAGATCTGGAAGCAGAACACAATGCAACGCAGCCAAGTGACTCCAACCTTGTTTGTTCTGAGACTGCAGCGTAGACTCTGAGTCCGCAGCCGATTGGTCGTCGCCCCTAGAAACGGTCACCATGACAACAATGTCCATTATAATATTTGGTATTTGAAAACCAGGGATGCCACTCTGAATTTTGAAAAAAGAGATCAGATCCGGTCGAAAAAAAGGGCTAGAAAAGGCTAGATTGACAATTATTTTCTCTTGAAAATGCATGGTTTTTTCCATTTTACCGGCTTGAAATTTCTGACGACTATTTTTCTAGTCATCCGATGATTAAGATTTGCTCTCTTTTCCTTGCCGATAAAATTTCTGATGACCTTTTTTAAAGTTTTTCGCTTCAAAATTTACAATTTGTGGTCTAATTTCAACTTTATTTCGATTTTTGTCAAATCTTTTTTTGCAATTTCACCTTAAAATGTCAATTTTATGTGTAGGCCAAAAAGTCGAAAAAACCGCCGTGAGAAAAAAAGGCTAGATTCTGACGGAAAAAACCTAGAAACCTAGACAAGACCGAAAACACCTAGATCTAGGTGGAAAAAGCTATGAGTGACATCTCTGTTACAACCACATAATTATGCACAAAAGAATTTAACACGTAAACATCTTAATGTATTTGTAGCATGTCCCAAGCTTACATAGTACGGGTTAAAAACGTTTAAAAGGTGTTCAAAGCGACAATGTTTTTCCAATGGTAAGAGATCCATGGTATTATAGAATTCAGCAAATGACACACAATATTATTTCACTCACCCTATACTTGGAAGTCATTGGGCTACTTAGTCATCGGGCTATTTTGACAGGGCTATTTAGTCAGTGGGCTATTTTGATGAGGCTATTTAGTCAGTGGGCTATTTTGATGGGGTTATTTAGTCAGTGGGCTATTTTGACGGGGTTATTTAGTCATTGGGCTATTCCGACAGGGATATTTATTTAGTGGGCTATTTTGATGGGGATATTTATTTATGGAGATTCTTAGAGATAAACAGAGAAAAGATAAGATAAGATAATAATATTCTTTAACCTGACCAATAAATTGCTATCCTCATTTTGTATCCGCATTTTGGTGCATAGGCATAGTAAACAAATCTACATCATAAATAGATACATAAAGCTACATAGAGATACACACACACACACACACACACAGAGAGACACAGGCAGACAGAGAGACAAACTAACCATGGTGATCCTGGCGCAGTCTTTGTCTGTCTCGCCTTGATAAACGTCGCATTCGACATACTCATCAACGTATTAACCACAGATATAAAGATACATAGAGATACACATACAGACAGCCATAGACTAACCGTGGTGTCTGTCTCGCTTTGATGAACGTCGCATTCGACATACTCATCAGCGTATTAACCACAGATATAACAGCCAACAGATGTTGCGTAGTCACCGCACTCGAGATCTGCCAATGCCCCACCGTCGCGGTCATCATGGCCTGCTGGTTGGACGGCGCCCCCAGGTTCTTATACCACCCGGGCAACAGCAGGGACATCTGTCCCCCGGGGGACAGGAACCCAAAGGCCATTAACCTCTTAGGGTGGAGGAGGCCTAGCTTTGACAGGCAGAGACGGTCAACGTCACGGTCCAACCCCCAGGCGTGGAGAACGGACATAAGGATTTGGGCAAGTATGAGGGTAGCCGTGGACTCCGAAATTGAATGGACAGTTAGGGTAGTCGTCCAACTGCCTGCAGCTACGCAGCTGGGGGCTGGCAGAACCTTAATGTAGAGTGAATCATCGGCCCACTGACCCAGTCTTCATTGAAATGTGCTAGACTGCACAACAGATAACTATATGGAGTTTTATCATTGTATGCAGATTTTGCAGTTAAATTCATAGTAATTGACTAGATGTAATTTTCTTGTGAGTTTGATATTTATGTAACAGTTATATTTACGGTTTGAAGGCTTTGTGTAGATATTTTAAGAACGTTGTGTTAGGCATAAAGAACAAAATAGTCATTGGTTTCAACTCATTTCAAAGTTTGGATTTATCTAAGACTCGATGCGAAAGAAATGTTCTGCATATGGATACACAAGTGGATACTATTCTGAAAGAGGAAAATCTATGGACCAGACTATCACCATGCATTGTTATCCCATAAAAGACAAGGAACTATGCGAAAAGTGGATACGAGCAAATCCCAGAAAGGACTTTCAACCAACAAGTTATTCAGGCCTCTGCTCCTTACATTTCAGAGACAGTGATTTTGTAGAATACAGACAAGAATCTAGATAAGAAAAGAAACAAACAGACAGGAGAAAGACTATACTGTACCGAAGAAATTATCAGGATGCTATTCCATCAGTTTTTCAAAATACTCCTGCATACTTGTCAACTACTCCTTGCGAACCATGTCCAACAACTAAAGCAGCTTCAGCAAGCAGATAAGAAGAGGAAAGAAGGCAGCTTGACACTCTTGAAACCACATATGCAGCAACAGATGGATGAATGGATGGATCGATAGATAGATGGATGGATGGATGGATGGGTTGGTAGGTGGGTGGATGGATGAATGAATGGATAGACGAATGGATGGATAAATGGATGGAGGGGTTGATGGACAATCAGACTTAATGGATGGATGGATGGATGAATGGATGGATAGGTGGATGGAAAAATGGACGGATGGATGGTTGATGGATGGATGAATGGATGAATAAATGGACGGATGGATTGATGGATTGATTGATAAATGGATGGAAAGATTGATGGACAGTCAGACTTAATGGACGGATGGGTGAATGGATGGATGGATAAATGGACGGATTGATTGATGGATGTATGGATGGATAGATAAATGGATGGATAAATGGATGAATGGATGGGTTGGTAGGTGGGTGCATGGATGGATGAATGGATGGAAGGATTGATGGAAGTCAGACTTAATGGATGGATGAATGTATGGATGGATGGATAAATGGATGGATAAATGGATGGATGGATAAATGGATGGATGGATAAATGGATGGATGGATAAATGGATGGATGGATTGATAGATGGATAGGTGGGTGACCTATAAGTAGTCCTTTCTGCCATTATGTCCAAGTAGTCATTCCTCCTGATCATGACTACAACCTGCCACATGACCAAGTAGTCATTCCTCCTGATCATGACTACAACCTGCCACATGACCAAGTAGTCATTCCTTCTGACCATGACTACAACCTGCCACATGACCAAGTAGTCATTCCTCCTGACCATGACTACAACCTGTCATATGACCAGGTGATCATTCCTCCTGACCATGCCTGTCATATGACCAAATAGTCAATCCTCCTGATGATGACTACAACCTGTCATATGACCAAGTAGTCATTCCTCCTGATCATGACTACAATTTACCTCACATCTATTTTCTTCTATGCTTACTATTATGAGTTTATACAGGCACATTGAAGTAGGGTTTGAGTATATTTATGCTCCATAATTCTATTGTTTTATGAACATTAACACTTTGACAGGCGCTATATAAACATATGTTTCTTATTAATACATGCAAATTTGTCAGGCTTACTTATACGTTATATAAAAGTTGTAATGCTATGGCTGCATAACTCAAAAACAAGCCATGCTCTGGAGTTTTATCATTGCTGCAGTCAGCCCCCAGCTGCAGAGGGCTGGTAACAGCTAACACTCCATGTTTTGAGACCTCCATGGGGTAGCGCTGGTGGTGTTGGTGGTGGGGTCTTGGATTTGCAGGCGGTTGGGAGGGGGTGGGGGACGGGGAGGGCGTTGGGGAGAGGCGTCTGGGGTTTCGTTGAGGTTGGTGTCACGACGGGAGAGGAGGGGGGAGGATTTGAGGATGGAGGAGGAGGAGTCGACTTTCGATTGAAGTTTCTTGCTGACGTCGTCCGCTTTGTCTTTGACTTTCGAGATGAAGTCTACAGACGAAGAAAGTGAACAATCATTTTAATCATCATCATCATCTTAAACCATAGGCGCAACGCCCGTAGGTGTCCGACGCCACTCGAAATGAGGCAAGTTAATTTTTAGTCTTACTGCAATTAACATGATAAATTACATAATTGTCTTTGAGCAATTATAGAGCAACTACAATCACTGATAGGGTGGACAAAAAAATTGACGCTGACTGAATGTCAGGTATCAATCCATGATGATATTTGGCATTTGAAATATTTTACATCACTTGCACAAAAGCAGCACATCGTCTTTTATAAAAAGAGTTGTTTCTCTGTTGCTATAAATTTGGATCCATGCATAACACATAAAGGAACGTCTACACCAGTGCTGTCCAACCTTTTTGGCCCCGTGGGCCGCAGAAGCAATATTCTTGAAGCCGAGGGCTGCAATAATAAGCTCAAAAGCAACTGCCCCAAATTTACTGATAATTTTAACTGTTTTATGCAATTAGTTTAATGTATAAATGAAAATGAACAGTGTATAATGCTAATTGCTAATACCATGAATAGCCAAAATCATTAGGTGCGCTCAGCTGGATTTTAAGTTTGTCGCCCAGCCTGGCAGCCATGGTCTGGCAAACTCAGCTCTTCACTTCTTCTCCCAGTTACAGTCTTTTTTGTTCATCTCCACCCTGTGGGTGAGCCGAGACCAGAGTCAATTTGGTCTAAGGAACAGTCATAGTCGTCGACTGAGAATGAGCCGTAGGCCTAGACATCGCCATTCATCGTTTCTGTCCATGGAATGTTATCAATAGTTTCCCTTCAATTCTCAGGACTCCAATTGGAAAGGAATATTATTGTTGCAGAACTTAGCCTACTTACAGACGGGCTGAAACGCTGTAGGCTACACATCTCTAGGAACTGACTAAAAGCGAACGGTTTGGACGGTAGTCTATATGTTATAGGCTATGCGATGTCAGTTTAGTTGAGTAAGCCTACAGGGATAAAAAAAATCATTCAAAGCAAGAAGTCGTTCGTCAGTCTTTGATAGACTATATACGCAACCTAATTACGAGATAGAAAGAAGATAATTATAATAGGCCTAGGTCTATTAGTTGTCGAGTTGGCTTTTCCGGTGGCTTTTCAAACTACAGAAAACAGTATAGTGTCAATTTAAAAAAAATGTTAAATTCGACTAGACTTTGTTGGAGTCCTTTGCTTCATTTTACAGCCTATAGTTTGTGGAAGAATTTAGAATGCTCTGGCGGGCCACTTGAAATCACTCCGCGGGCCGCATGCGGCCCGCGGGCCGCACGTTGGACAGCACTGGTCTACACTCTTATTGCATAATTTTCTGTACGTCCTTAGCTTATAAAGTACCAGTAATCTACGTTTAAAAGGTGTTCAAAGCGACAAGGTCTATCCAATCATAAGAGATCCATTGTACAATCTTTTATTTCCGTATCGCCCTCTCTTTCTAGACACAGAACCAAAAAATGTAACACTTGAGACCATGCACCTCCTCTCCGTCCATCTCATAAATTATTGTTTCTTCCACCTGTGTGTATCTATTATTATTTGTATATGTAATTATGAGTGTACATATATGCATATATATGCATATATAAATATATAAATATATATATATATATATATATATATATATATATATATATGTGTGTGTTAAATAGTGACACTAAATAATGACACATGAATCAAAGAAGATCTACAACAACCACCTTATGAACATTGTCGCCATGAAGGTCTATCATACACGAAGAACAATGAAAAGAAAAAAAGACACAAACTGCGGAACATTTGGACAATAGTGAACTGAAATACATTGATACCGTAACTTTAAAGACGTCAACAGCCATTGTTGCTATAAGAAGTCATTAAACTGTTGAATGATAATAAACATTATGTAATCTTTGTTATTAGTGTATTGTCTTTTTCTTCACATGCCCACTGTCTAATAAAAAACTTCCTACGTTCCATTCTTACATAACATCGGTGGCATTGTTTAAAAGGTGTTCTATAAAATCTTTATAAATATTCGTTTCAAAACATTATAAAGGTGTCTAAGACGACCGTTCTAACCAATGACACGAAGTGTTATACTAAAAATCTATATAAATAAAAATGAAACTTTCCAATAGTTTGTTGCCAGTGTTCTCAAAAAGTATCGCACAGATTGTTTTGAAAATTTAACAAAACCTTCCATTCCAATAAGAGAGCTTTAAACTTTTTTTTCTCCGAATAAACGCAATATTTTCCACAAAAAGTGAAATTTGCATCCGCTCGACCGCCATTTGCAAATTCAATAAAACTGCACGTTGCCAGATTTTCAGAAACGCCTTGACAGTGACTGCGACCATGCAGTATTTTCTGCCACAGCAACGCGTGGCCGGGTACAGCTAGCATATAATAAGAGTAAAACATACCAACGACTTTCTTCTGTGTATCGGATATACATAAGAATGGCTAAGACTTTTCGATTCATTTTGAAACTTTCTACATTCCCTTTTTATATAACATCGGTGTAAAATATTTAAAAGGTGTTTAATCAAGTCTTTATAAATATTCGCCTCAAACCATTATAAAGGTGTCTAAATCGACCGTTGTAACCAATAACACACGAGGTATTCTACAATAAACTTACCAACAACTTTCTTCTGTGTATCGGATAGACCTGGGTCCTGTGCTATGGATGTGTAGAAGCCCAACGTCTCCAAAGTGTTTGGCGAAAGAGCCATGTACTCCTCGTTCAGAAGTTGGACTAAATTACAACAAAAGATGACAAAAGATGGGTAACAATAGAATGGGAGAAAATAGAAAATAAATGAATACCAATATCAAAAGTATTTTTTTAAATAAATAATTTGAAAATTCATGTGAAAGACGAAAATACTTTAAAAATTTAATTAAAGAGTATTTATAAAATACTCGGAGTGGCATATTTAACTGATGTTAAGGGATAGGTAATAAACCAACGCCCATCTGAGAGTCGAAATAGACGAGTTTAATACAATTACTATCACTACTGTTAATATCCAGCAGAAACTATTACAAATATTACTACTACTATCATTATCATCATCAGCATCATTAGCAACAGCAGCAAGAGTAGTAGCATGTAGTATTATAATACTATTACTTTTATCATCGTCATCATCATTACTATTATTATTAATATTAACCTATGAGAGTCTCCAATGTTCTTCTAAGCATGACGAATTCATGCACATTAATCGACAGTCATTTGCAGTCCTAATTATTATATCAACGCTTTGAAATGTTAAAAAGGTGTCTAAAGCGACCTTTCTATAAAGCATTATGGAAATAACATACGAACCTATGAGAGCTTCCGTGTCAAAGTAAACAACATGTGAATCAGAGTCCTTGATGAATGAGTGAATGAATGAATGAACGAGTGAATGAATGAGTGAATGAATGAATGAGTGAATGAATGAGTGAAATAATGAGTGAATGAATGAAAGAACGAATGAATGAATGAGTGAGTGAACGAGTGAATGAATGAGTGAATGAACGAATGAATGAATGATTGAATGAATGAACGAATGAATGAATTAATGAACGAGCGAACGAATGAATGAATGAGTGAATGAATGAATGAAAGAATTAATTAATGTATTAAAAACGACCCAACCTATGAGAGCTTCCGTATCAAAGTAAACAACATGTGAATCAGAGTCCTTGACGTTTGTCTTCAATCCTTGTATGACCATCGCAGACGCTTGTGATCTCTGAATGAGACTTGGATGAGTTGTTCGCGTTGTCTTTTGTTCCATTGCATCTTGTGCTTTCTTTATTAGCTGTTCTATACCTTAGCCCGTTGGCTAAATTATAGAATAGCTCGGTTGATGCTTTGACCGAGCTATTCTATACCTTAGCCGTTTCGCAAAATTATAGAATAGCTCAGATGCTGCTTTGATCGAGCTGATCTATACCTTGGCCCATTCCCTAAATTAGAGATAGCTCGTTTGCGGTTTTGACCGAGCTGATCTAAACCTTAGCCCGTTCGCTAGAATATATAATAGCTCGGTTGCTGCTTTGACCGAGCTGATCTATACCTTAGCCCGTTCGCAAAATTATAGAATAGCTCGGTTGATGCTTTGACCGAGCTATTCTATACCTTAGCCGTTTCGCAAAATTATAGAATAGCTCGGTTGCTGCTATGAACGAGCTGATCTATACCTTAGCCATTTCGCTTAATAATAGATTAGCTCGGTTGATGCTTTGACCGAGCTATTCTATACCTTAGCCGTTTCGCAAAATTATAGAATGGCTCGGTTGCTGCTATGAACGAGCTGATCAAAAACTTAGGGATTTCGCAAAATTATAGAATAGCTCGATTGCTGCTATGAACGAGCTGATCTATACCTTAGCCATTTCGCTAAATTTTAGAATAGCTCGGTTGCTGCTATGAACGAGCTGATCTAAACCTTAGCCGTTTTGCTAAATTTTAGAATAGCTCGGTTGCTGCTTTGACCGAGCTGATCTATAACTTAGCCGTTTCGCTGTATTATAGAATAGCTCGGTTGCTGCTTTGACCGAGCTGATCTATACCTTAGCCATTTCGCTAAATTTTAGAATAGCTCGGTTGCTGCTTTGACCGAGCTGATCTATACCTTAGCCCGTTCGCTAAATTATAGAATAGCTCGGTTGATGCTTTGACCGAGCTGATCTATACATTAGCCTGTTCGCTAAATTATAGAATAACTCGGTTGCTGCTTTGACCGAGCTGATCTATACCTTAGCCATTTCGCTATATGTGACGAGCGCGGACCTTTCCCGTCGGATGTCGCGTACTAAATAAAGAGATATAAGGCAAAACAGGCGAGAATTCTCAAAAACATGGAAAATTGTTTTATGGTGTATTATTATTTTAAAATATGTCTACTTTCAATATCTGCAATTAAAAATTTTGAATTCAAATGCTTAGTGTTGAAAAAATGACTTTTACCGCATGTGGTGTCAAAAGTTGCTTTGAATCAATCGCTCCATGAGCTATTTTCAAAGTTAAAATTCGCTACGAACGACAGAGCTATTATACGCCATATGGACTATTTCTTGTAGTCGTGTCTACCACGTAAAAATTTTCCCTTCAATATGGTACTGAATGGTCCATAAAAGCTGTTTCACCCGTTTAAATGAGCAGGTTTTGGTCAAAGTTTTAAGCATTCATTATTGCTTGCCTGACAACAAGGATGATTATTATTCAAGCCACGCCTCCGACCCAGTTTTCTTAGAGTCTAATTGGCTTACGAGACATATCGCGACACTGACCTTAGATCGTGCGCATGCGAGCTAGCAATTCTTGGTCTCTCAACTTGTTGATGTTGCTCATTTTCTTTAGTTACTTTCGGAGAGAAACGTTATTTTTGCGTTTGTTTCGGAAAGAATTCGTATGAAAATTATTCACACTAAGCTTAATTTACATTAGCCTAATAGAAAGTGAAAATTTGAAGCTGTTAAACTGTTCAAATAGTGATAGCCTAGGCAGGCCCTATTCGTAATCGTAGCCTTATCTCCAAGCTTCTAAAGTGCCATTCGAAAGCCAAGTGTGGAGCACCAGCTTATTCACGAGCGCTGCGTCAAGTCAAAAGGGTTGTCCGTAAGAGTAGTCCAAAAGTGGTCCGGGTCGAGTTACCATAGAAAATGAATTCTTAAGACTGTCCGATGAACACGGGTCTTATTCAGCGAAGCGATAAAGATTCCGCCGACGATAGGTAAACATGTGCGCATGGTCTATTGTCTAAGTGGGTACATAATTAAAATTCTTTATAAGATTTGAAAGAGTCTCGTATTTAAGTCAGTTCTGTTTATCGGATCCAACGTATTCCATTCACGTCTGCTGGTCGAGTAAACAAATCGCGAACAATTATATCGTAGGTCCCTTCACGCTTCGATGTCAAAGCCTTATTTCTTTGACCAGCGGCTCATTAGCCTAATAAGCCTCCTAGCCGAGTCAACAAATCGCGAACAATTGTATCATCAGTCACAATGTTTGCATAAATTTAATCAAATCAAGAATGGGGTATAGTAGGCTATCATATTCGAGCTTACCTAGAAGGACCTTGTTAATTATTTGTTTGTGTTAGGCTATTTAAGACTCATACATCGTCGGTCGGTCAAAATGAAACGACGATCTGTCCGCCTGCGCGTTAGATGCGTTGTTTGCATTAGTTTCATTAATTCAATTCAGCAGTAGATTGTATTTCTATCACAGTTTTGAAAGTAGTAGTTCGATTTTCATGCCGTTTGATGTAGGGGAGACCGGGGCTGGTTGCAACAGGGGTTGGTTGCAACACCACTGATATTTCGGCGCTACATAATAGCAACTCAAAATTAAGCAAACCATTTTGTAAAGAATACATTTTAGGCCAATGTGTCCTAATTTCTTAGCAATCGATTGATAGTGTCTACTGAAAAAGAAAAAAAACTCGTTTTTGGCATTCCAAAGTAAATTTTTCGGTTTTTGGTTTTTTCGTTATACAGCCGAATGTTTTGAAGAAATATTTTTTGGTTTGGTTCTATAAGTTGGACAAGTAGTTCAGCTTGAAAATGCATTTAGTCATTTTATTTATAATCAGCGCCGTCGTAATTTTGTTCCATAAGACTGTCTAGGCATTGCTTCGGGGCTGGTTGCAACAGTTTTTTCGGGGATGGTTGCAACAGTTTTTTCGGGGATGGTTGCAACATGTTGCAACCAACCCCATACGTTTATTTCAATGAACCGCTTTCATTGTTGGCCTGCCCGTCGCAGTTAGAGCACATTGTATTTAAATATTACAGGCTCTATTCATTCTATAAATTGGTACACTGATTGAATTATATTAAGCCATGTTACATGCTCTAATCACTTGACCTCTGTTGGTCTATTTTTGACCACTAAACTATCCGTGACGATGAAAAATTGTTAGCAAAAACTGATTGCATGCGGTTCTGCAAGTAAAGAAACAAAGATGGGTGTAAAAAATGACGTTAGTGAGAGCGGTGCTAGTCTTGGACTGTCAAAGTCACAAATTTAATTATTCAACAGTGTTGCGATAAATTGAGAAAGTAAATCTGCGTATGGGCAAATTATGACACCGACTTATCCCGGAGGTAACCAAAATCAATTGCTGACTATTTGCAGATGGTTGGTGTCATGCATTATGGGTTATAATTGTGGAAGCAAGTGAACTCATTTTATTACTTTGAGGTGGTTTGCACTGGATATTTGTAGGTATTATGTGCATCCATTGTCCTTTTTATGCGAGTTAACTTCATTACCGGTACACATATTTCTATAAGATATAATGTATGTTCTGATTGGCCATGTCGGTGCCAATCTTGAGGATGGATGACAAACACAAGCTTCTTCAACTGTAGGCTATGAGACGATTTATTGGGCATATAATTATAATAAATCAAGTTTGCAATATTTTTTGGTGGATGGACAACCATAACTCTCTCACTGGAATCGATTCTATAGAGTTCCTTGAAAAACAAATCTGAAGACTTGAAATAATCTTACATTTTAAATTAAATATGAATATCATTAGCCCAATTAGGTAGAAGTAACCTGTCAAACTCTATCGGTTATAGGCCACTGGAGAATATTTATCAGACTTTTCGCATGACGATTACTAGGGCAAAACAGTTTTTCTATCTTTTCTGATGCTCTCGATACTCTGAATTTTTGAATTTGTTTAATTATTACATTCTTATAAGTTAGAAGTACAGGCAGGCCTCAGTTGGCCCCTGGGCTATGCAGCCTTATTTGAATATTTAAGATACTTTCAATACTGTTGCAACCATCCCCGGGGGTTGTTGCAACCAACCCCGGCCCGGGGCTGGTTGCAACATTTTGGAGCCCTCTGTTCAGTTAGTTATTGTGGGTACATGCTTGGTCACTGAGATCGTCACTATAGCTTGTTTTGATGCTGAGATGTTAAGGATTCATATGGACTAATCAGTTTGCAGATAGCTCCAAAGATAAAAATGTTACACGTAAAAATGTGAAAAGTGTTGCAACCAGCCCCGGTCTCCCCTATTCGATACAGGATATAGCCATGAATGGACCAGCAAATTTGCAGAAGAATAAATTAATGGTTACTAAGGACTTACCCGACACAAATGTTCCGAAACTTTAAGCTCGATTTTCTCAATTGTAATGATTTAGCAAATTGCAGATTCAAATGAGTATAACTTCAGTTAGAAATAAGATATTTTCATTCTGTAAAAAGTATTTTGAAGAAAAATATCTGTAGAATATGAATAAATAAAAAGGTCCAAAACCGTCATGTGACGGAAAATCATCCCCCCCCGTCACATATTATAGAATAGCTCGGTTGCTGTTTTGACCGAGCTGATCTTTACCTTAGCCATATCGCTTTGACCGAGCTGATCTATAACTTAGCCATTTCGCTGTAATATAGAATAGCTCGGTTGCTGCTTTGACCGAGCTGATCTATACCTTAGCCATTTCGCTAAATTATAGAATAGCTCGGTTGCTGTTTTGACCGAGCTGATCTATACCTTAGCCATATCGCTAAATTATAAAATAGCTCGGTTGCTGCTATAACTTAGCCATTTCGCTAATTTATAGAATAGCTCGGTTGCTGCTTTGACCGAGCTGATCTATACCTTAGCCATTTCGCTAATTTATAGAATAGCTCGGTTGCTGCTTTGACCGAGCTGATCTATACATTAGCCCGTTCGCTATATTTTAGAATAGCTCGGTTGCTGCTTTGACCGAGCTGATCTATACATTAGCCCGTTCGCTATAATTTAGAATAGCTCGGTTGCTGCTTTTACCGTGCATATCTATACTTTAGAATCAAAACAAAAGAATTGACACAGCACTGCATCAAGTCTCTGCCTGTGTTGACCATTTGCTGTAAAAAGTGACCTTTCTGCTTAACTTACATGTACACGACGTTGCATACTGAGTTTTTATGCATAATGCCGTATCTACAGTTGCAGTTTAACGTCACTGTGTGGTAGGAAAGGCCATTAACGACGTCCTCCTCCTTTACCCAGGCTTGGGACTGGCACTGGCAGAGTGCATCCAGTGGCGGAGTTACAGGGCATTGTCTTAAGACTTAAACTCTTCTTGTTTTAATCAGCGTTGCCACTCTAAAAAAAAACCAAGTTGGTCGGTTGAAAAAAAACAAGAAAACCCAAGTTGCCCAAATCTTCTTGTTTTTAGTCATCCGACCAAAATTTTCCGAAAATTTTTCCATTTTCCCGTCCCAAAAATCTGATGAACTTTTTTTAGTCATTTGCCCAAAATTTTCAGAAATGTCAAAAAATTTCCCGTTCCCAAGCAAAAAACCCAAGTTTTCCCTGAAAAAAACCCAAGTTTTTTCCGGAAAAATCCCATTTCCCACGTTCGTGAGATAAAACCCAAAAATTTTTGTGGCCGAAAAAAACTCAAGAAAGAACCCAAGTTCTTCGCAAAAAAAACCATTTCCCAAGTTCGCATCAAAAAACCCAAGATCTTGTGAAAAACCCCAGGGAGTGGCAACGCTGGTTTTAATAATGAGTTCTTTGTGAGTTCTATCAAACACAAATCAATGTTGTTAGACAGCCTGCATGAACGGAACAATCTTATTAACACATCTGTTAATCTTGTAACACATATATGCACGTTTAAAAGGTGTGGAAATGAGCATCATAATATGGATGGATCCAGATTTGATGAGGGCATTTGACGAACAACAGAGGCCATTGCCAGCGGCGCCGCCAGGATTTTATTTCTGTACGCACAACTTGCACAAAATAATATGAAGCGAACAGCGATCGATACGAGCTTATATTCAGGGGTGGATCCAGGATTTCTGGTTAGGAAGGGGGGGGGCGTAAACAGGGGCGGATCCAGGGGGGGGCCAATCTGGCCATGGCCCCCCCCATTTCAAATCTCCGTGGGACGTGGCCCCCCCTCATCCATGGCGCCCGAAGAATTTTTTGCATTGGTCAGTCATGGCAAGGAGAATTAATATTATATAAATGAAAATAGACTATAGTCTATTAGTCAATTACATCTCACACAATTACATAGTCTTAATATGACGCAAAGAAAAGAAACAATCTTTCAGCAGTATCCGACTATCATGCATGGCATGCAATGTATGCTGTACATGCTTATATGATATATCCATAGTAAGATGATATAAGCGCGAAAACGCGAAGCGCCGAGATGGGAATGTGCAGAGTTTCGCTAAACAATAACCAAATAGATAAACAATGACGACTATTATAGGTATACCAATTTTTGTCTTTGCTGTCATAAAAGTCTTTAACCTGCTTGAATTCCAATGTCCTGCGGATCTCTAAAATAGTCTAATCAACTACAAGACAGCAGGTCGTTGATAACACTGGATTCAAAATGATGTCCTTAGACACCCGAAAAATTGTTGATTATACTGGAAACAAAATGATGTCTTTACACCCCTGAAAATCGTTTATAGAACTAAAATAAAAATGACGTCCCGAAATGACACCCGAAAATCGTTGATATAGTATTGGAATCAAATAGATGTCTTAGACACCAGAAAATCGTTGATATTACTAAAATCAAAAAAATGTTTTAGACACCCGAAAATCGATGATAAAACTGGAATCAAAAGTATGTCGGTAAATACCCGAAACTCGTTGATAATACTAGAATCAAAAATATGTCCTTAGACACCCGAATATCGCTGATAATATTGGAATCAACACAATGTCCTTAGACACCCGAAAATCATTGATAATACTAAAATCAAATTGATGTTTTTAGACACCCGAAAATCGTTGATAATACTGGAATCAAAACTATGTCCTTAGACACTCGAATATCGCTGATAATATTGGAATAAATACGATGTCATTAGACACCCGAAAATCATTGATAATACTAAAATCAAAATGATGTCCTTAGACACCCGAATATCGCTGATATAAATGGAATCAATACGATGTCCCTAGACACCCGAAAATCATTGATAATACTAAAATCAAAATGATGTTTTTAGACACCCGAAAATCGCTGATAATACTGGAATCAAAATGATGTCCCTAGAAACCCGAATATCGCTGATAATACTGAAATCAAAAATGATGTTCTTAAACACCCTAAAGTCGCTGCTTATACTAAAATCAAAATGATGTTCTTAGACACCCGAAAATCGATGATAATACTTCACAGATCATTAGTCGCGGGCCAGGTCTCTTTATTAGTGAAACAACATCATTACTAAATGGCTTCTCAAATCTGATGATTTGGTAGTTCTTGCTTGGTTTGTCAGCATTTGAGTAGCATAGCAATTTCATTAAGATGACAGCTTAAAATGCTGCCATTTTAGTGCGGGAATTAAAAAAAATTCTGGTTGGGGAGGGGGTGCAACCCCCTCCCCAAGCCCCTCCCCCTTTCCCCCACCCTCTCGGCGCTACGCGCCTCGGCGATCGGCCTTCGGCCGCTCGTCCTCCGGTCCTCATTTGGCCCCCCCATTTAAACCTTCTGGATCCGCCACTGGGCGTAAATACTACCAATCCAATCCCATATAATTATATATATACATATACATATATTATGCCAAACAATTTTTTTCGAGAGCAATGGCCCATTGCTCTCGAAAAAAAATTGTTTGGCATAATATAGCTCAACACTGGGGTTTTCCCCTCTGCATTGAAAACTGCCAAGGTCATACCCATTCAAAAAATTGTCCAAGGGATAATGTTTCTAACTACAGACCAATTTCTGTACTCCCATTCTTCGCTAAAATATTGGAAAGATGCAGTTCAAACCACCGCGGCTCGAGATGCTAGCACGCATGTGGCAGGGTATACTATAGATATCTTGAGGTAGGTGTCTGGTGGGTCTCTGTATGTTTGTCTGTGTCGGTCTGTGTCTTTTTGGTATGTCTGTTTCTGTCCCTATCTGTGTCTGTCCTTGTCTCTGTCTCTCTGTGTCTGTCTGTGTCTTCTTGATATGGTTGTGTCTGTCCCTATCTGTGTCTGTCCTTATCTCTGTCTCTCTGTGTCTGTCTGTGTCTTCTTGATGTGGTTGTGTCTGTCCCTGTCATTGCCTGACTCTGTCTGTTTCTGTATCTGTATCTGACCTTGTTTGCTTGTTTCCGTCTAAGTCTCTGTGTCTGTCTAAGTCCTTATTCTGTCTGTCTATGTCTGCCTAGAGGTCTTTCTCTGTACGTCTCTGTTAGTGTCTGTCTCTGTCTGAGGGCCTGTATCTCTCTATTTTTGTCTTAGTCCGTAATTTATGTTGCTGTCTGATTAGCAGATTAACATTGATAATTGTAGTTATTCAATTCGTTTCAGGACTTTTATTGACACCATAAACAAAGCATCACATTATCTAAAGACTCGAACAGTACGAGTTCACACAAAATACAAACCACACTCTCGGCATTAATTAAATTGAGCCCAATAATATTAATTATGATTATGGTGATAATTGTAATGATAATTATGATAATAATGATTGTATTAGTAATGGTACTGATGATTGTGATAATTACCAACGATGTTGATGACGACGACCATGCTTATGATAACATTAATCACATTATTGCATAATAATTAAAATGAAATTTAAAACAATAAAACAATAGATAAAAAGTACTATGAATTATAACTGTTCCGCGTTGTGTTAGTTTTAACCCTCGATTGCCCACGGGGGGGGGGGTCCGACCGGACCCCAGGCCTGTTTTCCCCGGATAACTTTTCAAAGGCTATATGAATCTGCATTTCTAGACCAACCATTTGGGCATAGAATGGTATATTTTTCGTGAGTATTGTCCTACCCTGTACCCCACAACCACAGAATATGCTAAGGGTACCGCAAGATATGCGGCTGATATTCATACAAGCGTATAGGCTTTCCTCGGTATATAACGAAAGCAAGTATAAAATGTGTCACGAGATTTTTACACTATTATTTGACACCAGGTGGTGCAATTGTAATATAAGATACATCAATCGATTGCAAATTCACTTGGGATTACATAGAACCAACTTCTGTTACGATATTCCAATCCCTGCTCAAGAAATTAGCATGAAAGCGCTGGGGTCCCCCCCCTGGGCCTTGATGTACCAAAAATTACCTTGGGCACTCAAGTGTTAAATTAAACGAAAACTATTATTATTATTTTATACATGCAACTGTAATATAAATGAATCATCTTAAACACCTTTGTTAACTTTTTAAGTCGCTATATGAGATTAGTTGTTAACACTGTTTATCTAGTTTCGTTTTTGAGTAATTTGTCGTTATAATCCTCGCTGTATAAAATTAGCTTCTAACGCAATTATTTTTGCATCCACATCGTAGAATTACATATAATTCATCATCATTGTATCAGTTTTAAATTAAACGAAGCTTATTGTTACGAGATTTATTGTAGTCCGAACAATTGCATTGTTTTCTTTCCTGTCCAGATCCGCGAGGCAGCGCAGGCCCTTCTGCTTGCCGAGCTGCGCCGCATCGGTCCAAAAGGGCGCCGTGATGTGGTCGAGCAGTGGGGTCCCTACCTACCGAGCTACGTTGATGCCTCAATGAGTCTACTGGCCGAGCACCCTGCCGTGCAGCCGGGTGCCGCTACTGAAGGCGGGGCCAAGGACGATGACGATGACGAGGACATCTTCGGAGGAAGTAAGCGACGATCTTTTCCTCCTCCTCTGAACAGAAGAGGGACACAACATCATCGCTCCAAAACTCATAAGCAGTGATGATCGAGAGAGACAGATTATCATAGAGATATGTAATAGGCAGATCGAATGCAAATGCTTTTCTAGCGGTTAATAAATAATATCCGGATGTAACATTAATGAAGGTGTCTTAGTAAACCCGCGAATTAATTTAGGCCTACTAGATGGACGCAGCATCGGTTGTTATTATAAGTGATGAGTTTAGTATTCGATCTGTGTAGTGATATTCTCGATCTGCAGCTTTCACTCGAAATTTGTCTTTTCTCATTCGTTTAGTTGTTTTGTTAACGAGTTGCTGAATTTTTCTTATTGTTCTTGACGTTTTTTAGGGCGAAAATTCATATTGGGCTTGAGCGTGGTGAGCCTCTTTCTTTACGTTTTAATTGCTGAAATTTGTTAAGAAAAGATTGCTTTGTGGAATTTTGCTGGTTATCTATATAAAATGAAAATGAAACTTTCCAGCAGTTTGTTATGAGTGTTCTCGAAAACTGACACACCGATTGTTTTGAAAATTTTACAAAACCTTCCATTCCAATAGAACCGTGTTGTATTATGTTTTTTTCCGAAAAAACGCAATCTTTTCCACAAACAGAGAACTTTGAAATCCGTTCGACCGCCATTTGCAAATTATACACTTCCCAACGTCCATGAGGGTTGCCAGATTTCGGAAATGTTTTTGTCGCGACATCACATTGTAAAGTCACCCAAAAGTCGCGAGGTGACCAACTTCGATCAGGGTTGCCCAAAAGTCGCCCAAAAATCGCGATAGCGCATATGTCGCTGTCGGGAAGGAACGTGTGAGAGAGGGAAGATGAGGAAAAGGGAGCGGGACGAAGAGGAAGTGGAGGGACCGGACGGGAGGGATGGAGAAGGGAGGGAAGGGGTAGAAGGAGGGGAGTGGATGAGGAGGAAGGAAGAGGGGAGGTGGAGTGGAGGAGGAAAAGGAGGGGAGGAGGACGGGAGTTGGAGGGGGAGGGGGAGGGAGAGGGGGAGGGGAGGGGAGGAGGAGGAGATGCGAAGAAGGGGCAGAGGAAGGCAAAGGGGAGGGGAGGGGAGGGGAGGGAGACGGGTGAGGGGAGGGGAGCGGAGGGGATGCGGAGAGGGAGTGGATGCGGAGAAGGAGGAGGCAGCAACGCGTGGCCGGGTACAGCTAGTTAAATATAAAAATTAATGATTGACAAGAAACTCAGGAATTTTTAGCTTAATGCGGCAGGTAGAGCGGTTGCCTATCATACTCTGAGCCGGTTACTGTGTCGAGACAGTGAGCAGGTTTCCTCACTTTCAACACCTTTTGAACAGTGACCAACGAGACTATATAAAGAAAGAACAAGCAGCCGTGATGATTAAGAGATCATCTTTGGTCTAGAACTTGGTACAAATACTGTTCATCAGAACCACGTCGCAATAAGCAATCACAATAAATCGATGATTCCACAATATAATAATACGATAAGTTACAAGACATGTATGTTATTTTATTCTATTATAACAGGTTGAAATAAAATATTGGAAACTGATCACTTGTTTAGTTTAGTTGAGAAGGACAGCAGCAGAAGAACGGTTAAAGCCAAATGTTAATACTAATGGTGATATTTGCGACACCTCTTTTAAGGTTGTATATACAATTATAAGTAATAATAGCGTTCGGAACAAATAATGAAACTCAAGTGGAAAAAAAAAGAAAAAAGAAAAAAAAAAAGAGAGACAATAATGACATAAACTGCGGAACATTTAAACAAAAGTGAACTGAAATACATTGATAACTTTAAAGACGTCAACAGCCTTTGTTGCTATAAGATGTCGTTAAACTGCTGAATAATAATAACAAATAATTTAGTTTATTATGAGATTTTGAGGTGTGTCTTAGAGCTTAGAGCTTGTTTGAAAAAGTGAGATTCTAAAGTTTACTTTTTATCTACATGGTGTCCGGAAAAATTCCAACCCAATTTTGGAAATATGAGAATAAATAGTAAATATTAATCAAATTATGAAATTCAGTGGCATAGTCAAGGCATAATTAGCTAATACTTGTTAAATTTTAGAAGTTCAGGCAATACAGTAACGTCTTCATAGATTATTAGTTGTACCACTACCACTAGCTCAATTTCTTTAGACACCTTTGCAATGTATTAAATCTAGTTTATATATAAAAGTAAAGTAAACTAAGTGTTTTTGTATTTGCTGTTTATCTTCCACTCTGGGGTAACAAAGACCATTAGCGACGCCTTCCTCCTTTATCCAGGCTTGGGGCTGGCACTGGCGGAGTGCAACCAGTGGCGTAGTTAAGGTTAACTAACGAACGACAATAATATTATTGTACGATCATTGAATTTAATCGTGCAGAGATCATTATTATACGCCAAAAATACATGAGCTAATTATTTATATAGAAATTCTTAGGATTGTTTCAAAGGTGTATGAAATATAATGACCTCCATAAGTTCTACAACGAATATTATTGTGGGTGGTTTTTCAGTTGTTGCTTGCAGCCGGGGTATTGCGAGAGAACAAACTCGAGCTTCGTATCCCCTCAAACCATTACTAATCACAGTAATCAGTAAGTATACGCTTGGTTGCTGGTATATCTCGATATTCTCATGTCTCTGTTACGTTGCGGGCTCTTATGGAGTTGCAACCATTGCTTGGCATTGCGACATCACGCTTAAGCTCCATCCTACCTACTGGAACTGTTTACTCTGACTTCATTCGCAGTGATGGCTGGAGTGGGTTCCCTGTTGCTCGCCGCTTTTTTCATCGTCTTCTCATGACATTTTTGCATCGAGCCTGGACTGGGAGCGCTTCTGATTAAGGTATATAATTGAGGGCGCTATATAGAGTGCGAGAGGTAACGAGTTTGATTGCCCCCCCCACCATTGGGCGGATATGCTTTGTAAGCTGCTATTGGCCCCATTCATTCATTCACTCGGACATTTATATAGCGCTCCTTCAAGTAAAAAAACTACTCAGAGGCGCTCCCGACTCCAGCGCGCCCAAAAAAGAACAGTTTTAACACTTGAGTGCCCAAGGTAATTTTTGGTACACGAAGGCCCAAGGGGGGGGGGGGTCCGCGCGGACCCCAGCGTTTTCATGCTAATTTCTTGAGAAGGGATTGGAATATCGTAACAGAAGTTGGTTCTATGTAATCCCAAGTGAATTTGCAATCGATTGTTGTATCTTATGTTACAATTGCACCACCTGGTGTAAAATAATAGTGTAAAAATCTCGTGACACATTTTATGCTTGTTTGCGTTATTTACCGAAGGAAGCCTATACGCGTGTATGAATATCAGCCGAATATCACGCGGTACCCTTAGTATATGCTGTGATTGTGGGGTGCAGGGTAGGACAATACTCACGAAAAATATACCATTCTATGCCCAAATGGTTGGTCTAGGAATACCTAAAAGCATTTCTGCAGATCCATAGCCTTTAAAAAGTTATCCGGGGAAAACAGGCCTGGGGTCCGGTCGGACCCCCCCCCCTTGGGCACTCGAGGGTTAAGTTTAGTAAGGAACGTATTGTAGGCTGTTCGGTTGGTATAGTTAAGATTTGTGTACTTTGTGATCTCTGGACAGCGGCCAGGAGAAAGGTAAGCTAACGTCCAGGACTTTAAATGTATTTCTTTTGCTCTTGATGTCATGTCATGTCAGTCACCGACGTCGCTGCGCGACTGTTGGTCACATGCATGGACTAAAGCTCTCCACTGCCTCCTATCGCGTGTAGCGGCGAGAAGATTGGATCCGGAAAGACGGGAACAAGCCAGAATGTTGTCAATCCAGCTAATACGCGGTCTACCCTTGCGTCGATAAACTTCCACGTGACCCAGCATAATGTCTTGATGTCTTGCTCTTGATGACGTATGTTTTTTAACATCTCCAATATCCCAAAAATAATCAGTAATAGCTCATAGTTGAGATTGGGGTTCCGCCAGAAAATATTAGGACGCGAAGGGTTCCGTGGCCCAAAAAGTTTGGGAAACGCTGCGATAAGTTACGAGACATATCCGTTTTTCGATACTAATCAGTCAATTGACATTGACTGAGTTCGCCAGCACGCAAATTACTTTAGTATTTCTGTTTCAAACTGTTTGATAATTCAGAGATATACATGTATAATTATGGGGTCGTGGATCTTGTGTTTATTACTCTTCATCTTCTCCGTCATTCTTCCTATTTCTCATCTCCCTTACCTTCTCTTCCCCCTCCTCATCTTCGTTTTCTTATTCCTTTCTTTCATCCGGTTGTGCGTACTCTCTTCTTCCGTTTTTCATTCTCCTCTTCCTGCTGTTTCTTCTACTTCTCAATTTCTTTAGCTCCTTTTTTCTCCTAATTTTAATCCGTCTGACTTCATCAACTTCTTCCTCTGTTCATTATCTTCTCCTCATAATTTCTCTGTTTCATATTCTTACCTCGTCTCCTCCTCCTCCTCCTCCTCCTCCTCCTCCTCCTCCTCCTCCTCCTCCTCCTCCTCCTCCTCCTCCTCCTCCTCCTCCTCCTCCTCCTCCTCCTCCTCCTCCTCCTCCTCCTCCTCCTCCTCCTCCTCCTCCTCCTCCTCCTCCTCCTCCTCCTCCTCCTCCTCCTCCTCCTCCTCCTCCTCCTCCTCCTCCTCCTCCTCCTCCTCCTCCTCCTCCTCCTCCTCCTCCTCCTCCTCCTCCTCCTCCTCCTCCTCCTCCTCCTCCTCCTCCTCCTCCTCCTCCTCCTCCTCCTCCTCCTCCTCCTCCTTATGAATTGTAGAGCGCGGTGGTATGTTCGTTACCTTGCAGTCGGATGGTTGCATTTTCGAATCCACCTCTAGGCGCCACGCAGGGACCTTTGGCAAATCCTTCCCTCGCAATTGCTCAGTGCTTCGGCGTGAAACTCCGATGCAGTGTCAGCTCTGTATTCGGGAGCGCCTCTGCGTAGTAATAGAGAGTTTGAAGGAGCGCTGTAGCAAATGCACATGCAAACAAACAATTGGACATCTCCAGCGACCAATAGCTTTTCAAATGATTGTCTAGTACAAAGAACTGCGCCACTATCTGTTTCCCTGACAGTGCCAGACCCAAGCCTAGATAGAGAAGAATGGCGACAGTAATTTATTAACTAAACTTCATATGGAAACTATACATATTTTATGTTGTTATTAGCAAATTATATAGCAATCTGACACACATTATTATTTTTATTTCTATTGCTCCAGTGTATAAATGCAAGGCTACAAACACAATATAGGGTCAACATCGAGAAGATAAGACAGTTGGTGATAATCAATTTTGTCGAATATTTAGAGCGGTCGTTTTAAACACCATTAAAACAGTTTAAACTTCTGCTATATAAAATTTGGCAACTACAAGGCATTAGTACTCGAGACGCTGCCGTGAGTAATTAAATTATAATAAAATTCTTATTAATTAATAATAATTTGTGGCCGGTGGCTTCATTGTTTAATGACAGATTATGATAAAATACTCCAAAATTTCCTTGCATGTTGCAGTTTCTAATCCTTATAATTTTGTCAATTATTTTTAATATTATTTTGGGGTTATTGTAAGGATTAAAATCGACACTGCTATTAAAGCGTCCGACATTCCGTCAAGAGATCCATTTTGACGTTTGAAATGTGCAAAAATAATATTTGACAGCAATAATAGTAAATTACGATATATCTACAAAACGTTGTTGACATTCCCACATTTCTCAGTCTCATAGCTGCCGTCATTAGACACCTTTTAAACGGGTCTATTCATAGTTATATAAAAAATTTGAAACAGTATACATTTATGTTAGCCTCTTGTTTGAATTCGACATTGTAAGTTAAAGTTCGTCACTGAAAAATTGATCATTCCCATTGATTTTATGCTTATAAACACAATTCTGATAATAGGTAATAACATGATATTGGGCAGCGAAAGTGTAAAATAAAGAAATAGATTATGGTTACAATAATATTCTTGGCCACCAACTTACACGTATCTATATTGCCGTTGCAATGCTTTTCAAAGCACTTTGGCAACCAACACGGATTCAGTGAAGACTAGCCTTTCAAGGAAAATGTTATCCCCATTTTTATTTTGGGGGCTTGCATGTACCGCAGGTAAAAAATCATGATGATGATGATGGTGGTCGTGGTGGTGATGACGACGACGACGACGATGACGATGCTGATGATGATGAATTGATGATGAGGATGATGATGATGATGACGACGACGACGACGACGACGATGACGACTACGACGACGACGACGACGACGCCTTTTCGGCCGGATCTGGCTATTTTTAAAATTCACAGTGGCAACCCTGGTCGCTCTCATCGATCGCAAAGCATTGCTCTGAATATATCGCTGAAGCTTAGCATTCATGCAAGATACACAGAGACGATGGCAACCTGCTTGAGTCTCGCTTGACACTGAACTGTTGGAATAATTATAGTAATTTTTCTGTGCGGTGAGTCGAATTTGTTTCTACGCATCTTGTTTAAACGGATTTAAAAGCTGATGAAGAAAGTTAAGAAACGCCAGATTTTTTTACTGCCTCATATTATCAGACGTTGTCGCTTAGCTACTCTTAAGGACGACCTTTTTGACGCAACGCCTGTGAATAAGCTTGTGCCCTGCGCTTGGCTTTCGAGTAGCGCTTAAGGATTTTGGAGATTACGACTACCATTAGCAATTGTGAGTGAACGATGTGGACAAAAATGTGATGGGGTGCGGTGGTGTAGTGGGTATGTTTTGTTGCCTTGAATCCAGAGGGTTGTGAGTTCAAAACCACCTCAAACTGCCTCGTTGGGACCTTGGGAAAGTCGTTCACTCGCAATTGCTCAGCGCTTCGGCGTGACATGACGGTCGCTTTAACCGATCTTTACAGTGCAACTTTGTTTGTTTGTTGTTAATTTATAGAGCTTTGATATTCAAGCAAAGTTTTGACCTCTGTTGTCATAAGCTATTGATTCATTTTGTTTTCAATGATGTATATTGCCTACCGGGTAACACCTTAATATAGCATCAGCTAATACAATTTTAAAGGTGTCCAAGCTGATAGCTCTAAGCGAACATTCTGCGCTTCACTACTTTGTCTTAGAACGACACTTACTAACATTAACTCAACATCCTACAGTCAAAGTTAATTTCTCCGCACATCTAAACTTTATATATCAAGTTTTTAATCAGTTTCAAAGGTGTCTAATGCCACCGCTTTTGTTTTTCACAAATGAGGTTTTTGCAAAACTATTTCAGATCTTTCCTGTTTGCATGGATTAACAAACCGCTGACTACATGACGATGACGTTAGTCATTGTTGAACTGTTGTCATGGATCACCATGGTTACGCCTGCTATCACGCATGGGGCGAGTTACCATGGTGACGTAGAAAATGGCGTCGTTTCCGCTCGATGCGTTGCCAGGTGCCTGTCGCTAATGAAGGTAAGACTTTGTTGTATGTTGCCATGGTTACTTACGATCAGGTGGTGATTGTGATGATGATGATGATGATGATGATGATGATGATGATGATGATGATGATGATGATGATGATGATGATGATGATGATGATGATGATGATGATGATGATGATGATGATGATGATGATGATGATGATGATGATGATGATGATGATGTTAGAATGACGGCATAAAGGATTGCGACCAGTCATAGTGAACGGTGATATTGGTGGTAATTATTGGTTGTCGCAGTGATGTCTCAGTGAGTGGTGGTCGTGGTGATTTTGTTTGTTTTGTTTGGTGTTGGTGATGATGCAGCAAGATCTATAATACATGTTAGTGGTAATACAATGAGTTGTGGTGTTGTAGTAGCCTACTGTAACAGTGAGCTTTGGTGTTGGGGTTATACTGGAGTTTTGGCATTGGTGGTTATATACTGAATTCTGGTGTTGATGGTGGTGTAGTGAGCTTTGGTGCTGGCATTGGTATTACTGGTGATGGCTGTGTTGAAATTGTGGTAGCCTATAATTGGTGATTAGGTGATTGATGTGGTAGACCTGGATCCTGGATAGGAAGCAGTGGATAAAATCGTTCCATATGACTTATTGGGCAAATTCAATGCTTAAAATGGGTGTTTAATTGCTTCGAGGTGTCATTAGTTCAAATCCCGCGGTAGAACTAAGATTGGCTCTAATGAGTTGACGCGAATATGATGCGGCGAGGCAGGAATAACCACACTCACTATCATGTGCCGAGACTAAGAAAATGAAGTCGCATTTAGTTGCCATGGCTGCATGTGGAGATATAGATTAGGGAACGGTTGAGGTCTGCCAAGCGGATTGTATAATAAACGAAAAATATTGATATTTTCGTTATTTATTGATGCATAACTTGCCTATAATTATTATTGTTGACTATAGCAAGGCGTTTGATTGCATAGACCATACACTACTGTGGCGGACGCTAATTGAGATGGGAATTCCGAAGCATTTGGTTAAACTACTAAAGGGCCTCTATGTGGATCAAGAAGCGGTAATAAGAACTGAATATGGTGACACAGGGAAATTTAAAATAAGGAAAGAAGTGAGGCAGGGGTGCATTTTGTCCCCTTTCCTGTTCAATCTGTATGCCGAGAGAATTATGAGGAGGGCTGGATTGGAGGAGGCAACAGAGGGGGTAAGGATAGCAGGGAAAATACTGAATAATCTAAGGTACGCCGACGATACGACATTATAGTCGAGTTAATAAGAAGAGTCAGGAAGGAAAGCGAAAAGGCGGGACTAGACTTCAATCTAAAGAAAACAAAGGTTATGACAACTGCAACATGGAAAAACTTTGAGGTGGATGGAGAAACGATAGAGGTAGTATCGAGCTTCACATTCCTGGGATCTATGATAGAGAAGGAGGGAAGAAGTGATATGGAAATAAGGAGGGGGTAACAATGGGGAAAACGGCAATGAACGGTCTGGGAAAGATTTGGAAGGACAAATACGTGAGCAGGGAAACAAAGAAAATACTGGTAAGAGCACTGATCTTCCCAGTCGTCCTATATGGATGCGAGACATGGACAAAGACACGGGATATGGAAAAGAAAATCAACGCGTGTGAGATGTGGATTTGGAGAAGATGCTAAGGATTTCATGGACGGAGAAGAGAACTAACGAATCGGTGCGCGAGGAGCTCGGAATAGAGAGGGAGGAGACACTGCAGCAAACAGCAACTTGGAGGAAATTGAGCTACTTCGGCCATGTGATGAGATCTAACGGTTTGGAAAAGGAGTTGATGACGGCATGCGGTGAGGGAAAGAGAAGATGCGGAAGACCAAGGAAGAAATGGTAGGATGAGGTACAGGAAAAGTCTGGCATGGGACTGGAGGAACTAAGAGAGGCGACTAGGGAGAGGATCAACTGGAGAGGATGCACCAGGGCTTTCGCCAGAGCTCCAGAAGCTCCAGAAGCTGACGGCACCAGGTGACCAGATGACTCCGTATACGTTCTAAAGTTAATGTTAACCCCTTTACGGTGGAGCCCGGAATAACTCGGGCTCCGCTAACTCTCCCCAACTGTGCAGCCCGGGATATCTCGGGTTGCACCTTGGCCTATCCCCAACTGCATAATATAGCTGCCTTTCGCTTACTGTGGTGCCCGAGATAACTCGGGCTAATGGTAATAGCTGCAGACATTCGGAGGGGTGATGTTAGAACAGCCCACTAGGCCTAGTAGGCCTTTAGGTCTAGCAGCCCTATTGCGGCCTTGTTGGCGGGGAAATCGTGTGAGCCAGGGACTATGTCAGAGTGTGATCGTCGATGTGTAGATGGCGTCGTGACATATGCTAGAGCAGCCCTTATCAGCCCAACAGGCCTACAAGCTCTCTAGGCCTAGTAGGCCTTGTAGGCCTATAAGCCTTGCCGCATTGCACCCTTGTTGGCGGGAAACTCCCATTAGCCAGGTATTACGTAAGAGGATGATCGTCGATGTGCAGATGTTATCGTGACTCATACTAGAGCAGCCCATTAGGCCTAGTAGCCCTGTAGGCCTAGTAGCCCTTTAGGCCTAGTAGCCCTATAGGCCTAGCAGCCCTCTAGGCCTAGTAGGCCTCTAGGCCTAGCAGCCCTATTGCACCCTTGTTGGCGGGAACTCGTATTAGCCAGGGATTACATTATCGCTGTGTAGATGGTGTCAAGACTCATACTAGAGCAGCCCGTATCAGCCCATAACGGCTGCTATGCCTATAGGCCTAGCAGCCCTCTAGGCCTAGTAGGCCTCTAGGCCTAGCAGCCCTATTGCACCCTTGTTGGCGGGAACTCGTATTAGCCAGGGATTACATTATCGCTGTGTAGATGGTGTCGTGACTCATACTAGAGCAGCCCGTATCAGCCCATTACGGCTGCTAGGCCTACAGGCCTAGTAGCCCTCTAGGCCTAGCAGGCCTCTAGGCCTAGCAGCCCTATTGCACCCTTGTTAGGGGGGGGAACTCGTATTAGCCAGGGATTACGTCAGAGGGTGATCGTTGCTGTGCAGATGGTGTCGTGACACATACTAGAGCAGCCCTTATCAGCCCATTAGGCCCAGTAGCTCTGTAGGCCGAGTAGCCCTCTAGGCCTAGTAGGCCTACTTGCCTAGCAGCCCTATTGCTGCCCATTAGGCCCAGTAGCCATTTAGGTCTAGTATATGGTTGTTTTGAAAAAAGTTGAAGAAAAGTATTTTCAATCAAAAAAAATTTCCCCCCCCCAAAAAAAAATGGGGGGGGGGGCGGCGATCCCAAAAAATTTACAGGATAATTTTCAGAAAAATCACCGGGTCAAAATATAAAAAAATTGGAGAAATTTTTTCCCAAAAATAATTACACACTGTATGAGAGTTAGTGAAAATTTTAATACACGCTAAAGGGGTTAACGGCGCTTGCGTCCGTAAGGCGTCGCCAGGTATTAGTTTTGCCAGTGAAATAAAAAATAATTTTAGATACCTTTATAATGCATTAGAATCTACACCGTGATTCAAAAAAAAGTAAGCCAAATTGTTTTGGGTATATCTCTAATGCCTGATGACATATCAAGCTGAAATTTTCGAAATATTTAGAGAATTGGACCGAGAATATGATTCCAAAACTTTACGAGATAAAGTTTAACGGATAAAAAGATATGAATATTTAAACGTTATATACAGAAATTTCAGTTTACAAGCAGTTTTTTGTCAGTTTCAATTAAATGCTTCCTTATATCTCTAATGCCTGATGATTAATCATCCTACAATTTTCCAGATTTGTAGAAAATTGAACTAACAATATGACCCAACAGTATGGTTTGATTATTTAATTTAATAACATGCTCAAAATGTCCTCCTACTGCTTGCACGCAAACCTGGAGGCGCTGGCGCCATAATGCAACAGCATGCAACGTCGATTATCCTCTGGTCCAGGCCATCTCACACTTCCAACAAGCGTTGCTTCAGATCGTTTATATTTTGGATTGTTGTCTGGTAGACTCGGTCTTGCATCACGTTCCACACTTTATAGTCGACAGGATTCAAATCTGGGCTGTTCGGAGGCCATAATGTGTGAGAAACGAATGAACACCATAACAAACATGCTGAAAACTGAAATTTCTGGAGATGAAGTTGAAATATTCGTATCTTTTTATCCATTCAAATTTATGACATGATATTTTGGAATCCTGTTCTAGGTTCAATTCGCTAGATATTTTGAAAATTTTAGAATGATTAATCAACAGGCAATAGAGATACAAGAAAAACAGTTTGGCTTACTTTTTAATTGAATCTGACAGAAAATTGGTTGTAAACTGAAATTTCGACATATGAAGTTGAAAGATACATATCTTTTTATCCGTTCAACTTTATCTCATGAAATTTTGGAATCTTATTCTTGGTCCAGTTGTCTAAATATTTGGAAAATTTTAGCTTGATTTGTCATCAGGTATTAGAGATATAAGAAAAATCATTTGGCTTACTTTTTTTTGAATCACGGTGTAAATATAATTTAATATATCAGTCGAACTTTACTTCGATCGTACCTTCAATCCCACAAAGAGTCGTACTGTATATAATTGGATTGATGCTTTTTGGTCAGAGGCGACCCATTATTGCGCAAGGCCGTGATAGAAGAATTTAGTTTTCTACAGAGAGATACCACTTGAGGTGAATGACCTGGTCTGAATCATGACTTTTCTAGCATTAGAACATGATCAAGTATTATGTATTCAGCTGATCTCAACGGTCTTGACAGCCATTAGAACGGCTATAAATTCATTATCGTAAATGAAAAGTTATAATGCGCCTTCTCCAATGCCAGCAATTCAATATTTTCAACCGTTTTTTTAAAATCCGAATACCATTGGTTCAGCGCATTGGGAAAGAGTAAGATAAAGGTTTGATTTAATGCAAGATAAGAAAGTATTGTGTCTGACCTTTATATAACATTAGCGTTAAAAGTAAAGCAGGTGTTTGTTTTAAACCGTCAATATGAAAATTATCAAGGAGTTACCAGTGTGAGAGCCTCGAGAAAATTAATAAGAAAGTCCACAAGCAGAGAAGGAACGAAGGTGCCACCCCAAGATTAGGTTATTCGAGGTTTCAACGCCCCTCCTCTGTCTTAGGTTCTTGTAATTAAGTTTTAACTGCACTTGCACACCAAGGCCCCACGTGGATCAAGGTCTGACGTATACAGGTTATTTGTCTGTGGCCAGTACTATACTTATTCCCGAGTCCTCCGCCGAGTCTCTCTGGGTGTTGATGTTTCATTCGAGATTATAATTATGAAGCTCTCTGTTTGTCTCAATTGCTGGTTCCCTGTTTCCAACTGTAACATTGTTACAATTTGAAGTAATTCTATAACAATCTAGGATTTTTAAATTGTTGATGTCACTACGTAAAGCTAGAAAAATGAACCGGGTATACGTAAAATTCAAAGATTAGCAAAATATGGATGGATGGTTTGCTTTTTTTGTTTAACGACATTGCTGCAATATGCCAAAACAAAATCTTGATCCATCCATTAAACTACGCCGTGACTGCACACTGCCAGTGCCAGTTCCAAGCCTGGGTAAAGTAGGAGGGCGCCGCTATTGATCATTGTTGTTACACAGTGATGTTCACCTAAAATTATCGATAGCCTATGAACCAATTATTTATTAGAATATAATAATTTTTATTCATCCTCGACGTCACACGATTGGGTGAGAACTGGGCCAGTTAATTACACACCTGTTTTAGTTGTGTCATGCATCTTACAAGAAGAATTAGAAGTTCAAATCATAAATGCTTCAAACGTCCGTCTATCACCTTGTCACCTTGTGCCGTCGATTCTTGGAACCTTAGCGACCGCTGTGATAAACCTTCTCCACGTGACACGATATTCCGTCGCGTCTCTCAATTCCTCCAGTTTCATCTTTGCTCTCTCGTGCGTCTATAATTTAATTTATTATTATAATATCATATAAAGTTGAGTTAAGCGACTAATGTTGTGATGTGACGAAATGTCCTTAAGCTAACAAAAATTATTATTCTTGATTCGCATTGTCGAACTGTGTTGCCTCTAAAATGGTTGTCCTATATAATTGTCGAGGCATTGCTGTTGATCAACTCATCTTATCATTACATGTCTGAGTCGAATAGTGGCGGCGCCAGGATTTCATTTTTTGTTGGGGGGGCTGAAGTTGGTCCAGAAATTTTTCGTCTTTTATTCGCCCCAAAATTCTGACGGTTTTTTTAGTCGTCCGATGGTTTTGGACTGAATTTTCTCGATTTTGCTCATGGCTGCACACATTTTCCGCATTTTTCTTTGGAGGGAAGGCTGAACGCCATTTAGGAGGGCTTGGCCCTTGCCCCACCTTAGCGACGCCACTGGAGTCGAATTTCTAGCATACATTACTTTGCCCAGACCAAACCTACATAGCTTGAATAAGCTTAATCTAAATCCAGGCCGCTCATCCACGACCAACACAATATGAGCTAACGCCTTCTGGTGCGATTCTTTTGTTACAATCACAATTTCTTTACACAGTAAGACTTCTTTGCCGTTGATTTTATTCTTCTAACTGTTCCATATTCACCTCAATGCTCTGTCTCCCGATGAGCCTCTGACTACCATTTATAATTATAAACCAACCAAATTCTTCTTTCATTAAATTTATTGCTTGCTGTCTTGTCCTTGATCATGTACAGAGTTGTAATATAGACGACATCTCCTTAAGAATTGCTTACCTTAGGAGTTAGTTAACTAAGAGTGAAAATATCGTTTGTCTTATCAACGTATTTTTTCTGCATAATCTGCTGCTGCTGTTTCTTGCACGTGAACGCGGCTAAGGCTAAACCTGAAAGAAAGGAGTCGCTTAAAAGGGTTCTCTTTCTTTGTTTTCTGTTAGCTCCTATTATATCAGTTGAATGGTTGGGAAAAGGCGCTTTGTTATCATTCGTCTAAAATGTAATCATCTTAAAATTAAATGTTTGTTCATCCATGAACATTGAAAAGCGTATGTTTACGCTGATTGACGACTTCTATGTTTTACGAGTCACGTCTATAAATAGTGTTTTTGGACAAAGTTTTAGAGGTATGCATATGCAGTTGAAAGTTTTGTGATTTATTAAGTAAACCACAGAAGAGATCAGTTCATACAGCATTGGTTTACAACGTTTTTTACGGTGTTTAAAATTAGTAAAGCATGGGAGTCATAGTTACTGTGTTTTGGCTTTTCAGTGCATGAAAAAACAGCAGAAAGGATAGTGCATGTTCCTCAAATCGGATCGCGTAAACTTGTAAAGAGTAAATGCATATGCCAACTGCAGTTGACACCAGCAAAGATAGTTGACCTTCATAGACTCCATCCTTTTTCCAACCTAGAACAAGATCTTTCGGTCTTGTCTAGGTTTTTACTTTTTTATCAGGATCTAGTATTTTTCTCTTTTTTGCAAGGTGAACTATGCAACCAAATCTCAACCGTTCAAAGAAACCAATTGTCTTTGTTATCACACTAAACGAAATAATTAAGTGAAACTGAAACTAACCGACTAACTAATGTATTGTGTAAACACAAATCTTTGCCAAAGGCAACGACCTTTGTCGTTAAACTATGAATTCCTACTCGGTAAACCGTATTTGATCCTCCATATACACACATTACGGGGCATCTAAAAAGCCCTCTCCTTAAACACCCACAAAGTTGTTGGTTTTATTTATATATAAATTGCGTCACTCGAGCGCTATGTTGAATGATCCAACATCAGTAAGCTAGATATTTGCGGGTGAACTAAAAATGTGATAAGCTTAATTCAATGGATAATTAAATTTTAATTAAAAAATCGCGTCACCAATTTTCATCCGTTACGTATTTTTTATATTGGTTAAATTATATAAAGCATGAAACGAGGTTAATATTTTCAATCGAGTTTTTATCCGTATTGCCATTTTTTAAAGTGCGGTCCAGTAAGCATCAGACGTTAGTTGATAAAATGTTGTGAACGACCATTATATGACATTAGAGTGAACAATAAAGCAGGTGTCTAAGTCATCAATCATGAAAGTTATAAGAGAGATACCGCTGAGCGGTTAAGCAGCTGTGTGTTTTCGTTATGTTCTCTTCCATTGATTTCTGTTAGCATCTACATCAATTGAATGCGGAAAATACGCTTTGTTATCATGCGTCTGAGTCATAGTCAACTATAAACTATTCACGCTTCAGAGTGAAACTCCGATGCAGTGTCCGCGCTGTATTCGCGAGCGCCTCTGAGTAGTGAGGTTCAGGAAGTTCAATAATAACAAATGCGCATGCAATCATTTAATGATAAATTGCTGATAATGTATACCGGCTATCGTAATGTTTTATGGGTCACGTCAATTAATGTCATGTCATGTCAATCACCGACGTCGCTGCGCGACGGTTGGTCGCATGCATGGACTACAGCTCTCCACTGCCTCCTATCGCGTGCAGCGGCGAGAAGATTGGATCCGGAAAGACGGGACCAAGCAAGAATGTTGTCAATCCAGCTAATACGCGGTCTACCCTTGCGTCGACAACCTTCCACGTGACCCAGCATAATGGCTTTTTCCACGCAATCCTGGGGAATCCTGATGATATGACCGAAATAGGAGAGTTTGCGAGCCTTGATGGAACCCAAGAGCTCTGGTGAAGTTCCGGCAAGCCGATAAACCTGCTCTGTGGTAAGTTTTGTCAGATAACTTTCGGCAGGGGATTATAGCCGTGGGGTAGAGTACCCAATGTAGTCAAGTACGGGCGATCCTGATCTGTAACTTACTTACTAACTCGCTCTGGTGAGTCCTAACTAATAAAGACGACACGGTGATTGGTTTTATATAAACTTATTATTAGACAAATATGGCGACACTAGTTTAGCTCGGCGAGGCTATTCAATACGACTCGCAGGTCAAAACCAGTTCGATTACAATCTATAATTCTAAGTATTCGAATCCGTAACTAAAGCACACCGTTATTATCTTTCAACTCTACAACAGCCTACCTACCTATCTATCTAGACTTAGTCTTGTGTCGAATTCCTGTCACCCAATAATACACTACCTATTCTAATACAACTCTGGGGTGACAGACAGAATCCTAGCCTTACACTCTATCTTATACTCTGATGCGACTATGGCGACCAGTGCTAGCCAATCGTTTCTTACTGTGTTCTGTGATTGGTCCGCGGCCTTGGCTTCCTGGTGTATGCCACCAATGGCATGTCGTTGCGTGCTTGCATGCGCTGCTTGAGTGACACTGCATGAATATTTATCCTCCCGTATCTCCATGTGTGTAGTTGTTCCTGATTGACAGGTTGAGTGACAGGTGTACCTATCTTATCTTCCTCTGTGAACTAGTCATGAGTCCCGCCTACATGTGTGCATTATTGTGTATATTTTGAACTATATTCCTGCCCAATTATCTCCTCATTATAACTCTATGCATGTCTAATTATCTCCTCATTATAGTTTGAGCGTCCAAGAAATGCGCAAAAGCTTACGGGTACATTTGTTCTCGAAACTCTGTATCTGCTTTTTCCTCCGCCTTTTTAAGCACCCATGATTCGCAACCATAGGTTGCAACTGACCAGACCAAGGATTTCATCAAACGAAGCTTGGTTTGAGTACTAATGGACTTATTTTTCCAGACCTTCGTAAGCTTCACCATGACCGCCATACCCATGGCCAGCCTGGACTTAATATCGACTGAGCACTTTGCATCGCTTGAGATTTTGCTGCCTAGATATGTGAAGTTATCCACTTGTTTTAGTTCACTGTCCGCGACAAAAATCCTGAGGATCCTATCGGTATTGGTCATAACCTTCGTCTTTGAAACATTTATCTTTAAACCGTACTCCTTGGCAGCGGATTCGACACGATTGACGAGCTCCTGGAGTTCCTCTGGTGATGTAGCGATCAAGAGTATGTCATCCGCGTATCTAAGATTACTGATGGTCCTACCTCCAATTCTGAAGCCCCCTCTGAACCCGTCAAGCGCCTTGCGCATTACATGTTCCGCCATGATGTTAAATAGGCAAGGCGAGATGTTACAACCTTGCCGAACGCCTTTCTTAACGCGAAACCAGTTAGAGGTGATATTATCTGTCCTAACCGCTGCTCGTTGCTGTTTGTATAGGTTCATCAATAGTTGGACAAGTTGTGGGGGAAACCCCATGTCCAGCATAGACAACCACAGCTGACCGTGTTGCACCATGTCGAACGCTTTCGTAAAATCTACGAAGCAAAAGTAGAGATTCTGACTTCTCTCATTTGCCTTTTCTATGATGATCCGGAGGTTCGTAATCTGATCGCGAGTGCCTCGATTGGGTCTGAAACCGGCCTGCTCAGGAGCCAGTTCATTGTCAAGTTTAGTTTGAATGCGCTCCAGGATGACCCTTAGGAGAATTTTGCTGGCGTGCGAAACTAGCGCTATGGTCCTGTAGTTCTCGCAACAGAGCGGATCCCCCTTTTTCGGTAAAGGGATAAAAACTGATTGCGTCCAATCGTCGGGCCAGACTCCCGATATCCATACATCAGTACAAATCTTATGTAGTATGGTAAGAGTCATATCACCACCAAATCTGAGAAGCTCGGTGGCGACTCCGTCCGGTCCCGAGGCTTTGTGCAAAGAGGCTTTAAGCAAAGCGCGTTTGATTTCTTCTCGCAGTGGAGGCGGTTCTCTTTCCGTAATTTCGAACGTTATCTCGTCTTCATTGCCTGTGTAAAGTCCTTCACAATATTCCTTCCAACGTTCATTAACCTTCACCGGATCAACTAACTTCTTTCCAGAGACGTCCTTGATAGCTATTTTACGCGCCTGAAACGGTCTAGTGAGATTTTTGACTGTCTTGTAAACCGGTCTGCAGTTTCCACGCTTTGCATTTTCTTCCAGTTCGCAGCAGAGCGCATCAAGTTCGGCTTGTTTGTCTTCCCTCAGTCTTCTTTGCACTTCTCCTCTCAAAGTCTTATATTCCACCGGTGATTTCGTCTTGGCTTCGCGCTTCCTCTTGATAAGCGCGAAAGTGTCATCCGAGATCCAGTTTTTACGCTTCTCAGAGTCTTTGGGAACAATCTTTTGCGCCGATTCTATGATGATATTTTTGAGCTGAGACCACAAGTCAGTGGGAGGACTGGATTCTGTGACGCAGCTTAAAGCAGCGAAGCGGTTGGTAACTTCGACTGCATAGTCATGTTCTACCTGTGGGTCTCGCAGTTTGTCCAAGTCCAAAAAAGGGAGCTGACGAGGTTTAGTTTTTCTGAAACGGAGTTTGAATTTCAGAAAGACAAGATTGTGATCAGTGTCACAATCCGCGTCAAGTCGGGTTTTGCACTTATAAACCGATTGGATCCATTGCCTGGGTACCAGAATAAAATCGATCTGAGATCTATAAATATCGCCAGGGCTTTTGTAAGTGTATCTGTGCCTGGGGTGCAGTTGGTGACGGGTGTTGGCGATGACCAAATTGTTCTCCGCACAGAAGTCAATCAGCAACTGACCTCTGTCAATTAATAGTGTATGTGAACATAGTTTTAGAGGTGTGCAGATGCAACTAGCGCATCGTAATCGTATTAAGCTCAAATAAACCGCAGTTGAGATCAGATCCAAGTTATACAATCGACTTATAATGTTTTTACGGTGTTTAAAATAAGCATACGGTAGCTTGGGAGAAGTGCACATTGCACAACGTACGGCATGTTCTTCAAATCCATTCGTGTAAACTGTAAAGAGTAAAGGCAGTTGTCGCTCTCATAGATGTCACTCATAGCTTTTCCCACCTAGGTTTTCTCGGTCTTGTCTAGTTTTCGATGTTTTTTTGTTGTCACGATCTAGTATTTTTATCCGGGCGTTTTTTTTAGACATTTATAAGGTTCTTAAAATAGCATAATGAGGTTAAAAAATCCGAAAGACGACAAAATGTCTCAAGATTTAAGATTTTAGAGCGAATGGTTAAAAGACACAGACATTCTGAGAAAAAAGGACAATTTTTTAGATTGAATGACTAAGAATCAGAAATCAGATATTTCGAGTTCCAAAATCCATGTATTTATGTAAAAATTCTCCATCTAGCTTTTTCCAGCCTTTTCCGCCGGATCTGCCTTTTTTTAAATTCAGAGTGGCATCCCCGGTCACTCTCATCGATCGTGTGGCATCGCTCTGAATATATCACTGAAACATTGCAGACGAATAGTTGTTGGCCATGTGTTTGAGTCTCGCTCGGCACCGAACTGTCACGGTGGGTTTTTTTCTGTATAGTCTCAACGGTGAGTCGAACTTGTTACTTGTTGAAACGGATAATTGTCATGAGCAGTTGGCTACGAAGCAACGCTGTGCATTTTTTTAACACCATTATTTGATAATTAGGAGTCAGTATAATTACTGAGTAAATGGCTTAAAATACATAGTGCCGGGCAATCGTCCTAAAACGGAGGAATCCATGCTTAACTTTACCGGACAATCGCTTGAACCAATACCCATCGTGTCTTCTCTTTCTGTCTAGGGATGATATGAGGGCGCGGTGGTGCAGTTGGTATGTTCATTGCCTTGCAGCCGGAGGGTTGCAGGTTCGAATCCACCTCAAAACACCTCGTAGGGACCTTGGGCAAGTCCTTCACGTGCAATTCCTCAGCGTTTCAGCGTGAACATTCGACTCAAAGTCCGCGTTGTAGTCAGGAGCGCTTCTGAGTAGATTCATTAGGGGCGCTATAGGAAGCGCGCATACATGCATATTACATAACATACGAATTTGTTGGCTCTTTACGGCTAACATAAATATGTCAATTTTCGAGTTCTATATTGATATAACATCAGCTGATACAGTTTTAAAGGTTTCCAATTTGTTCACTCTATGCGAACATTCAGCACTTTGCTACTTAGCATAATATTTTGGTATAGATAAAAAAATGTTTATCAATATAATGCCGATCACATCTAGACTTTATATAGTCTTAGTTTAGTACATTTCAGAGGTCTGCAATTATTGGTTCACTATTATATGCGAACGTTCAGCACTTCTTTGCTACCTATAATAATATTTCCTTGGGTTTCTAATAAATTGCTTGGCACATCTAAATTTTATATAGTTTTAATTTAATCTATTTAAAAGGTGTCTAATGCCACCGCTCATGCAAATATTATTTTGCAACTGACGTTTTCTGCAAACGATTTAAGATATTTCCTGTTTGCATGGATTAACAAACCGCTGACTATAACACGACGATGACGTTAGCCATTATCGAACTGTTGTCATGGATCACCATGGTGACGCCTGCTATCACGCATGGGGCGAGTTACCATGGCGACAAAGAAAATGGCGTCGTTTCCGCTCGATGCGTTGCCAGGTGCCTGTCGCTAATGAAGGTAAGACCGTAGACGTTGCTGTCTGTTGTCATGGTTACTTAAGATCAGGTGATGATGATGATGATGATGATGATGATGATGATGATGATGATGATGATAATAATAATAATAATAATAATTACGACGATTTATATGGCGCAGTAACACAGCCATGCCGTTACAAGGGCGCCTTACAGAAAACCAGCTACACCGGATAAGCCCTAGCGAACAAGTGTGATTTTAGCCTGGCTTTAAAAGAGTCCACTGAGCCTGCTGATCGGATAGCGACAGGAAGACTGTTCCAGCAACGAGGACCAGCGACCGAGAAGGCACGATCGCCGAAGCACGATCTCATTCTCCGCACACGCAAATCAGACCTCTCGGATGATCTGAGCCGAAGCCCAGCCGCGGAGGAATGAGTCTCTATGCAGCAATCGCGCAGGTACTCGGGCGCAGCTCCGTGAAGCGATTTGATGATGATGATGATGATGATGATGATGATGATGATGATGATGATGATGATGATGATGATGATGATGAGGAGGATGATGATGACGATGATGATGACGACGACGACGACGACGACGATGATGATGTTAGAATGACGACCAATTTTTTTGAATGGTGATGTTGGTGACATTGGTGGTAATAGTGATGGCTCAGTGAGTGGTGCTTGTAGTAATGTTGCCTGTGGTGATACATTGGTGGAAATGCAGTGAGCAGTCGTTTTGGGGCCATACAAAGAAAGAATTGTAGTGTTTTTGGAAATATAGTGAGCTTTGGCGGTAAGTAAGAGTAAGTAAGTAAGCCGTTTATTGACAAAGCATCAAACACATACAAAAGAGCAGTAATCAGTACAAATTCAATGACTTTCGAGTGATCGGTGCATAAGTCAAAGGGTCAATCCAAAAAGGTCGTATGGACTCGCTGTTGTAAAACAGTGCAAAGCACAACATCTTACAAATGAAACGAAAGCAAACTGAAATGAAATGACAAACAGATTTCAAAACAAAACAAAAAATAATACTAAAGTAATACCGTGAGTTTCGATATTGGGGGTGATACACTGAATTTTGGTATTGGTGGTAATGCAGTGATTGTGGGTGTTTGTGGTGATATAACGTGTTTTCTGTTGGTGGTGATACACTGAGCTTTGGCATTGTTGATGATAAAGTGAGTTTTGGCGTTTGTGGTGATGCAGTTATTCTTGGATTTGATGGTGATACAGTGGGTGAGTTATGGTGTTGGCATTGGTGTTAGTGGTCGTGGCATTGGCGTGGTTGTGGTGGTATTGGTGATTAGGTGATTGACGAGGTAGAGGTGGAGTAGAGGCATTGAATAAAATCGATCGATATTGATTCCGATTTATTTGGCGCTATCGTTGTTTGGTCCATTGGCCCTCTATCGGCTGTTGCGTGAACTTTGACGAATGATTTTCACGAATTTCTTGACAAGAGAAAATGAAATATCATCAATAAATTATCAGATGCAGATAAGCAGGCAATGAGAAAGAGAGGCAAAGAGAGGACCGATGGAGACTTAGAAACAGACAGAGACAGGAACAGGGACAGAGACTTAATGAAACGGATATGGGAACAGACAGTCAGGCAAGCAGGCAGACATACACACACACACACACACACACACACACACACACACACACACACACACACACACACACACACACACACACACACACACACACACACACACACAAGACAAACAAAGATAGATAGATAGACATATTTAAAGGCATACCGATATAGATCCAAATAGACAACAATTTGCAATCACTGTTTTTGCTAACTTTAATTTGTATGCAATTGTTTCTTGCATATTATAATGATTATTCTTTCCCGGTAATAATGGTATCCAATAACGACGGACGAATTTAAATATTTGCAAAAATGAGAAAAGTTAACAATATTGCTACACCCGTTTTTACTACACTATACCAATTATATATCAGAAATCTCAGCATTGTTTCGCCAATAAAGCTCAAAGTGAAACAATATAATATATCGGGAACAAATACTAACGACATTGTTTCATTAATAATAGATGGTAATAGTAGTCTCATCGTATTACCCTGTCGGGCTTTTGACACGGGCTGACTCCACAATAATCCCTTAGATTAGGTCAGTAAGGTCCCCCGTAAACAAGCGCCTTTAAAAACTAAGCTACAAGAATAATTAAACGAACTGTTGAGCCTCGAATACAGCCGAGGTCGAAGGGAATGTCTCTATATGTATAGACATATTAGTTTTACAAAGCCTGAGTGATAAGCTGCGTTTAGTGAGATTTGAAAAAGAACTGGATAACATTAATAAAAGATTTTCAAAATTTTCCTTTTATATGCATTTCTGGTCTTTGAAAAAGGTTCAGATTTTTCTGAATATCGTTAAATATAGTTTATGCAACAGCTTTAAAAGTGGTGTTTAAGTCATCCACACAACTGCAGCTACGACTGTTCTAAGTCAGTCTTATTTACAGCCATATCAATGCACGTAAATGCCCTTCGACAATTATTTTCCTTGTTTCTGCCGTGGTCCAGAAACTGTGGACGTTTAATGCTACTATAAAATATCAGCGCCAGTCATTGAATGCTTATATCACCAGCCTATTCATTGCATTTGTTGAAACCATTTTGCGATTAGAAAAACGTTGTAGACTCTATAGTGTGTATAGAACGTTCACAAGATATATAGCATGTCTTTCGAATCACTAATTATTCCTAACTAGTTATATCTAAACACCTCTTTAAGCAGGTTAACTCACGCTATAAAAATGCAGAAACGCATTTGTCAAAATACGTGTTTGGTGTAGTAGTGAAAGTGCAAAGTTTTTTCAATGTGCTCAATGTGAGCCCGGCTACATACAGTAGTGAACAATTTTATGCGGGCTCTAACTCACCTCTGCCATTTTTTTTAGTGTCAGTGCTAAGCCTATTATTGCGGCTCAACGTTTTAAAATGTTGAATACTTTCTTGAAAATATTACAAATGGAAATAATGCGTTGCATAACTGAACAAGTACACAATAAAACTATTGATAAAATATGAATTTCCAATAAACCAACAACATAATTTTGATTGCAGAGTCTCACGAGCAACATCACAACATACAAGCTCTCATGAAATTAGTGAAAATGTTTGACACATGAGTAAAAATAACAAGTCAGACAATTGTTGAAAAGGTGTCCAAGCACAGCAAATGAATTCGCGAACATTTGGCTATTTCTAGACACGACAATGAGAAAAACTGATCAAAATTTCCATGTTTTCTACTTCCACACATTAAATGCAATAAAATTCCGGCCCCATTACAGTTTCTGCTTGCACACAGCATTGCGTTTGAATGTAATGCATGGCTCACATCTCGCATTAATAAAAATGAATACCTGCATACTGTTTATTGTGGATGGACACCTGCAAGTGGATGGACAAATTTATTAAAATAAAATATATTGTGACACGTTTAAGAAGGTGTCCAAATAAAGCGATTGATTTCACGGGCATTCGAACATTAATTTTCTAGACATTACAACCAGAAAATTGATCCCATATCCATGTTCCCTACTTTCATACATTAAATGCAATAAAATTCCAGCCACATTACAGTTTCTGCTTGCACACAGCGCACACAGCATTTCTCTGAACTGTTCAGAGCTTCTCGTTGTAACTCTCAACGCAAGATGGAGTTGTTCATTTCGTTTACAATTGGAACATCTAGTGCTGAGACCAATCTTGTGATATTAAGTCGCGGATGCTAATTCCTTGTTGCAGAGAGAAGTCATGTCGTCCACAGCGTTGCTACTCTGTAAAATTAAAAAACCCAAGTTGGTCGGTCAAAAAACCAAAGAAAACCCAAGTTTCCCAAATCCTCCGAAATTTTCGTCAAAAATTTCTGATGACCTTTTTTTAGTCATTTGCCCCAAATCTGAAAATATGTCATAAAACTCCCATTTCCCAAGTTTGGAGGGAAAAACCCAAGATTTTTTTCGGGCCGAAAAAAAACCTAGAAAAAATCCAAGTTCTTCGCAAAAAAACACCATTTCCCAAGTTCGGATTTAAAAAAAACCAAGATCTTGTGAAAAAACCCAAGGAGTGGCAACGCTGGGACTCGTCCAGATGTGTTCTATTGAGTTGGATTACCCGTTAGAGATCGTTAATCTTTGCATTGAAAGGAAGCAATTCCGTTGGATAGTGTGTGTGTGTGTGTGTGTGTGTGTGTGTGTGTGTGTGTGTGTGTGTGTGTGTGTGTGTGTGTGTGTGTGTGTGTGTGTGTGTGTGTGTGTGTGTGTGTGTGTGTGTGTGTGTGTGTGTGTGTGTGTGTGTGTGTGTGTGTGTGTGTGTGTGTGTGTGTGTGTGTGTGTGTGTGTGTGTGTGTGTGTGTGTGTGTGTGTGTGTGACGGGAGGGTGGTTGCTCGATTGGTTGGCTGTTGGTTATTGTTGTTGTGGCTGATTGTTGAGACTGGTTGACGCCGTATCGGGTTGCGATAGATTGTTCTCGGTGTGTGAAAGGGAGGAGGGGTGATTGGGAATTGCTTTGGAGATGGAGGGAGTGGGGGAATGTATGTGGAAGTAGTTCTGAGAGTGTGGAAATTGTGGACTTGTTGGCGGATTATGGGGGGTGAGTGAGTGGGTGGATGGATGTATGAATGAATGGATGGATGGATGGATGGAGGGATGGATGGATGCCTTGGATGGGTGGATATATGGATGAATGGATGAATGGATGGACGGATGAATGGATTGATGGATATATGGATGAAAGGATGGTTGGATGGATGAATGGATGTATGAATGAAAGGATGGATGGATGATTGGATGGAGGAATGGATGAATTGATAGACAAAAATATCTATATCTGGATGGGTATAATTATATCTGATAGATTGATGCAAACGAATAATGATGAATGAATGAGTGAGTGAATTAATTTGTCAATCAATCAGTGATTTAATCAGTCAATCAAACATTCAATCAGCCAATTACTGAATGAGTACATTTGCCGTAGTAAAGAACGTTGTTTGCTTTCTTCATGATAGGTTTCGTTTGCAAAGACACTTTCTTCATGTCACCGCAAACCATCATGCAACAGCGTGAGCATTGCACATTTCTATAATAGCACGCACCAGTCTCTTTGAACACCTTTTAAATGTAATTTACGAATTCTGTATATATTCTGCATTATGCAACAGTAACTTATGTGCAACTGTGTTTCCACTAAAACAAGCAGGCTAAGAGCAGCGTTCAAAGCTTGTCGGCTGCAAGGCAACGAACATACCCACTACACCACCGCGTGTCAAAAAATGCATTGCACCTTTTCGGTATTAATTTTTCGTCAACGGCCATTGATGTCATAGGGTGACGTTAAAACTTTTTAATAATAAAAAAAAATCATCAATTAAATGGATTCTAGACTAGATAATCTGCTCGGCGTGACTCGACACGCGACTGAGAGCGTTCTCTTTGGACACCTTTAAAACGTTTATTTTCAACTGTATATAAATTATAGCCAGAAGAGTTTACTCGCTTACAGACGGCGTTGCCACTCCTTGGGTTTTTTCACAAGATCTTAGTTTTTTATCTGAACTTTGGAAATGAGGTTTTTTCGAGAAGAACTTGGGTTTTTTTCGACAAAAAATCTTGTTTTTTTTATTCGAGCTTGGAAAAATGGGGTTTTTGGAGAAGAACTTGGCTTTTTTGCTTGGGTTTTCTGTTTCGATTAAGAAAATCTGCGCGTTTAAGTCACACAGCTGACTTAAACTGAAAATGTGATAATTTGTGAAAACGGTTTTTAAGACACCTTCAAAACAGAAACCAGAAATACAATAAGATTCATTGCAACAGCTTAACCTGAATATGAATTGAGACCGCAAATAATGTGGTAGTTCTTTAATAATAATAAGTAACTCTTCCACACACATTTCGAGAATGAGACAATGTATGTCTGTCTGTTTGTTAGTCTGTCTGTCTGTCTGACTATATATGTCTGTATGCCTGTCCGCCTATCTGTCTGTCTGTCTATATGTCTGTGTTTGTCTGCCTATCTGTCTGTCTGTAACCACCCCCCACCCCTAGGTAGTCAGTGTTACAAAAAATCTTGGTAGCCCGAGGGTTAAATGTGGTATGAAAAGCGTTAACCTATGGTACTTTTTCACACATCGGCTTATCTCTTCCACCCACCCATCCATCTATTCATCCATCCATCCATCCATCCATCTATCCATCCATCCATGCATGCATCCATCCATCACATCTATCCATATATTCATCCATCTATCCTACATTCCATCTATCCAACCACTCATTCATGTTTTGTCTATCCATCACATCCATCCATTCTTGTATCCAATATTTTATTCTATTATCCATCCTCCATCTTTACGCACGTATATCTAATTTCGATGCCTTCTCGCCAGAGTTTACTTATCATAATGTCAGTGCACACCTTGCAGCATTATACAATTTATACTCGAATTGCGTTAGTCCCAAACTTGAATTAATGCCAGCCATCGTCGTTACATCTGGGAGCGCTTCTGAAAGGCTCTTTATAAATGGCTAGATGCAATACAATTATACAGCGTCTTGTTTTTTCCCCCAATATAACACACCTTTCAATAGCGTATGATTGCACAATAATATTCCAAAGATTGCACATTTATCACGTCAATTCTTGAGTGCCTCTACGCAATTTATTGGTCTTCAGTGTTCCTTTTAAAGGGTGTGTAAAATGAATACGATGTGCGACCTGTGGTGGTTTATTGCAGCGAATTCATTTTGCAAGATGTTTAGGTATACCTGAAATTTAAAAGCTGTTACACACCTTATTTATGCTTTTTACTCGCCCTACAAGAGAGCGCGTTCATCTGCAATCGTTACTGAGCCGAATTGAAGAGCCAGCCATAGTCATTACAGCGTCTACTGTTATGTCACAATAACATCTCAATGATCGCAAACGTCTAAAGTATTCAATTTCTATTACCGAAACGCAATTTGTTGGTCCTCAGGGTGACTTTTAAAGGGTGTTTAAAATTAATACAAATACGCGCGATGTACGAACTCTGGTGGTTGGTTGCAGCGGAACCACTTTGCAATGCTTAGCTACCTAATATTTATAAGTAACTACACACCTCGTTTATGAGTTTTACTCGCTCTATAAATAAGTGCGTTCATTTAGTATCGTTGTAATAAACATGTCACGTATGCGAGAAAGTTAGATAGTACTTTATTTCGGCGAATGACCAACTATCTTTTGGTAGGGCGAAATATGTATTTATGTACAAACACTAGATATAGCGCACCATAGATTACTACATAGAGGCGCTCCAAAACAACCGCGCAGACACGGAATCGGAGTTTCACGCCTTATAGTGCATGAGCAACTGTAAGTGAAAAACTTGCATGCTCATGGTTCGTACGCGCTGCGGCTTGAGGTGGATTCTGACCCATAACCTTCCGACTCCAATGCACCGAACAAGGCCACTATACCACCGCGCCTCACGAAGTATCTAAATCCTTGGTCGGCTTGCGGTTTATTTAAGCTGCTTCTACATTGGGCCTACTATCAGTAAAGACAAAATGAGTGTGAGAAAATCCTATACTTTCTTTGCAAGACAATCATAAAGTTTGAGTTGTTTTCTAGATGTATGTAAGAAAAATGGAAGCACTTTCAGAGGTGTCTAAGAAGATTCAGCAAAAACACATTGACTAGTGACATCTTGTCGATTCAACGGTAGTCTGTTACCAATTTATACCTTAAACTTTACTATGTTGACGTTTTTAGAATATTTAAATCATTTAAATCATTTCTTTCTTTTAATTTATCAATTAATTTAGACGTAAATCGATTCAAAACGATTTGACGGATGCGCAAAAGGTGTAGACTCCGTCAATATTTATACCCGCACTCTGGTGGTTCCAGTTCTAAACACCGATACAGGAGGCGGTCGACGCTAGCCTTCTTTCTTATTCAATCCTTCATTCAATCATGTTCAAAAATTTATATAGCGCCACGATGATACGATTAAGTTTTAAGGTGCCTGCTAAACACTGACGAGTCAACTCCGCCACTGGTTGCACTCTGCCAGTCCCAAGCCTAGATGACGGAGGAGGGCGTCGCTGATGATCTTTGTTACCACACAGTGACTCAAACCTTCATAAACAGCAAATACACAAACACTGATGAGTCAGCCTAGGTAGCATGCGTATCTCCAACTGTTACAGAGGACCAATACCAGTCAGGTTGACCTAATATTCTATTCCATTCTAGAACTGTACAGTTGTGCGAGATAGGGCAAGATAATTATACTGGATAACAGAGCTGGCCGCTATCAAAATAGTCTGGATCATAACCAAGAAGCCAACGAGGCTGTTACTGCACAGTGTAGTTACATGTATATTAGAACAGTAATTGACCAATCAGGCAAGACATGGATGAACGCGCACAAAAGGACGCTCATTTTAAACACCTTTTTCTAGCTATATTGCGTTATTATAATTCCAAACTATATTTATCTTCCAACAACTCGCATAAACGAAATGCACATAGCCACATTAGCGCTTTACTGTGCCATAGGCACTGCTCATATAAACGCGATGAAACCCGACTCGTGTGTGTGTGTGTGTGTGTGTGTGTGTGTGTGTGTGTGTGTGTGTGTGTTGTATGTGTGTGTGTGTGTGTGTGTGTTTGTGTTGCCTGTGTTTGTTATTTTGGTTCAAAACCCAACTGCTTGTTGACGAAATTGGATTTATTTCCTAAAAAAGCGTCGCAGAATATAATTATGAGGAAATACAATGGACGCTTTTTGTTGGTAACCGCAAAGCACAATGAAAGCATTCGTGACGCCTTGGGTCTCGGCGCGTGACTATAATTGTCCCGCTCGGTGTTGACGCCCTAATTGAATCACGCCTTGACCCGTATGTCCACCTCAGGGAGCTTCTTCCTCAAGGCCATTTAGTTTGATGTTGCACTTTTAACGCTAAAAATAGGAAATTTTTTGGAAAAGAATCGTGGAGATTTGAGGTCGGATGCAATAGTTTTTAAAAATTTTTGATAAGCCTGATAGTTGTTTAAGTTATTTATTCTTGAAATAATATTCCTAAAGAATTTTTTTGCTCTTTGATAGCACAATGCGATAACAAAAATGATTGGCACAGCCTTCATCATTTGACAAGGCTCGGGGCTTGTACTACGCCATTTTACGTAAAGCCGGTGTTAATTTGATAGTTCATAACGATGTTCCACGGCACATTGCGATTGCTTCTCATACTGATAAGTAACATGCAGAATTTTTCATATATCAACATTATATAACTGAAAGAGAAATGTTTTAAAGGTGTTTAAGGTCTCATAGTTCCAGCCGAAAGTACGTATCCATTGCATGGTGGGAAATTCTAGCTAATATATTAAATAAATTATCTGCCATTACTCCTACCTCCACTATCTTCAACATCATCATCATCATCATCATCATCATCATCATCATCATCATCATCATCATCATCATCATCATCATCATCATCATCATCATCATCATCATCATCATCATCATCATCATCATCATCATCATCATCATCATCATCATCATCATCATCATCATCATCATCATCATCATCATCATCATCATCATCATCATCATCATCATCATCATCATCATCATCATCATCATCACCACCACCATCATCATCATCATCATCATCATCACCACCACCACCATCATCATCATCATCATCATCATCGTCGTCGTCATCATCATCATCATCATAATTATGATACTCGTTATCTTCCGTAGGCGATCCAAGATGGCTGCCTTGAATGCTGTAACTTCCTTCGAGTGGTCATGACCTCTCGACCCGGCGCATGCCCTCCTCCTTCTGCAACCGTTGGCCTGGCAGCGACGTGCATAAAGACCTGTGACCATGACGACGATTGCCATGGTAGCGAGACTCTGAAATGTTGTGGCAGAACTTGCGGTCGTACCTGCCAACAGCCATCTACTGAATTGAAAGGTAAGCTTTAGTGATTTGCAGCATCGTTTAGTTAAATGGAGAAATAATAATATTATGTTGAAACGGCGTTTCTATAAACACCTTTTTTATAAGTTATTTTCACAATACAAATATAAATAGAGAAATCTTTGAGTGCAGTCCGAACATCAAAATTTCTGCCCACACACGTCTCTATCATGAGTACACTGTCGGTGAGAAGATTAGCTGGCAAGGAAGAGTAATTCATCAATTCATTAATTCATTATTATTATTCATTCATTCATTCACTCTCTCACTCACTCACTCACCCATTCATTCATTCGTTCATTCATTCATTCATTCATTCATTCATTCAATCTTTCATTCATTTTTCATTCATTCATTCATTCATTCATTTTTCATTCATTCATTCATTCATTCATTCATTTTTCATTCATTCATTCATTCATTTTTCATTCATTCATTCATTCATTCATTTAGAGAATTCGTGTGGCGTCTGTTCAAGATACCTACTCAGAGTCGCTCACAGGTAAAAAACAACCTCTCCACCTACCCACAAACTCATCGACCTACCTACTTACATATATTGTATTGTATTGTATTGTATTGTATTTAAACATTTATAAAGCGCCTCTAGTAGGGTGAACCGTTCAGAGGCGCTCCCAGTGCGCAAGGACCCGCGAGAAGAAACAGGTTTTGAGAAGAGACAAAGCAGAAGAGAGACTACCAGAAAGAAGTGTAGAACGAACAGAAGGAGAAAGAGCATTCCAAAGAGAAGGACCAATTGAGACAAATGATCGAGACTGAGCCATAGTAGTTCTAGACCGAGGAACCAAGAGGTCAAATCTGTTGGATGAACGAAGTGGACGATGGGAGGATCTATAATTTCTCACTTAATTACCAGCATTTATCTGCCTTGGCCCTAGGGTTTTGGAAAATAACACAGCATTTATCAACAGTAGCGCTTACAAAATGATGTCGTGCTTCGAAGAGACTATCGTCGGTTTACTCTGTATGTGATTGCTAATAATTATAATGTTATTGTCCGTCTTTTGGTCTTCGCCCCATTTACAAGTCTTCATGTGTCGTTTATATTAATAGGACACCTCGTTTACGCATTACATGTGCTGTTCAAATAATAGTTATGTTATTAATTTATGGCAAATTGAATACGACAATGAACGAAAAGGGCGTTTTTATAAATCGATCCAACCTTTGGTATCAACTGATATAAAATTTATGGACTCCATAAGAAAAAGAGAAGTTCAAATTACCAGACTTAGAATGGGGCATGTCCTTACTAACTCCTGGTTGAAAGTGATAGGTAAAAGCCAAACAGACCTTTGTTCTAAATGCCAAGTGCCTGAAACAATCGAACATGTGCTGTTTGCTTGTAAAAAGAATGACATTTCAATCCTACTGCTTAATAAATGTGTAGAGAAAAAAGTGGAATGTACTGTTAAAAATATATTCTCTAATCAAGATATTTATCTTGAAGCTTATAATATACTTATGACCATAACTAATGGAAAAATTATGTAAGAAGTATTGCATATGAATTATAATTTTAGTTGTATTTGTTGTGTGTTTGTGTGTGTGTATGTGTTTGTGTGTATGTGTCTGTGTTAACTAATTCTGTAATAGATTAAATAGGCATTGAATAAAATGATTTTTGCTATTATTGTTAAGCTTATAGATGATGGCTGAATGATTTGATTTTCATATAAATGTTTAATATCTAATCTATTTGCTTATATATGTATTAATTAAAAATAAATAAAATAAAAATCAGGAAATGAATGTATAGTTAAATATATGCATGCATGTTAAATAGTGACACTAAATAATGACCAATGCATCAAAGAGGATCTACAGCAACCACCTTATGAACACTGTCGCCATGGACATAGATCATCATACAAATTCCAGAAAAGAACAATGAAAAGAAAACAGATAGACAATAAAGACAGAAACTGCGGAACATTTAAACAACAGTGAACTGAAATATATTGATACCGTAACTTTAAAGACGTCAACAGCCTTTGTAGCTATAAGATGTCGTTAAACTGTTGAATAATAATAATTTGATTGTAATAATTTCTGACTACTCTGTGTGTGATTCTCCGTGTCTTTGTCTTTGTCTTTGCCCCATTTGCAGGTCTTCCTGCAGAAGTGACGTTTATAATAAAAGATACATCTTTTACACATTGCATAGATTATTCAAATAATAGCTGCAACGAATAAAAATACTTTTCGTGTCTTGATCTTTGCCCCATTTGCAGATCTTCCTGTGTTGTTTATATAAGACACCTCTTTTACATATTACATGAATTATTCAAATGAAAGTTGAAACTTTAATAATCTACGTTTTTTGTCGTCAACGGCCTTTGACGCCAAACGACGACGTTAAACTTTGGTATCTTGTACATTGTGCCATTTGCAGGTCTTCCTGTGTCTCCGTCGCCTGTAGAAACTCCTTTGGTTCGCTACCGACATCGGTTGAAATCCATCGAAGTTCGATGGAAACCAATATTCGCATCTTCTCAACTCAACGATGACGATGATGATAACAACAACAACAACTCCATGATAATCTACGTCGTCAACTCTCGAACCATTGTTGGCGGCGGAGAAGGGAAGGAGTTGCGAGTGTTACCATGGAGACAGATTGCCCGGGTGAGGAGAGAATGGGGGAAGGATGGAAGAGAAGAAGGAGGAGGAGGAATAGGAGTAGGGAGAGAGGAAGTTGAAGTTGAATAGGTAGAAGAAGAAGGAGGAGAATAGGAGGTAAAAGGAGGAGGAATAAAAAAGGCTGCATGTCTGAATGCCTGTCTTCATGACTGTCTGTCTCAATCTGTGTATGTCTGTTTGCCTGCGCATTTGTAAGTTTGTCAGTATGTTTTTAAGTATGTTTTTCTTGCAAGTCAGAATACAATATTTAACACTTTCATGCCAATTCAGTTAGCTTTTCTATAAATAGCACACACCTATTCAGCAACTATTCTCTACCTAAAAAATACCTATTCACATATATTCATACCCAACGCTAACCTATTCGAATATATTTATGCATTGTACATTCATTCATATACTGAACTTATTTGAATCTATTTAATTCAAAGTCTCCACCAAATACCTCTAAACCTACATGTGTCAAGCCTATTTCAACCGATTTCATTTCAATCCTTAACTAGAATTAAACGGTTTGCACATCCTACGTCATTTCAATTTTCGTTACAATTGCAGACAACAGCGACATCTGTGTTGGTGAATGATATTCAATCTGGAAATTCGTATCAATTCACCGTCAGCGCCATAAACGTCTTTGGAAGCAGTGGACCATCGAAACCAAGCAAAGCATTCTTCATTCCACCAGGTCTAATTGAAATGATTATATTTAAAGTTATTAAAATAAATAATAACAATTATAATGATGATGAGGAGGAAGAGAAAAGTGATAGAAATAACAGCAATGACAAAAAACTGCAATAATTACGAGCGCCTCTGAGTAGGTTTCTTGAAGAGGCGCTATATAAATTCTCGAAATGAAAATAAATGAATTACATCTGTTACAGTAGTTTTTGTGTTAATAAGCTTTGCTATTTTTAGCGTTGACGCAATGATCACTTTGAACACCTTCAAAACGGTTATTATCGATGTTATAATAATGAATAATTATCATCAACTTTACATTTGGAATGGAGTTCACGCTTACTAGTAGAAAGTTAATTAATAATTGATTCATTTATAAATAAAATCATTCGTTCAATACTTAGCTCAATAATTCATTCATCCATCAAGAAACCATCCAACCAATCACCCTCCAACTGACTAATTGACTGACTCACTCAATCGCTCACTCACTCGCTCACTCACTCAGCCACTCACTCATTTATTAATTCTTTAATTTATTCGTATGGTTTCCGTTCAAGAGGCTTACTCAGTCCACACACGGCGAAAGAAAGAAAACTTGATGGTATGGTATGGTATGGTATGGTATATGAGCATTTATAAAGCGCCTCTTACAGACTAGCTGTTCAGAGGCGCTCTCAGCGTGACAGCACCGAGGAAATAAAAAAAGACTTCAAGTAGCGAAGGGCTGAAGATGACACCCCTAATAAGATCTTACTACGGTTAGTGGGCAGGACCACAAAGGTTGTTGGCGTCCAAGTCAATCATATTGCACTCAGGTGGTCCCGGTGGCAGACGAACAACAGTCTATCCCCTAGCGTAGCCTTACCGCAGTCATCCGCAATAGAGAAACAGGAAGCCAGACTGAGAAGTACATCTATTAGTACGTGACATGACGCCGCAAAATTTCATTGACGAGATAATATTGGTTCTTTAAACACCTGTAAAATATGATTTTACAATGTTATAAAATGCAATCTGTGTCAACTAACTTTAATGCTACTAAACTTTGAAAGAATACAAAATCCATAGTAACCTCTTATACATTATAGCGTTTTTCATTCATAGCGAGGCGATTGCCTGACCCGCCTTCAAACCTGTCTCAGAGTGACGTCACTTTCTTGGAAGGTCACGTGTCTGTTATGGTTCACTGGATGCCACCGAAAGACGCAACTGATCCAGTCAGTAAATACAAGGTGGAGCCAATTCGCTACTTTGTTTATGAATAAAACAATGATGATATTTGCTCTTTATGAGGTCGATGATGTTGATGATGATGATGGATATATTTATTTGTTTAACTTTGACGATGCGTCTACTTTTTAAACATTTAAAAAATAATTATGCGAGACCTAATTATCGAGCAATCCACAATGCGCAGTAATAGGCATTAAATTTGATCGCACATAATATACGCATGGTGAATAGGCTTATTTGCGCAGTCTAGGCATTTTTGTAGAGTAGAGTTATTGTATTTCTTATGCTTTTCTCGGCTTTTCCTCTTGTTAAGTTTGCTACCTTAAACCATTTTATTATTGCTTTATTATTATTCCAAAGTTTAACGTCATCCTATGGCGGCAAAGGCCGTTGACAACTAAACAATATAAGTAACAGATCAGTAAACACAAACTTATGTAGCCTTCAAACTACACCAAAGAGGTGTCTAAACGGAGCTGTACAATCTCAATTACATTCAATTTTCAGACAACTAAAGTAGTTCATCGGACACTCGTTCAGGTTTACACATTATGAAAAAATGATCTTAAATTCAAACATTAGATATTTAAATATTATTGTACGTTGATTGTTTATTATTGCTTGTCTTTCATATTCTAAATAATTTATAGCTATTTTTCACACGTTTTGAAGGTGTCTAAGTCATGCACGAAGTCGCGTGCAGATTCTTACTAGTTATGATAATAATTGCCATCTATCAAGACAAGTTAATAATGATAAACGGTCATACCGCGCTCTATAGCATCATGTGTTACTTTTTAAAGGTGTCTAAATAGTGCACATCCTACAAATGGTATCTTCTTAGCCTTTTCTGTGGTTAGCCCAATAGTCTGGAATGGCCTTCCGTTTGAGATACGTCTACACTCTTGGACTCTACCAGGATCTTTCCTTACTAAACTTTAAACTGTTCTTTTTGAGCGCGCTGGAGTCGGGTAGTTTTTTACTTGAAGAAGCGCTATATTAATGTCAGAATGAATGAATGAATGAATGAATGAATGAATGAATGAATTTCATCGCTGAGATGCGTTTTATTAAGACTTATGTAAACATCGCAGTTTCAGAAGTTTTTCAACCACAACGTCTCTGCATTGAATGATTGATTTCATATTCGATGAAAGTGGTAAAATAAGGTGCGATTAGAATTCATGAAGAAAACCGATAATATACAACATTGATCATTTTCGTTTAAAAGGTGTCCATATGAGTGGTAACTAGAGTGCGATTATAATTCATGAAGAAAACCGGTTATGTGTCGCATTTATAAATTTGTTTAAAAGGTGTCCGTGGCACATTTCGACACTAAATAATATTTTTTGTTTATAAATTCAACAATCCGGTCAACAGACATCAACCGGTTACAGTATACAGTTATGTAATTATCTTAATTAGTCTTGAATACTAATAGAACAGACAACCTGCAATACAAGAACTCTAATAGCAACATACAAAGCACGTCTATCGGGATTCGAACTCAGATCCACTTATATCAATTCAAGTTGGTTGTTCAAAGCGCCACCGGGTCTACCATGCACACTCTTTCCAGTATTGTCTAATGTTTTTTATATTGTTTTCGCGTTATGCTACCGCCACCGCTACTGTCAAAGTAGTTACCGTCTTCACAGACAATTGTGGGTGAGCAACTTGTCCAAGGTCGCTACGTAGTGGCTTGAGGTAGATTGTAACCTGCGACCCTTCATTCACAATGCGACGAACTTTCCGCTAAGCCACAGCGTCCCTGTGCTAGCCCGTGATTTTTGCATCTCTGAAATAGGCTACCTTTTGGATAATTGTCTAAAGTCCAACTGCATTTATAGCATTTCTTAGACTTTTAATAGGATATATAAAAATATAAAAAGGTGTTTAAGTGATTGCAATACGCCTTCTCCTTTCTCTAACCTTTACAACCTTTAATAATATTACACAGGTTACTTGGAGTGAAATACTCGATGGTGGTTTGCTTCGTGGTCTCAAGGAATTCAAGCAGAATGTAAATGGACGCGAACCTTATCTACGGATTCACGGACTCAAGCCAGACGCGTTCTACAGAGTTCAGGTGATTGCTGGTAATTTTAAAAATCATTTTTTCCCGTTTAATCAACACTTCAAGTTACATAATTAAAACCATTTTGAAAAATGTTTTATGTATAAGTTCAGTTTATAAGCAACATAAATAAATACTGGGTTTGAATTAATATTAATTGATGTGTTTGCTGTAGGATTTGTTTTGTATAGAACACAATAGGTAACAGTGCATTTCGTTATGAAATACAAAAGTATTGCAAAGCATCAATTTTAACACCTTTTTAAAGTCTTCCATAGTTTTATAAATACTTGTGGCGCTTAAAATACAAAGATATGCAGCAAGATTCAGTATCATTGGCCATAATCTATATAAATAAAAATGTAACCGCGTTTGGCTCCTTGCCAGTTATCTCCGAACCGCTGCGCCGATTGCTTTCAGAACTTCACCAAAACGTTTAGTTCCAACACGGCCGGGTTTGCAGAAGAATTTTTCGCAAAAAGCGCAATCTTTTCAACAAAAAAAACTTTGAAAATTTGACCGTTTTCAACACATAGCCTACGCCCGTCAATAAGCCTTGCATACCAATTCGGGCACGTTTGTTCCGTTTATTTCTTTAGCGCATTTAATTGCGGCCTTTGCATTTCATTGCGGCCTTCTTGCTCAAGCGTTTTATGGCGCGATCCGCGTCGCCATCGCAAAGGGACGGTGTGAGGGAGGAAAGGAGGCGAGGGAGCGGGACGAACAGAGAGGAGAGAGATGGGGGATGCAGGGAGGCGGAGGCGGAGGCGGAGGCGGAGGCGGAGGCGGAGGGGGAGGGGAGGGGGAGGGGAGGCTCTTTTCAGCCACAGCAACGCGTGGCCGGGTTCAGCTATGATTATTCATGATTCATGATTCAGTATCATTGGCCATAATAATATTATACACGTCAACTGTAACGTTGGAAACCATTTGCAACATAAGAGCTGAAATATTTCTGTCTGAAATGAAGCAAGTTGTTCAGTCTTCGTCATTTTCGTCTTCATCATTAGCATGATCATCATCGCCATCGCTATTGCCATCGTCATCATCATGTTTCATATTACACACGTTTTTGCTTCACTTTCCATTACCTAGGTGGCGTTGGTTTCCTGAGAAATGCAACGATAGACAAGATACTCGTGTACTGGTCCCCCGAATCGTGTGCTTTCGATGAAGCGCTGTCGAATGGCATGGCACCAGTCATGTCTGCCATCACTCAGGTCAGCCGAGGTCATCATTATTCGAATGTACAGAAGAGATACGAAGCTGCTTGTTATTTGGCAGACACGCTAAGCCCCAGTCCTAACAAAGACACCTTTTTAAAAGTGCTAACACGCCGATAAATATGACAGAGCTGAAACGATTATTACCTGTTCGTGATCTCAGTTGGGAAACACGCTATGTACGCAAAGAATACGCACCATTTTCCAACAAGCAAAATATAAAGTAATTTGTTCCGAGCAGCTTTCGTTTAAAATCTGTTCTTCGTCATCTACGATCTTCGCTTCAATTGTCAATATCTCATCCGAGTTCAACCAATCTCAAGTCATGGCGTCACGGGCAGCGTCACTCAACAGACGATGGTGACGCCGTCATGTCGTCATGTACACGTCATCGGTGACGTCAGACCGGATTGCCCCAACAGCAGTGAGTGACATTGCAAGTTCATGTCTTTTGTCTTTGGTCGTGGCTGTGCTGGGAGCGCCAATGAGTAGTTCTTGAAGGGTCGCTAAATAAATGTCTTAATCGAATGAATGAATGAATGAATGAATGAATGAATGAATGAATGAATGAATGAATGAATGAATGAATGAATGCCAGTAGACCGCTTTAGGTAAATAAATTATTGTACAGAATCTTGCCACACTACGTTATTTCAAAGCGATTGTCTTTTCTAGATTTTATACTAATTATTATTGCGTGATAATACAATTTTCTAAAGGTGTTTAAGGCGTGCATTTTACCGTTCCGGCTAGTAAATGCTCCCGCTATTTCTTCGACAACACTGTACCTATTAACCCTTTCAGAGTCATAATAACACTTTCCTTAGTTGTTCCTTTCGCAGCCCTTCGTGTTCCTGAAGAGGTTCCTGAAGTGGAACACAGTTTCATCGTAAATGGATCGAGGAGCATAGTGGCCAGGGTCAGTTGGGGTCAACCGCTGTCCGCCCCCCCACTCACAGGATACGAGGTCACGTGGCAGAGAATGGCGCCAATGCCCAACCAATCAACGAAGGGCAATTCAACCGGGATATTACGAGTCTTCTCAAAGGTATAAAACATCTAATCATATAATAAATCGTCTATGTATTAATAGAAAAGTCTTATCGTATTTAATGATTAATTAAATAGAGTTGTAGTCAAAGTCATAATTAATATTCACAAGAGGCAACACGTTGAAATTCTGTTACTCAAATACACATGAAGTCAAACTTAGACACCGTTTAAACGTTGTTGACAGTTGCTATATATTAATGGGACACATTTGTCTATTACTCAATTCTGCTAGCTTTACCTTCTGATTTCTTATTATATCGAAATTATTCCATCCATTTAATGGTGTGCAGTATAATCTTTTTCATTTTGAAGGATAATCGAACAGCCGTACTGAGCAACCTTTCGGAAGCAACTATTTACGAGGTGACCATACAGGCGATGTCTAAGGTCGGTCTGGGAAAGAAGACAGTGGCACTCATCACCACCCCACGATTACAGCGACAGGTTGTAATCAGTAAGTGTGTTTCCACAGTGTGTAATGTAATCGGAATGCATAGGTTTTTATTTAGCACGTTGGGAATATTATTAAACACCCTCAAAACGGTTTATCAAGTTCTATATCAGCATAGATGCGTTTTCCGAACAATTGTTGTTTCTCACATTAAATACCTTTAAATCGTAAAAGACATGGTTTTAATAAATGTAATATTCTTTACACTAGCAGTCTTGCAAAAGGTACGAGAAAGAATCCGTCATTATAATATTATGCAATTATACGCACTCTGATAATGCCAGTGTAAATTCAAAGGATGAGTGATATCATTAAACTGAAACAATTTCTGCTGATAGACCAAATTACGTTGTAGCCACATATTTTCAGTACAAACTTTGAATGTCCTGTCGTGTGTGTGTGTGTGGGGGGGGGGGGGGGGGCTCCGTATCTCAGTTGAGAGAGCGCTGGTCGATAAACTGAGAGTCTACCACGCGACCCATGTTCAAGCCTCGCACAGGGCAAACATTTCTTTGAACTTTCTGTTAGCTGCCATTGGCGCTTTGCTGTTGCGTTGCTTGACTCGGGTTCTGCTGAAAATAAGATAGACCCTCCCACTTCTTGCTTGGCAGAACCAGAGGTGATCCAGCACTTAAGCCAATAGTATTAAGCCGAACCCACTGCTGTAAAGCCGACCTGCGTGTCGTTCTACAGTGGGCCGTATTTCGAATAACCTATTCTGTAATCATTCCAGCGAACCACTGTCACACATTAGACACCTTTTAAACGTGTATAACTACCGTTATATATAATCCGAGATAACGTATTCTTTAATACGAGAAGCAGTGTGAGGTTCCACTCACTTAATGATAACTAACTAACTCACAAATTAATTAATCAATTATTAGTTGACTATTTCAATTAATTGTTTAATTCAACTGTTCCGACATTCTAATCAAGTAATTAATTAGCCATAATAACTTCGTACTTGACCTTTTTGACCTGACCTCTTTGACATGACCTCTTTTTTTCAGATCCGTCCTATGAACTTCTCAACTCAAGTCGTTCTTCCATCCTCAAAAAGTCTTCACCCGGCATTTTAATTAAGTAATTGTTTAGCAATAAAAACTAAGAATCAACTTAAAAGAAGAAATATTTTGGCTAACGTTTCATCTCTTTATGTATAATCGGCACTACAGTTTGTTTTTTGCTGATGTGTTTCAATCCGTATTCACTTTATGTTGTGATAAGCTGTCGTCAAACTAGCTAATCACTCAGCCGAAACGTGTCACAAATTAGACACCTTTCAAACGTTGATAAACACCGCTATATAATAGAAGCAAAGACCACGCATTCCAATTAGGTGCTGCAGGGGTTATGTTCAGTAATTAACCAGAAATTAATTCACAAGTTTATTAACTAATAATTATTATTTATTAATTATTTTTTAATTGACATTTTTTGTCAATTGATCGATTCAACTGTTCCAACATTCTAACTAAGTAATTAATTAGATATGATAATTAAGATTTTTTAACTCACTCACTCTACACATACTTTGCCATTATCACACCTCTTCATGTTTAACCTCTTTAACCTGACCTCTTTGACCTGACCTACTTCAGATCCGTCATATGAACTTCTCAAATCCAGTCGTTCTTCCATCTTCAAAAATTCTTCAACAGACGATCATCAACTTCTTCTTCTCTCCGATAGATGGCGACCATGGACCACACCAACGACACCTCTGACCACCTCTGCAGCATCAATGGTCAGCAGCCGGACTCTACATGGACTCGCCATATGCTGGACAATCCTCTGCCACCACCTTGTGACATCCAAACGATGAAATAACGTTCGAGTGCTGACTGACAGACAGACAGACAGACCGACAGACAGACAGACACATTATGGATGGATCCGATTTGACCAGCGTTTATGACAACAGAGGCCGTTAACCTGGACAGAAATTTGCTCGGCATATTACAGCACTTATGAGCAAGGTACTATTATAATAGACCAGTAATAATGTAAAATGCATATTTGTATGAAAATGTTCCTTGCATTTTATATTGATTATTTTCCCCCGGTAAAAATGGTATCCAATAACGGCGGACGAATTTAAATATTATAATATGTTATGGTTTGCGGCGCTTTTATTTATAGCACTAATGAAACCTGTTTGGAGCATTCGGAACAATCTCAGTTTTCGTCTTTCTATATTTATAGATAAATGTATAAATTAAAGAGAGGTGTGGTATTTTTGGATAGTCAGTAACGATAGCGTGTGATGACATAAATTATCATCGCCACCTGATGAACTAACGTCCGAGTGACTGATGGATAGATAGAGTTTCAACTGTTCGGATGTCGATGTCGTTGCTGCTATGGCTCAGTCTCGATCATTCGCCTCAATTGGTCCTTCTCTTTGGAACGCCCTTTCTAATTCTGTTCGCTCTACACTTCTGCATGGCAGTTTCTCCTCTGCATTGTCTCTTCTCAAAACCTGCTTTTTCTTGGAGTGCTTTGCGCACTGGGAGCACCTCTGAAAGGTTCATCCTACTAGTGGCGCTTTGTAAATGCCTAATAGAATACAATAGATCTTTTGTGAACAGTAATTAACGGAAATGCGGATTGCTTTAAACGAATATTTCAGATAAATTATGACACATGTGATGAGAAGGATGATCTGACTCAAGTTTCGGAGTTGTTGGCACAGATAATCTGATATCTGATCAATGTGTTCGAGTAGCTGTTCTCATAATAATAGAAATATTATGCATGGTTTGCAGCGTCTTTTATTTATAGAACTGGTGAAGCGGGAACAATCTGTGTTCTCGCCTTTCTCTGTTTATAAATAGAGATTTAAATTAAAAAGAGGTGTGGTAATTTTCTATAGTCAATAACAATTATTATAGTGTATGATTAGGCCTACATAAAATATGATTATCGCCACCATTCTCTTTTCTCCAAACACAAAACAGCCACACATAGAATTGCAGCGCAGATTATACTTCACTTGCTGTTATTCGTACAAGTTTGGCATCGCATGATTAGATTGATCGCTGTTACTATTTTTTTCAGGAGGAGTATCTATTACAAACCTCTTTTAAGCAATTAAATCTTTTTATAAATACTTGCGCACAACTTGCCTTTTAAATAAGATTATAGCCATGAGTTTAATTAAGCAATCATGTGTACCACCCACTTCATTTTCTAAGCCTCTCATAAAAAGCGGATGGTCAGGACTCAACCTCGCCGTCTAATCTTTCCAGCAACACCGTACGGTCAATACATTAATTGCACATTTCGTATGATGTCGGAGAGAGCTATTGTTAATACCCCGCCTTCCTATAGAAATGCTAGTTAGGTTTTTCGAGCAAAAGAATATTTAATATCAAATCAAATCAAATTTTTTTATTGAGCCAGAGAAAAGCACACAAGGTACATATCATCACATAAAAATAAAACATGAATGTTATTGGCAACAAAAGGAAACCCAGAAGGGACTGCAGAGTCCCGCTGGTTAGGGCCACCTAAGCACATTTTCTGGTTCTAGGCGTTAACAAATTCAGCACAATAAAATTATATTCTATTTTCCATCATATATGCAATAAATCCAAAACAAATCAAAACTTAACTACGAAAATTAAACGTTCCAAATTTTAACATCACGATATTACATAATATGAATATCTAAACATGATGTTAAGCAAACACGTCTTAATTTTTTAAAATAAATCAATACCAAACTGAAAAAAGTAAGAAAACCTTAAGTAAAAAAACATAAAGCCTTAACTAAGTAGGGAGAAGGAAGTTTAAAGTATGAACCCGACTAACAGTTCTGGTTAATCAACCATAAACCCAAGCAATGCTTAAATGACTTAAGAATTGGGATACTGCGAAGGTTTAGAGGTATTCTATTCCATTCAATAGGACCTGCATACTTAATGGAGAATTTTCTTGAGTTTGTTCGGGCGCGCACAGTTCTATATGAGGCTAAGTTTCTCGTGTTGTATGAGTGTATATCTGAGGCTAGAGTAAAGAGATTGGCATGGGAGATAGGCAATGTGTTATATGTATATCGATGCATGAACTCACACATCTGCAGTTGCTTAATTTGTAAAACTTTTAGAATCCCGAGCTGCGTGAATAGCTTTTCTGAGTGTGAGTTGTAAGGAGAGCCGGCTATTAATCTGACAATTCTCTTCTGCAAGACAACAATTCTGTGAAATCTAGAGTTGTAGTTAGATGCCCAAATCATGTTACAATAGGATATGTACGGGTATATCATAGAGCAATGTTATTCAAGTTAACTAAAACTGAAACTGAATCTGAGTTAACTCAAAAGTTCCATTTGAGTTTACTGAAACTAAAACTAAAACTCAAAAGTTCTGAAAACTTAAACTAAAACTAAACTGAAAAGTTCAAAACTTAAACTAAAACTAAACTTGAAAGTTGAAAACTGAATTAATTTATCTGTGTGGCGCACAAACCAAATGGCGGAATGTCTGCAACAGTTAGCGGCGTACATGTATGAGAGCAAACATCCCGCATAACCCTTTCTCTATCTGCTTTCTCTTTAGAGGTCAGCCTATTGTAAAATGCGGTCAACCATAAAGATTGTGTGTGGCCATGACAAGATAGTGATGTGTATAATTAATTCGATTACAATGCGTAAGTTAAACAGCCCGACAAGGTGATTAGTTATTGTTACGGATGGCTTGGCACCGCTGACCACTGGGCGAGCGAAGTTAGTTACAGGTGTATTTGAAGCATGGTCCGTGTAGGGGAAGGGTATGAATATTTGAACTTGAGCCTGTATAGATACATGACACATAGGCGGCCTACCGATCACATGTAAGATTGTACATGATTCCAATGTCAACAAACATTGTCTGCCAACCAATATGGAGCAGCATGATGCCGTTACCTCATTATGCAAGAATGACCCGCATATAAATGTGTTTGAAATAAGTTTGACGTTTCAAACGTCAAACTTAGAATATGACATGCACGTAGGCTAGATTAGGCATGCTATCTATCTAAATGTTTATGGATAGGACAAATGAAGATGGAAATAGACGTGTCTATTGGCTATTTCAAGCCTATTTGTGGCTGCTGCTGGTGGTGGTAGACCTAATTGAAACTTCACTGATCTTGGAACAGGGCGCTGAGTTTTATTACATCTCCATTAATGGATCCGAGATCACACACTTTCGGACTACAGCATAATGGCAGACTCGTTTGACACTGTCTTACTGGCCTGTGCTTGTGTATTGGAAGGGCAGATTATATCATCACAGAAGATAGGCCATTCTCATACACATGCTCCCAACACTTACTTTAAAAGTAGAGGTGTTGCTGACGGACAGCAAATTATTGTGACAGGAAGTTCAAGTCTCAACATAGCAGTCTGTATACGGTATGTACTATGTAGCCTATGTTGAATCTGTGTTCACTGTTCAACAGATTTTTTATCCATCCCATTGTGCCAGATTACTGCACATAACTTTATATAGTTTAGTGTTTTTAAATTTCAGTTTGGGTAAGTTACATTTACAATTCTTTCTTCATAAAATTCAATACTGTGCTCTGGAATTAAATCGGACTAATGTTACTTTATTTCGAAATAAAAAGTGGAGTGCTTCAAACTGCAGCTCATGCATCACTTGACAACATGAATTTAGCTTAATCTATTGCTCTTGCTAATAAAAATGAAAAATGTCATTAATAAAAAAATTCAATTCCTTCTGTTGAAGGTTTACAGAAACTTGATTAAAACTGAAAAGTTCTGAAAACTGAAACTAAAACTAAAACTGAAAAGATTTGAAAACTTAAACTAAAACTAAACTGAAAAGTTAAAACAAAACTAAAACTAAAACTGGAACTGAAAAGTAAATTGAAACTTAAATAACACTGTCATAGAGTAGTACAAAGTGAGCAAAATGTTTCTAGGCAGTAAGTAAGATATTCGCTTAAGTATACCTATGTTTTTAGCCAGTTTTAATGCAATGTGTTCAATGTGTACACTCCAAGTGAGATGTTGGTCCACATAGACTCCAAGGAATTTTACAGATTCTACTTGTGGAATATCAATATTTTCTATGTGGACTTTTCCCTTCAGTTGTGGTGTTGCTTTCCTATGAGAGCAGAAAAGAATGAAGTTGGTTTTTGTCAAGTTAAGAGATAGCTTGCTTGCTTTAAACCAGTCAGACACTAGTACAAGTTCTTCATTAAGGATTCGGAATAATTCCTCATAGGATTTGTGAGAGAGGAAAATATTAGAATCGTCAGCGAATAGTACAAAGTGTAGAATGGGGGATACATTCGGAAGGTCGTTAATGTAAATCAGGAATTAATAGAGGACCCAATATTGACCCTTGGGGTACTCCAAATTTAATCGATTTCCAACTTGATGTTATGCCATTACATTTAACTTGTTGCTGTCTACCACTAAGGTAATCCTTAAACCAAGAAAGAGGGATTCCTCTTATGCCGTAGCTTTCAAGTTTCTTAATTAATATATTATGATTTACAGTATCGAAAGCTTTGGTTAAATCTAAAAATAGTCCTATAGAAAATTCATTTTTATCAATGGCTTCTGTAATCTTATCTTGAATATTTATCAGTGACATTGCCGTCGAGTGGCCCGACCTAAAACCATGTTGAAAGGGATGCAAAATATTTAGTTTAGAGATATAATCGTATAGTCGCTGATACATCACTTTTTCTAATAGTTTCGAAAAAAAGGCAGTATAGAGATCGGTCTATAATTTACTACGTCATCTCTATTGCCTTGTTTAAATATAGGTGTAATTGAGGATTTTTTCAGTTTATCAGGTATTATTCCTGTTGATAATGAGCAATTAATTATGTCAGTCAGAGGGATAGCAATAAGGTCTAAGTTTGGACTAACTATACTAGGATCAAGTTGATCGGGTCCCGGACTGTGAGTGCGCTTCAGAGTCTGATTAAATTCCATCAGTTCCTGAGGCGATGTTGGGTTGACAGCAAAAGAGTTAAGGGGTGGCGGTTTAAGATACTGCATAAACGAAGTACTCGGGTCCAAGATTTTATCAGATAAATTCTGAGCAATTCCAGCAAAATAACTATTGAACTTTTCTGCCATTAATTTTTTATCAGTTATAGGCTTTCCATTAATAGTCAACGATTCAATTATATTATCATCAGTTTTCGAGTTAACTATAGATTTTATCACATTCCAGGTCTTTTTTATATCTTTATTATATTTTAAGAACTCGGCAGCATAGTAATTACGTTCAGCTTTAATTTTGATAGATTTGAATTTGTTTCTATATGCAATAAACCTATTTTTATTTGTTGGAGTTGGGTTTTTTATATATTTTCGGTACAAATTAGCTTTTTTTCTACATGATTTTAAGAGCCCCTTAGTCATCCATGGATGATCGAAAAACCGTGGGTTACGCTTCTTAACTGTTATGAGTGGGAAGGCTGTGTATACATTCGTGTACATATCGAGAAAAGTTTCATAAGCTTTTTGTGGATCACCTACAATGCACAGGTCTGAGACTGGGGTGAAATCTAGTTGAGATAGAAGGAATCTAAATTGTTCCATCGCCTGATCATTCACTATTCGTGTAGTATAAGAAGTTGGCTTGTCTTGTTTAGTGGGTTGCGTATGATACCAACCCATAATAGGTAAATGATCTGCAATGTCAGTAACAATAATCGAGGAGTTCATAATCCTAGGCCATGTATTTGTGAATATGTTGTCAATTAGTGTGGCTGAAGTGTCAGTTATACGTGTAGGCTGTAGTATGGCAGGTAGAAAGTGATGAGATGAGATGCAGTCGAGAAAATTGCTAGTGAGCGCATGATCACTATGTTTCAACAAATCAATGTTGAAATCACCCATCAAAACTATCTCTTTTTTAGTTTCCGCTAGCTCAGATAATAGTTGATTAAATTCTTCAATAAATATCGTCAGAGGAGTTCCATGTGTTCGGTATATAACTCCCATTATGAGTTGAGTGCCTTTCTGTTGGGGAACCTTTATGAATAGACTTTCATACGAATTGTGTAATGAATTGTGCTTCAGTGGAGGTAATTCTTGGAAGTCCATATCTTTCTTTATATAGAAGCCTACACCGCCCCCTCCCTGACCAGTAGCCCTCGGCTTTTGTACACAATTGTAGCCTTCAATCTGTACAGTATCAGATGAAAGTGCGTCCAACCATGTTTCTGTCACGGCCAGGATCCCTACCGGTAGCTGGTGCAGAAGAAGTCGTATGTCAGTTAATTTAGGAGATATACTCCTACAATTGATATGCATGAATGAACATAGGCCCGAGTTGTTACTCATTTTCAGGCTCAACTGAAGAGGAGTGTTATAGCCATGGTCTATTGGTTTGGTCACATAATAATTGTCGTCCGGATCTAGGTCAGAGTTGTTTATAAGTGGGTTATTCCCTTGGTCCTCATCGAAAAATTTAAGCTTAGGGAATTCCCTACTCGTTTGTAATCTTGGCTGAGTATCAACAGCTTCTGTTAAGCAAGCAATAAAATCATCTGCGTTAGTTATGTGGTTAAATGGCAACATAGATGCTAGACAACTGTGGCAATTCCAGCAGTTAGGGTTTACAGAGTTCGATGGTTGAATCATACAACATCTATAATATTGCGGTTGATTTAGGTCGATGACTGCGTATTATATATAAATTTAGTTATAGATACAATTATGCATAATTGCAGATACCATGGTGTGTCAGACATATCATGCATGCAGATCAAACATGCACATATGTTATTAAAATGTAGGACTCTTTTTCTTATTTCATGTGTTATAATTTGCTTTTTCGACGCTTGGGACTGGGTATGTGGGTTAGTTAAATAACTGAATTTGTTAGATGCTACTACGCTGAGCAATTTTCTCTGAAAGGTTTGATGTTGAGCAAATACCTGTTTCATTGACAAATAATATTGTTTTCTTGAACAACTTTGAATCATGATCTGAGAGTACTATAAATTTGAATCTGCGTTAACTAAATTTGCTCGCCTCTGAAAAACTGAAAATTGATAATAACCTTTTTATACAGGACTTTTTTTCTTCATAGCAAGGCGATTGCCAGACCTTCCTTCAAACCTGACGCAGAGTGACGTCACTTTCTTGAAAGTGACGTCACTCTACGTCAGATGATGATGATGATGATGATGACGATGACGACGACGACGACGACGACGATGATGATTATGATGATGATGTATGTATGACATGCATTCCTTATTTTCATCGCTAAGATCGTTGAGATGCGTTTGAACATCGCAATTTCAGAATTTTTTTTATCTACTACGATGACAGTTTGAGATATGTGGTTTGAATAAAATCCGAAAAGAAAACCGAAATACATAACTTTTGTTAACCCTCAAATTACCAGGAAATTTTGCATCCACTGAATACCAGTGGGGTCAAAATGACCCCAATGTATACTTGCATTGCTATATGGTTTAAATTCTGTTGTTAAGAATTAGAATAGTGTTTAAATTGAAAATGTACAATATTTTCACTGGTATTATGTTTGAAATCAATAAATTCGTGAAGGATTGTTAGTAAAGTAAGTCAGATTGTTGACACAGTGACAGAGTTTCTGACTAGCAACTGAAGCAAATGCTCTATGTTTGAAGTCAATAAATTCGCGAAGGATTGTTAGTAAAGTAACAGTCAGATTGTTCACACAATGTCAGAGTCTCTGACTAGCAACTGAAGCAAATGCTCTTGCAATGCTCTTTTCACACATTACGGCCGCATTTAGCACAGTCTCTTGGGCAGAAGTCACAACGAGCCCTTTTCTTGGGAGGCTTATGTCTGCTAAAACAAACCACTCAGTAGTTTCTTTTGTAACTATACTACAAACAAATAAATTGTATTATTTACTTATTTCTCATAGTGCTACTCTGACACTTGTCCATGCCTTTGTCACTAGTAGAATTGATCACTGCAGTTCGATACTCATGGGTCTGCCACTTGGACTAAAATTGGGCGTCTTGAACGAGTTCTTCGTTCGGCTGCTCGCCTCATTGGCCGCATTTCTAAATATGTCCCCGTCTCTTATATGCGTGATGTTCTTCACTGGCTCCCTGTTTCACAGCGCATCTCCTACCGAGTTGCTGCACTTGTCTGGCGCTGCCTTACTGATTGTGCTCCATCATACCTGTCTATCCTTTGTCGACCTACATGTCCTCGACCTTGCAGCCCGTCGAGCTCTTCGCTCTGCGACAACGGGGGAGCTTTTGGTTCCTCGAGCTCGCACTTCTACAAGACAGCGCAGAGCCTTTTCTACTGTGGGTCCCCCTATCTGAAATGGCCTCCCACTAAACGTGCGACTTATGCCTAGACAAAATTCACCTGCTTTTTATAAGTCGCTCAAAACCTATTGTTTTAGCTCTGGCTGGACTGGGAGCGCCTCTGAGTAGGTTTCTTGAAGAAGCGCTATATAAATTCACAAAATGAATGAATGAATGAACGAATTTAAATAAATGTATTCTATTATATTAGAAATGTCATATATTTGTCGTAACCATACAGTTTACACTGGGGTCAAAATGACCCCACTGGTACTCAGTGTATATATACGATACCAGCGCCATCTGGTGACTGAAAATGGAAAATAAAACTTGGCATTTTGTACAAGACAGGAATACCGACAAAGTCATAAAATTTCTTGTGAATATCACTTAAGACGGATGAGCAGCACTGCTGCAAACATGCTTTGGGGTCATTTTGACCCCAGTGGTAGTACGAGGGTTAATCTCGTTTAAAAGGTGTCCATCACACATTTTGACACTAAATAATAATTTTCGTTTATTCGACAATCCGGTTGACAGACCGCAACTGGTTATAGCATGCAGTGATGCAATTATCCTAATTATCATCAGTCTTGACTATTAATAGAACAGACAGTCGCATACCAGAACGCCAATAGCAACATACAAAGTAAGTTTATCCTACGAGAGTTTCGGGAATCGAACTCAAACCAACTTATATCAATTCGAGTTTGTTGTCTAAAGCTTATTATTGCTTGTGTTGTGCTCGGTAGCGTAGTGGTTAGCGCGGTTTTGCATCGACAGACGGTAGGTTCTAACCCGCGCCTGGATAAACAATTTTGCTTTGATGTTTCTACTACACCAGCGCCACCTAGTCAACTCAACTAAAATGAGTACACTGACTGTACACTGTCGATGGGAAGATTAGATGGTGAGGGAAATGACTGAAAACAACACTCATTTACATATATGCCATGGCTAAGAAAATGAATTTGCTACAGCGCGTGGTGTCCATTGTATTATATTATGTTTGTTTCTATTGTATATGTATTGTTTCTACAAATTTATACCGCACCTCTCAGAGGCGCTCTTGTTGACCAAGCTTAAAGACCCGTAGGAGTTACAGTTTATCGACACTGTGTGATGACAAAGATAACAAAGATCATTAGCGTCACCCTCCTCTTTTACCGATGCTTTTGACTGAAACTGTCAGAACGTAAACAGTGGCACAGTTTAGCGTAAGACTGAATTTTTCCAGGATTTTAAAAGACTGCATTAAATTTTATTGTATTTGTAGAAATTTTAAAAGAACATTTAAAGCTTTAAAAAGGTGTTTAAGAAAACGCAATACGTCTTCCCCTTTCTCTAACCTCTACAACCTATAATAATATTGTTACAGGTTACTTGGAGTGAAATACTCGATGGCGGTTTGAATCGTGGTCGCGAGGAATTCAAGCAGAATGTAAATGGACGCGAATCTTATTTACGGATTCACGGACTCAAACCAGACAAGATCTACAGAGTTCAGGTGATTGCAGTCCTAGCTGGTAATGTTAATAAACAACGATAACTAGTCATGATAGCAACTCCGTAACATTAAAAAGACTATGCCAAACAAATAATTGTTTACAGCAAGGCTTTTGATTTATTAAGCTATCTTTGTACTCTAACTCCATCTAATTATCCATCATCTGCTGCGGTTTGTATTCTGAAAGCGCCTGGTTCAAGCCTTGAGAAATAGAGGAAGGCACTTGCATGATATGATATTATAATGGCAATGATAATTTTTATGGCAGCGTCATTAAACAGTTGATCAACTCAATGCATTCTTCTTCTTCTTCTTCTGGTTCTCTGCCCCTAGGCAGGTTCGGCTGTCCAATGTCGCCACTCTTCCCTCCGCTGGGCCTTCTCCTTTAGTTTCTGATATCCGATCTTCTTCATCAGAGTGTCCAGCAACATCTGTCGGGGTCTTCCTCTTGTTCGTTTCCCCTCCATTTGTCCTTCTAACACCGTTTTCACCAGACTGTCTCCTCTTAGAATATGCCCTATCCAATTCTTATGCCTTTCTCTGATTGTTTTCATCATTGTTCTTTCCTCTCCTACCCTTTCCAGCACTTCCTCGTTTGTTCTGTGTTCCGTCCAGCTGATCTTCTCCATTCTTCTCCACGTCCACATTTCAAACGCTTCGATTTTCTTTATGTCTTCTTTTCTCATGGTCCAGGTTTCGGAACCATACAACACCACACTCCACACCAGTGTTTTTATCATTCGTTTAGCTTTATGCATGTTTATTAAGAAGGAACGTTGATTTTTGTACACCTCTTTTATTAAAATCAGCTGCACTATATTAAAAATAATTTCGTCACAAACAGTTTAACTTGCACGGTGCTCACTTAGTAATCTCCCGCATTTCATCACGCGACTTGCATGATATTATAAACAGCAATTATTTACTTATTTGCGCTATGTTTCCTCGCATAATGCGTTTTTTAGCTAAATGTTTAATGCATGTTTATTAAGAAGTACCGCTGATCGTTTGTACACCTCTTTTATTAAAGTCAACTGTGCTATATTTTTAATTTTCGTGATAAACGTTTAAAACTTTCAAAAAGCTCCGATATAAAGATGGATAATTTCTGATCATCTGTATTTCATAACGTGATGCATTGTTATGCTGATAATTAAACAGTCATGTCATCACGTTATCTTTGTTTCTGTCCTCTATAATTCAACTCAGGTACAAGCGATTTGGCAGAGCAAACGAAATCGACGAAAGAGCGAGAAAGTGACGGGATCCATATCCACACATCGACTGCCGAGATCAAGGAAACAAGGAGGTATACTAGTTCAACATATCGTGAAGGATGTATGGGTGAATGTATGGATGGATGAGTAGTTGGATGAATGGATTGCTTAATAGATAAATAGATGGATGTATGAGCTGATGGATGGATGAATGCATGAATGAATGATTAAAATATGGATGTATAAATGGATATATGAATTGATGGATGGATATTTGGATAAATAGACGGATCAATATCGGAATAGATGAATAAATGGGCGAACGATGGAATTTATGATTGAATTCATGGTTATTTTCAGTTGCATTGTTTCATTGATACCATGGTTGTCTCATTGCAGACGTGTTGCCCCGCCAAGATATTCTTCCTCCATCTCCTCCAACTTCTTCTATTCCATTATCTGGGGCTCTCCAGCTGCTTGTCACTCCTCCTCCCATCTCATCCGTTGCCATTGGCGACTCATTCTTCCAGAACGGTCTGCTCAAAGCTAACGTATCATGGACACTCAAAATAGGTATAATAAAAGATTTGATTATTTTTTTATTGCACAGCAGTTTACGACACCGCTTTTAAGAATGATAAAATTATTGTCGATGATGTAAAGCAACTTAAGACACATCTTTCAACAACACCAATTACTTATAATATACAGTAAAAAGCAGTATATGCTAAACATATTTCTCTTTAGGGCAAGGGTCCGTGTTTTCAAAGGCCCTCGTAAAATCTGGATCCTTCTCCTTAATAATTTTTATAATATAAGATACCTATTACTTATTACTTAATACTTATAATGTCAATTACTAATGTTCCTCTGTTGTTAGAAGATATTATGTATCCATCCAGCTGTAATTACGATTGTGATTGAATGAAAAATATTTTAACACCTCTTTTAAGTAGATAGTTGTTTTATAAAAGTTCATGGCGCTGAAAACACATAATATTCCAAGAGTTCAACTGCCACTTTAGAAACCGTTTCCGACATAAGAGCAGCAATTTTGAAAGATGGAAGGAAACAAGCACTTCAGTCATCGTCTTCGTCATCGTCGTCGTCGTCATCACCGCCATCATCAAGTTTCATATTACACCATGTGTTTTTGGCTTCAATTTCCATTCCCTAGGTGGCGCTGGTTTCCTGAGAAATGCAACGATAGACAAGATACTCGTGTACTGGTCCCCCGAATCGTGTGCTTTCGATGAAGCGCTGTCGAATGGCATGGCACCAGTCATGTCTGCCATCACTCAGGTCAGTTGATGTAATCATAATTCGATTTACGAATTATTATCACACAGTGTCGTTAAATTTAAACTCTTCTTCTGCGGATATAGGCAAAGTACGTGGTAGCCTAATTTTCAAATTTGTTCAGAATAACACACCTTCGAACCGTTTAGACATTGTTCTATATGAACTCAGAACCGCTAATATGGTTTTGATAAGTCTGGTGAACATTTCTATGTATTATTATCTCAAGATCCTTATCTCCAGCGTTGCCACTCCTTGGGTTTTTTCACAAGATCTTGGGTTTTTTGATCCGAACTTGGGAAATGGGGTTTTTTTGCGAGAAACTTGGGTCGTTTTCTTGGGTTTTTTTTCGAACTTGGGAAATGGGGGTTTTCCGTGTTTTTCGGGCAAAACTTGGGTTTTTTGCTTGTGAACCGAAAACTTTTCGACATTTCCTCAAGATTTGAGCAAAATGACTAAAAAAAAAGGTCGTCAGATTTTCCAGATTTTTTGGACGGTAAAATGAAATTTTTTTTTTGAAATTTTGAAAAAAATTTTGGAGGATGACTAAAAAAAAAAAAATCGTCAGAAATTTTTCGGACGAAAATTTTAAAATTTTTTGAAGATTTGGGCAACTTGGGTTTTCTTGGGTTTTTTCGAACGACCAACTTGGGTTTTTTTATTTTTCAGGGTGGCAACGCTGCTTATCTCTGATGCAAGTAGCACTTACCAACTTTCCACATGAAATTCGTAATAGAGTTCTCTCTATAAATTGTGAGAATGTCACTGACCCTAGTACCATTGCTCAAGGTGTGGCAGGACGGTCATAGACGGCGTCCTGGCACTTATTTTCAAATCGCTATTCCGTCTTGCCACTTATATGGATATGGCCAGCACACCTGAAAATGTAAGGGGCGTCCTGGCACTTCTTTTGAAAAGGTAAGGAGGGTCCAGGCACTTATTTTTCTACACCTTTAGCCCTGCCTAGTACTGTCTTCTTCTTTATGTCCCTGCGGTATTTGGAGTCTATATAATCAAGATCATACCCTTACCCAAGTAGCAGAATTTTCTCATCTGTTCTATTTCTCTGGTTTGTGATTTTCCATTTTATAGGCTGCAATAAACTTGAAGGAATAAATAAATAAAATCAACTTGCATGGACTAATTATTCTGGCTAAGGTTTCGTCTTCTTACATCGACACACTCTGTTTCTTTTTTTCTTCTGTTTTTCATTTCGTAATCTCTTTATGTTGTGATATGACTCAGTCAAAACACTAGCCCACATTAGACACCTTTTAAACGTGTCTGACCATTCCTATATGTAACACATGATCACTAATTCATTAATCGGAGCTGGTGTGGGAAGTTTCACTCACTCAAAAATAAACTTTATTATAACTCACAAGTTTATTAATTAATTATTTGTTGGCTATTTCTATTAGTTCAACGGGTCCGACATTCTAACTATGTAATTAATTTGCTATTATAATAAAGAATTTTTAAATTCACTCACTCTAAACCTGATTTACCATTACCACAACTATTCGTACTTGACCTCTTTAACCTGACCTCTATAACCTGACCTTTTTTTCAGATCCGTCCTATGAACTTCTCAACTCCAGTCGTTCTTCCATCATCAAAATTTCTTCAACAGACGATCAGCAACTTCTTCTTCTCTCCGATAGATGGCGACCATGGACAACACCAACGACATCTCTGACCAACTCTGCAGCATCAATGGTCAGCAGTCGGACTCTACGTGGACTCACCGTATGCTGGGCAATCCTCTGTCACCATCTGGTGACATCCTTACGATGAAATAACGTTCGAGTGCTGACTGATAAATAGACAGACAGACAGACAGACAGACAGACAGACAGACAGACAGACAGACAGACAGACAGACAGACAGACAGACAGACAGACAGACAGACAGACAGATATATTATGGTTTGCGGCGCTTTTACTTATAATGACAGCTAAAAATCATACCATCGCAGTTCGAAAATTAAATAATTTCGACATTTGGGAGGGGTACGTCCTTCTGCTCAAACCCCTTCCCAGATCGGAGCATCGCGCCTCGGCGATCATCCTTCGGCTGGTTTCAGAGTGGCTATGGATCCAGACTTGACGAGGGCCTATGCCAACAGAGACCGTTGCCCTCGACAGAAATTTTGAGGCGATCCAGAATGCAGAGCGGACACTGCATCGGAGTTTCACGCCGAAGCGCTGAGCAATTATGAGTGAAGGACTTGCCCAAGGTCCCTACGCGGCGAGATGGATTCGAACCTCGAACCTTCCGGGTCCAAGGCAACGACGCCACCATTACACCACCGCGCCCCACAGTCCCAAGCCTGGATAAAGGAGGAGGGCGTCGTTAATAGTCCTTGTCACCACACAGTGACGTTAAACTTCAAATACACAGAGTGGCTATCTTAAATTCCTTGTCAGCTTGTATCATAAAAAGGCTACCTTTTAAACATTTGACACCGGTCCTATGTCAACTGTAGTTATGCCTCTGCAAAGCACTGCAGTGCTATGGTTAGGTCTTGGTTCAATTGTAACACTAATGAATTAACATTGTACATTATATAATGATAAAGATAAATTATTATGTTACATTGTATAATGTTACATTATATTATTTTGTTGACACGAAGAACGTTGTATTTGTATGTTTGTAGGTGCACTTGTTATATGGACGGGAGGGGGAGGGAAGGAGGGACGGACGGGAGAAGAAGGGACAGGATAGAGGGGAATGGAAGGAGGGGAGGAGGAGGGAGAGAAGGGGGAGGAAGGGAGGCGAGTCAGAGGATAGGAGGTCAAGAGGGAGGGTCTTTTCAGCCATAGCAACGCATGGCTCTGTACAGCTAGTTATTAATAAATACGTGAATTTGCTGATCTTAGGCGTTACTAATTGCTCTCAATTGATCCTAACAGTCGTACAAACTGTTGAACAAGTTCGTGATTGCAAAGATGCGATATAAAGGGTTGGATATACATGTATGGTCACTACAAACACCAACAAAGAAGAAGTTTTTTCGAGTGTAAAAATTGGTCAAAAGAGCTAGATTGGACTCAGGGCTTTTTTTAAGGAATTTTTAGAACTGCACAACTTCCCCAGCCTTGAGAACTGCACAAATCCATTTAGAACTGCACATTTTTGTCAAAATTTCTGAAGATAGCCAGGATTTGATTTCGGGGGTGTTTCTTCGGCGGAGAATTTCTGACGCCTTTTTTAGTTGTCAAAATTTCTGAAAACACCTTATTTTAGTCGTCAAAATTTCTGAAGATACCTTTTTTCAGTTGCTTAGATTACTAAAGACACCTTTTTTAGTTGTCAAGATTTCAGAAGACATCTTTTTTAGTTGTCAAAAGGAATTTTTAGAACTGCACAACTTCCCCGGCCTCCATGGCCGTAGCCAGGATTTGTTTGAGGGGGGGGGGTGGAGAATTTCTGACACCTGTGTTTATTCATCAAAATTTTTGAAGACACCTTTTTTAGGTTCAACATTTTTTGATTTCAGTATTATCAACGATTTTTGAGTGTGCAAAAACATCGTTTGATTTTAATATTATCAACGATTTTCGGGTGTCTAAGGAGATCATAATGATTCAGTATCTTCAACGATTTTCGGGTGTGTAAGGACATTATTCTGATTCCAGTATTATCAGCGATTTTTGGGTGTCTATAGACATCATTTTGACTTTATTATTTACACCGATTTACGGGTGTCTAAGGAGATCATTATGATTCCAGTTTTTTCAACAATTTTCGGGTGTCTAAGGACATCAATTTGATTTTAGTATTATCAACGATTTTCGGGTGTCTAAGGACATCATTTTGGCTCCAGTATTTTCGTGTGTCGAAAGACATCATTTTGATTTCAGTATTTTCAACGATTTTCGGGTGTCTAAGGTCATCATTTTGATTTTATTATTTACACCGATTTACGGGTGTCTAAGGAGATCATTATGACTTTTGTATTTTTACACGTTTTCGGGTGTGTAAGGACATCATTTTGATTCCAGTATTATCGGCGATTTTCGGGTGTCTAAAGACATCATTTTGAATCCAGTATTATCAACGACCTGCTGTCTTGAAGTTGACTTTGCATTTATGTTAGAAATCCGCGGGACATTGGAATTCCAGCAGGCTGAGAACTTTTATGACATCATAGACAAAATTGTTAGGCCTATAATAGACGTCATTGTTAATCTATTTAATTATTGTTTAGCGAAACTCTGCACATTCCCCTCTCGGCGCTTCGCATTTTGGCTCTCGTCTTTCTGCCGCTCGGTGGTAGGCCTACACCCAAACACACGATGGGTGATTTATGATTTAGCCCTCCCAAGAGCTGAGACTAAACTCCGACCATGGATGGGGGGATGTTCAAACACCCAAAACACCTTCCATAGCTGTGGCGTCAATTTGCGAACGAAACTAAGATGGACCCATCAAACTCCTCCACTCAGTTATTCTACTTTAAGTGTAGTTGCAAAATAAGGTAGTTATTTGGCTAGGCTGGTTTCAAAGTTTTTAGCTGTAAACTTCAATCACAAAACTTCGCAATAGACCTACTATAGGCTTCTAGTAATGTATTTTTAAAATAGCGTGTTATTCCAAATCGGAAGACAATGAACTTTCAAAATATTTTTTAACTGCACAAAAATGCTTTTACAACTGCACAAATTCATTTTAGAACTGCACATTTTGTGTAGAACTGCACGTTAAAAAAAGCCCTGGATTGGAGGTTATTCATGGTTACCTAAAGTGGAATATAAAACAATTTTTCTTATGGGTCCCAGAACTATATAATAGCATTTTAAATCGTTTAAATGGTGTATAAATAATATTGAAAGATATGTTCACGGTCAATACACAGTAGCCGTATCATAGGAGATGCCATACAGTTAACAAAACTCGAGTATTATTAGAAATTTTAAGATAATCTGGGTCAAAAGAGTAACGTTCAACGAATTTTTGCCATTATTTTGGCCAGAAGTAAGTAGTTTCGCTGACTTAAAAGTAATTATTCAAATTTTAGCATACTAGCCAAATTTATACAAATATTATTTAACACTCGAGTGCCCACGGTATTTTTTGGTACACGAAGGCCCAAGGGGGGTTCCGCGCGGACCCCAGCGTTTTTGCTAATATCTTGAGAAGGGATTAGAATATCGTTACAGAATTTAGTTCTATGTGATCCCAAATGAATTTGCAATCGATTGATGTATCTTTTATCATAATAACACCGCATGGTGTTAAATAAGGGTGTAAAATCTCGTGATACTCATTTCATGCTTGCTTGCGTTATTTACCGAAGGAAGCCTAGCGTTTTCATGCTAATATCTTGAGAAGGCATTGGAATATCGTTATAAAATTTAGTTCAGTGTAATTCCAAATGAATTTGCAATCGATTGATGTATCCTATAGCACAATAACACCACCTGGTGTAAACTAATAGTGTGAAAAATTTCGTGATACACATGTTATGATTGCTTGCGTTATTTACCAAAGGAATCCTATAATAGGCTACGTCTGGCGCGTCCGCATGCCAGTCAGCTGCTCTCAATTCCAGCTATCGAAGGACCAGTAGCATTGTGGTAGACTAAATCGTAATCGCAATTGTAAATTTGTGTAAATTTTATTTGCGTAACCTTGACAGAATGGTTGCCACCGTTTGTATGAACTGTCCTATGCCATTCGTTTTGACGCAGGCCTGTTGTATGCAATTATTGCTTTGATAGGCCTACACAGACTTGCAAACTTTCATATACTATGCTGCAAACATAGGCCAAACATAGTGCTACAATGTCAGTAATTCTAAGTTCAACAATTTGTATGAATCTTTCTCTCATATAACGTGCGCTGACCATTTATTTATTGACTAGTAACCATGCGCTTGTATGAATATCAGCCGCATATCATGGGGTACCCTTAGTATATCCTGTGGTTGTGGGGTGCAGGGTTGAACAATACTCACGCAAAATATACCATTCTATGCCCAAATGGTTGCTCTAGGAATACCTAAAAGCATTTATGCAGATCCAAAGCCTTTAAAAAGTCATCCGGGACAAACAGGCCTGGGGTCCGGTCGGACCCCGCTCCCCTTGGGCACTCGAGGGTTATAATTAGTATCAGGTCATAACACTATTTGATAGACGTTTCCATGAACACAAGTGACAGAGATTAAAGATTATATGTCAAACCGCACTCTTATAGCTATACTTTTTTAAAGGTGTATAAATACTGCCCTGAAAAGGCAAAACACAGTAACTCGGAAAACCAATATTTTGCGCAAACTTGATTTGAAAGTTTATTTCAAATATCTCGGAATTCATTTGTTCAATCCGAACAAAACTTGCACCACAAATGAAGTAAACTGTGTTTTATTTTATGGTAGCAATTAAATATGTTTAATAATATTATTTATACACCAAAACAGTTAAAAATCGTTCGTACTGCGTTTTGGTTTGACATTTCAATGCGAATTGAATACCCCAAAACACAGTACTGCGTTTTGGCTTGACAACTCTATGCAGCGTGCGTGTGTTACATTGATCAACCGATATTGATCTGGATATTTTTGTACAGATCACTGAAGTTGGGACGTGGATAATTTGATTTTGGCTCTAGTTAGAGTAAAATATCTTAAAACCTCATTAAACCAGGATTTCATTCATAATTACCATTTAATTTATAATTCATTAACCCTCCGTCCATCTGTGTTTAATGCCTATTCACACACGCGTAGCAATAATAACAACACGTGCCGTGTAAATAATATAGGAAATATTCGCCGAGATGTTAAAATTCATAAATATAATCAGCAATTAAATACATCATAAATATAATAGGGTCTGACACTTACGTAGAATGAATAGACAAACTTAAACTTGAAAAAATGAATGAAAAACCCAATAGGGCTTAATATTAGATCACTTCGTACTAATAAATATATTTCACGCGTCTTGTAAACAAAACCGGAAATAGAATATTATACAGAAATATGACGTGTTATAGCGCAGTAACGGTAATTTATGTAGTGCCTATGTTAAGCCAAAACACAGCACTGCGTTTTGGCTTGACATTCGTTTGGGAAGCGCAGCAGATTCTGTTGTTATAAACGCAGTGCTGTGTTTTGGCTTGATTTCCAAAGAAAAATATCCGACTTACTGTGTTTTGCCAACATAATATCTCGGAAACCAGTGAAAATAAAGCTCTGACACTTACAGGGCATGAAGATAGTAACATCTTAAGCGAAAAAATCCAATAAAATGAAAAACGATTTTTTTCGAGTTACTGCGTTTTGCCTTTTCAGGGCAGAATAGTGCCGCGTCCTACAAATGGAGTCTTCTTGGTTCCTTTTGCTCGCACTGCTACCATGAAGAATCGAGCCTTTTCTGTGGTTGGTCCGACGGTCTGGAATAGCCTTCCTTTCGAGCTATGCCTACACCCTGTGACTTTACCAGGATCGTTCCTTACTAACCTGAGCCCTAACCGACCCTCACGGAAAAGACGTGCTACTATATAAACTAAAAACTGTTCTTTTTGAGCCCGCTGGAGTCGGGAGCGCCTCTGTGTAGTTTTTACTTGAAGGAGCGCTATATAAATGTCAGAATGAATGAATGAATTTTATCGCTTAGATGCGTTTTACTAAGACTTCCTTAACCCATCAGGGCCCGACGTCCGTTATAACGGACAGTATGGAAGGTACTGATAATGTAGCACGAATCAATAAATAAGTTATCAGCCTTGTTACTGCACCAAGTTGTTGAGATTACTGAAACCACAACTTAATTTGTTGGGTTTTACCACTTTGGGCACTAATGGGTTAAACATCGCAGTTTTATAAGTTATTTAACTACAACGTCCCTGCATTGAATAATTGGTTTCATGTTACATAAAACTAAAAATAGGATGCGATTAAAATCCACGAAGAAACCCAAATTTATATATAGTTTTATAAATATCGTTTAAAAGGTGTCCTTCACACATTTTGACACTAAATAATAATTTTCGTTTATAAATTCAACAATCCGGTCAACATACATCAACCGGTTACAGTATACAGTTATGTAATTATCTTCATTAGTATTGACTACTATTATAACAGACAACCTGCAATGCAAGAATGCTAATAGCAACATACACAGCACTCTATCGGGATTCGAACTCAGACCCACTTATATCAATTCGTGTTGGTTGCCTAGAGCGCCACAGTTTCTACCACACTCTTTCCATTTTTGTATAATTTATCGTTTTCACTGTCACGCTACTGCCACCGCTACTTTTAGGCCTATACACTGTCAAAGTAATCTCACCCATGTAGTTGCCTTCCTCGCAGACAATTATTGTGGGCAAGCAACTTGTCAAAGGTCGCTACGCAGTGGCTTGAGGTAGATTCTAACCTGCGACCAATCGGTCACAAGGCGACGAACTTACCGCTAAGCCACAGCGTCCCCGTGCTAGCCAGAGATTTTTACAGCTCTGAAATAATCCATCTTCGGGAAGAGAACCGACTCTCCTTCACAGAGTCGCGTTAGAGTTTAACTATATTTTTGGCCATATGGAACGACTGCATTTATTGCATTTCTAGATTTTTAAAAGAATATTTTAAGATACAAAAAGGTGTTTAAGTGATTTCAAAAGTCTTCTCTTTTCTCTGACCTTCACAGCTTAACATAATAATATTATACAGGTTACTTGGAGGGAATACTATATTGTGGTTTGCATCATGGTCGCGAGGAATTCAAGCAGAATGTTATTGGACGCGAACCTTATTTACGGATTCACGGACTCAAACCAGACAAGATCTACAGAGTTCAGGTGATTGCTGGTAATTTAGATATTTTTATAGCGCCTCTAATGAAATACTAATCATAGGCGTTTATAAGAGACCAGACAAGCGCACGTATTTAAAAAATCCAAATGCTAATTGTGTCGGTTTGTGTGGTTCTATTGCTGTCGCCAAATATCGCACACAATTAATTGAAAATTCATGATTGCGGGGGGGGGGGGGGAGAGCGTTGGCCGATAAACTGTGAGTCATTATCGCGACCCGGGTTCAAGCCTCGCACAGGGCAAACATTTATTTGAATTTTCTGTTAGCTGCAAGTGGCGCTTTCTGTTGTGTTGCTTGACTCGGGTCTGTTGAAAAATAAGTTAGCCCCTCCCACTCCTGGCTTGGCCGATCAGGAGCGTTCCAACACTTAGGCCATTTGTGTTAAGTTACCGAACGTGTTGTAGCCGACCTGCGTGTTGTGCGAAGCTGGCCGTATTTCGTATAACTTGTACCTGTGATCGTTCTGCGGTGTGTCAGATTGAATTTGAATAAACGAATTATTATTATTACACACCTTTACAAAGCTGTTTCATGCGCTTTATAGAAATGACCGTCTAAAAATTCAGTATCCTAATTCGACAACAGTCATACAGCGGTTAATAAATAAATGGAAATGGCAAAGATAACTACTTTGGATAGTCTCACAGTAACATTAAAAAGACAATGTAAAACAAATTAATGTTGACAGGAACGGCTTTTGATTCCTTAACTTATCATTGTACTCTGTCTCCAGCCATCCATCTGCAGAGGCTTGCATTCTGAAAGCAACAGACTCAAACCTTGAAAAAAGTGACGGCGACTTGCATTATATGATATTACAATGACAGTGTCGTTAAACAGCAATTATTTACTTATATGCGCCTTGTTTCTTGCATATTGTGTTGATCAACTGCATGCATTATGCGTATTTATTAAGAAGGGCCGTTGATTTTTTGTGCACCTCTTTTACTAAAGTTAACTGTACTATATTAACAATATTTCGACTACACGCTTTTAAGATATCTTTAACACATACAATTAACTTCAAAACTTCAAAAGCCTCGGATGTAAAGATGCATATTTTGTGTATTTCATCACGTGATGCATTGTTGTGCTGATACGCAGTCATGTAATCATGTTATCTTTATTTATACGCTTTGTTTCTTGCATAATGTGTTGATTAACTCAATGCATTATGCATGTTTATTAAGTAGGAGCGTTGATTGCTTGTACACCTCTTTTATAAAGTCAACCGTCCTATATTAATATATTTTCGACACACACATTTCACTTTGAAAAAGTCCAACAATTTGGTTTGATCTTTCTGCATTTCGTCATGTGAAGTATTGTTATGCTGATGGTTATAGCCTACACTTCTATACAGTCATGTCCTTGTTTATGCGAAATGTTCGAATCAGACACAAATTATTTACTTATTTGCGCGTCGTTTTTTTGCATATTGCGTTGATCAACTCAATGTATCGTGCATGCTTATTAGGAAGGACCAGTGATCAGTTGTATACCTCTTTTACAAAAGTCAACGATACTATATTTATAAATTGTCTTCTATTAGAGCAATTAATTTCACTTCGATGTAAAGAAGCATATTAATTTTTATGATCAGCTGCATGATTGTCGTGCGAATATGCTTCTCAGGTGCAGAGCAAACGAGATCGACGAAAGAGCGAGAAAGTAACGAGATCCATATCCACACATCGACTGCCGAGATCAAGGAAAGAAGAGGGTACGAGTTCCACAAATCGCCGAATTTTTAATTCCGGGAAAGATGTATGGGTGACTGTGTGGATGGACGTACGGATGGACGAATGGATGGGTGGGTGGTTCAATATGTCAATTGATGAACTATTTGGTGAACTAATAATTGACTAGGTTTTTCAAATAACATGAATGTCTCCAGTGGCATGTTTGTTTAATTCCATGGTTGTTTCGTTGTAGGTATGTTGCCCCGCCAAGCTATTCTTTCTCCTCCTCCTCCAACTCCTTCTTCCCCATTATCTGGAGATCTCCAGCTGCTTGTCACCCCTCCTCCCATCTCATCCATTGCCATTGGCGACTCATTCTTCCAGAACGGTCTGCTCAAAGCTAACGTCTCTTGGACGCTCGAAATAGGTATGATAAAAGATTTGATTATTTTTCTTAGTGTGCAGTTACTGTAGTTTAAAACACCTCTTTTAACGATCTAAAAAAATTTATATTTCTTATGGTGTAGATCGCAATACTTTTGTCATCACTTCTTATCATTATTCATGTTATTTGCAATGCTGCAATTTGAGAAGCAAATATTATTATATCTGTCGAGAGCTACAGTTGTAACGGCCTCTGCTGTCATATTAAGCCGTCGTCGAATCAGGATCCTTTATTTGAAAGAAACAATTCAAAAAAAGATTTATATGTGTTATTAATATTCCTGTTATTCCTACTAAAAACTGCTATATGCGAAACAAATCTTTGTCGATGGCATTGGCCTCTGTTGTTAGAAGCTGTCGTTAAATCTATGAATCCATGCAGCTGTGATAAATATTACGATTATGGTTTTATTAAAAGTATCGCAATGCAGACATTTTATACACCTCTTTTAATAAGTCTGCTAGTTTTATATAGTGTCCTGTCGTTTAAAATTACATAATTGAGCAGTCATCAACGGGCAGCCAGTTAACAATTTAAAATAAGTATGCCTATGATAGAAAGAATCTGAAATACAGCGCTCTCCTTGATGCTTACGTTTTAAACTTTTCATCTCTGTGGCTTTAAAAACCGTAAACGCGATGAACACCAAAGGCCTAGACTTCATCTCAGATCTACCGGAGAACCCTGAGAATCAAGCTTTTTATACAAAACGTTTCTCCATGACAATACAACGCTTTAACATCGTGGCTATTATTTATTAAGCCATTAATTGACATGGATGAAGATGGTTGGACTCGCTAATCTATGGATCCACCCAACTGCAATATTATTATTATGCTTTAACGAAGAAATTTTCTACACCTCTCTTAAGAAATCAATAGTTCTATAAAGAATCTTGTCGCTTAAATTACATAATTTTCAGAAGACATAGTGGTAAAATATACACGTCATCTGTAACTTTGGAAACCGTTTGCCAGCATAAGAGCTGCAAACTTTATGTCTGGAATAAAGCAAGCAGTTCAGTCATTGTCATTGTCGTTGTCGTCATCATCATTAGCATCATCATCATCATCATCCACGCCATCGTTATCATCATGTTTCATAATTTATTACGCCATGTGTTTTTGGCTTCAATTTCCATTCCCTAGGTGGCGCTGGTTTAATGAGAAATGCAACGATAGACAAGATACTCGTGTACTGGTCCCCCGAATCGTGTGCTTTTGATGAAACGCTGCCAAATGGCATGGCACCAGTCATGTCTGCAATCACTCAGGTCAGCCGAGATCATCATTATTCGATTCACGAATGTACAGAAAAATACGATGCGAAGATGCTTGTTATTCGGCTGATACGCTAAGCCACCGTCATAATACAGACACCTTTTTAAAAATGCTACAATGTCTATAAATAATGTAGAGTTAAAACGATTCTACGACTTCTTCGAAAATATTGGTTCGAGGGTCAACCATGGCAGGGGTTTTCAAACTTTTTAAAGCTGGGGACCCCCGTAGCATGTCGTGGTTAGGTGGCGGACCCCCTATATGGGCCTAAGCAATAAATTGGGACAATCGCAATTGTGTGAGGTTTTCTCGTTCGTGCTATTCGCAGTGCTACTAAATACGACTCACATAGAGCTTTCTCATTTACTGCACATGGCGAAAGCTGTTATTTTACCTTTCTGCTTTAAGTAGCCCAGGCCTACAGCTCCTTTTGTCGCTCGAGATATTTCTTTGGCAACATCTGCAATTTGCATACATTGTCCTTAAATGGTGCTTTAATATCACGGGTTTCATTGAATCCTGATTAGACAGTGTTTGCACACTCATGACATAACGCAAAGACGTTAATCATAATTTGTTCCGTCTGCAATGAAACCATAATGATATAATTATAGGCTACTCTGGAAAGTGTGGATCATAGGCCTAAGTAGTACAGATAGGCAGATGCTAGAACAGGCTATTGTTCTCTCGCCGGTCCTCTATTGTTCTCTCGCCGGTCCTCTATTGTTCTCTCGCCGGGCCTCTATTGTTCTCTCGCCGGAAACAATGGCTTTGTTCCAGGTCCGGAGTCACGTGACTGCCATTTTTAAAACAGTGCCCTGAGGCGCCGCTTTGAAGTGACTAATCCGATGCTTTGATGTGACTAATTAGGCCTTTGATCTTTTCAAAAGAGGCTTAGGCGGTGCATCCGGCCATCTGCCACATCATTCTCGTCTGGACATGACCAACCTTGCCCGGACTCGCCCGGACACGTCATCGTCTTTGAAGTAGAGATTATTTTACATAGGAAATGACAAATTACTTCTGTCCAGACATGTCCAGGCTATAATAATTTCCCAATACTCTGGGTATTTTGACATTCTATTTTTACATATAAGTATTTCTCATCATTGTGCAATACATATGTTATAAAAGAGCAGCGTGAGCAGCTTCGAATCATTTCTATTTCATTTTCGAAGCGACGATATTTACAAGTTACTGTGAAACATGCATGCAACACGAATGTTCGTACCAATTCCTGTGAGTATGAAAGAATTTACTATAGTATATTGAACACATTATTTTATATATGTATAATTTTTTCGGTGGTATGTAAAAAGACTAGGGCATTTCCTTTACATAGTGTACAGTCATTTGTAAAGTAGTTCAAAATTCTTCTCTTATATTCTTTTTCTGTAGGCTATGGAATTCAAAGAGCATATAGGCAACAATCGATTCCTGACGGCCAGCTACTACAAGAACGAGCTCATGGTGCATATTCGCGAATATGCAATTGATGGAGACATAACATATCCCACAAAGAAGGGAGTATCCTTCAACAGATCGGCGTGGGCGAGATTTCGGGTATGTTTGGACGAACTGGACAGAAATGTTCAACTTTTGAAAGCGAATCAACCTGTAGACCTTTACCAACATCTCGGCGGTCGTTACTACGCTACAATTTCCAAGGACTTCAGATGCGTGAATATTCGTCGCTACTTTCTGCCACCCAACACTACCAAGGAAAGGCCAACACGCAGTGGAATTGCTCTTCGATTGGACGAGTGGGACAATCTTCTTCTTAAAATTGAGAAACTCCATGAACTTTTGCCAGAACTTAAAAATGCTATGCCATGCTATGCATCTTTAGATCATGCAAATCAATTGGGTGCTTTATCATGCACTCAATGCAATCCCTTCGCACTTGTTTGTTTGTGAGTGCACTTGTTATAGCGATCCCTACAAACTATCTCCCCACTCAAAGGCGCTTCCGAATGCAGAGCGGACACTGCGTTGGAGTTTTTACGAAAAAAAGCTGAGCAATTGTGAGTGAACTTTCCGCCACCACTGCACCACTGGTAGACTCAACTCCGTCGATTTGCTCCTCCCGCTGACAACGATGAATGAGTGAATGAATGAACGAACGAACGAACGAACGAACGAATGAATGAATGAATGAATGAATGAATGAATGAATGAATGAAAGAAACGACATGAATAAATATTGTTTTTTTTATTGCCCACATTGTATACCTTTGAAAATGTTTTACCAATATATGGGAATCGACAACTTTTGAATTCATTCCCGTTATCGGTTCTAAAAGTCAGTTTAGGTTGGAGAAAACAGGGCTTTTTTAACATGCAGTTCTACACAAATGTTATATTTGGCCATTCGACGGAGCGGGAGGTTGCGGGTTCGACTCCGGGTAACGACCTTGGGCAAGTTGTTTACGCACACGTGCCTCTGTCACCAAGCAGTATAATTTGGTACCGGCGTAAGCTGAGAAGTAAACGGCAAGTCCTACGATACACTGGCCCTTGTCCAGAAACTTGGGATTCGTCCATTGCTGGCTCAGGGCCACTGAAAAAGGAGATGAGCGCCTCCCTGTGTTCCACATGGAAAGGGATAGGACTTTATTGTTTTTTTACTCGAATGACTCCACTCGTTTAGTATTTGAACCCTGTTATCAAATGCCGCTTCGACACATGCTCTTATAATATTCGCGAACCAGTTTTTTAAAGGTGTGTAAGTCGAATCAGCTCCAAGACAAAGATACGACTGATGAGGGCCTTAGTGTGGCCAGTGGCAACATACGGTTGTGAGACGTGGACTGTAAAGAAGGATGAGGAAAGACTTCTACAGGCTTTCGAAAACAAATGCATCAGGAAACTACTACGTTTTTCATGGACAGAAATGTTGACTAATGAACGAGTTTACAAATTAGCAGGGACAAAAAGCGAGTTATTAGGTCATGTCAAAACCCAGAAATTACGATACTTCGGTCACATCCTGCGACAGCAGGACAAAAATGAAAATAGTGTCATGACGGGATTGGTGCAGGGTGCTCGCGGTGGCGGTAGACCTAGAATATGCTGGCTTGATAACATCACGCTGTGGACCGGTTTATCAGGAGCGGCGCTATTGCGGACTGTAAAGGATAGATCTTGCTGGAGTACTTTGGTCCACTCATGTAGCCAACCGTCGCGCAGCGACGTCGGCGTATTGACATGACATGACATGACAAGTCGAATGCTCTTTAAAACTGCATAAAATAGTAATTATTCTCACTTCACATTCTGGATTGCAGTGGATTCAATTGTTCAAGATAAAAATGTTTTCTCTAACCACACTTATATGGCATTAGTTAGAATCCTTCAAATGGTGTCTAAGCAGGTCGCTCTTTTTTGTGGTTTATTCCGGTACTTAACAGTGAGTGGTAGCAAGAACCAATTTTAAATCGTCATCTTTAATTCAGCTTGAGATCGAGCAAGAGGATCCTGATTTGTCAAGGATCTATGACAACAGAGGCCGTTACTCTCGAAAAAAATTGTTCGCATATTACAGTACTAGTGAACATTATTGACACTGGCCAGGATATGAATATTCAAGAGCTGAACGCCTATAAACGGTGTGAGGCCAATAATTAGTCTCCGAAACTATTTTACGACCATTTGGCAATTGCAATTGCCTATTTAATCATACCACATTTTTATTCATTGTTATTTTAAGCTGAGAGGCAAGAATGGATATGAGAGAATGGCGAGAACGGGTCATAAAGCCAGGTCGCTATGGTTCCACGCATTGACAGCACAAAGTGATTTAATTACTGTAAAAATCATGAAAATTATGTTTAACCAAAAATGAATAAGCATCTTTCATTGGTGTTAATCATCAACACAGTTACTGTACATAGTTACATGGCATTAACATTTTATTATTATTATTCAACAGTTTAACGACATCTTATAGCAACAAAGGCTGTTGACGTCTTTAAAGTTACAGTAGGCCTATCAATGTATTTCAGTTCACTGTTGTTTAAATGTTCCGCAGTTTCTGTCTATAATGTCTATCTTTTTTTTCTTTTCATTGTTCTTCTTCTGGGATTTGTATTTCCATGTCGACAGTGTTCATAAGGTGGCTGCTGTAGGTCCTCTTTGATGCATTTGTCATTATTTAGTGTCACCACTTAACATACATGCATAAACATGCATATATTTAAATATACATTCATCTTCTGATTTTAATTTTCATTTAATTTTAATTAATACATATATAAGCAAATAGATTAGATATTCAACATTAATATGAAAATCAAATCATTCAGCCATCATCTATAAGCTTAAACAATAATATCAAAAATCGTTTGATTCAATGCCTATTTAATCTATTACAGAATTAGTTAACATACACACACACACACACCCACATACACACACAAACCGCACTAAAAAAAGCAAACAAATACAACTAAAATTATAATTCACATGCAATACTTCTTACATAATTTTCCCATTAGTTATGGTCATAAGTATATTATAAGCTTCAAGATAAATATCTTGAATAGAGAATATATTTTTAACACTACATTCCACTTTTTTCTCTACACATTTTTTAAGTAGTATGATTGAAATGTCATTCTTTTTACAAGCGAACAGCGTATGTTCGATTGTTTCTGGCACTTGGCATCCAGAGCACAGGTCTGTTGTGCTTTTACCTATCACTTTCAACCAGCTGTTATTAAGGACATGCCCCATTCTAAGTCTGGTAATTTGAACTTCTCGTTTCCTTATAGAGTCCATAAATTTTATATCAGTGGATACCAAAGGCTGGATAGATTTATAAAATCTCCCTTTTCCTTCAGTATCGTATTCAATTTGCCATGTATTAATAACATATTTCCTTATTAAAGAATAGATTTCCATTAATTCTAGATAATTTGTTGAATTAATCTCCAATAGCTCTTGTCCTTTCTTTGCAAGGGTGTCTGCCATTTCATTTCCAGATAATAATGACCAGAAGCGAAGGGAATTTAACAGTTACTGTAACACAATGATGACATTCCGGGTACGGAGAAGTGGCCAGCAAACAGGTCATTTTACAATGTAGCGCATACTCGCATCGAATTTTGCCAGTTCAAGACCAAATTAAAAACCTATAAGTTTTTCAGGACTAAATATAAATAATTATAGAAAACCACACACATAAGTTACAATGCCAAATTAAAAGCAAAATAACGTATAATGTATATCTTCCATACGCTTAAATAGAAGAATATAATACTGACATTTGAAATACAATGTTACTCTCATCATCAACATCTTCACCATCATTATTATCAGTTCCTTTCTAAACTCAGTTGCGTTGAACAATAAAGTCCCATGTTTCAAACAGTCGCAGTTTCTCGGCCAGTTCAGAGGTCACTGGAACTAGGCCAAAGGTCAACGCGCTGTACTTGACAAAGACGGCAATGACAACGCAAAGCCAGAGACCAACGATGGACAGAAATGCTGATGAAAGTATCGACGACCTACAAGAATAGAAAATCTCAAGTTAATTGAAACCACGGAATAATCAATTGCATATTGATGAGATCAGGCGTATACGTTAGACACCTCTTTAACACAATTTATAACCTAAAGAGCCTACGTAGAATAATACAAATTAGACACCTCTTTAAAGTTGCCTCACTTTTCTTTATAATCAAAACACTTTTGTTTACATTTGTTTACTGAGGAGTCGATAATTTCCAAAACACACCTCTTCTAAACAGATATTTCATCTATATATAAATCAAAATCGACATCTTTTCCTATCAATTGGGTGCACACTTAGCACTTAGTCCTTCCTCGCGCTGGCAGCGCATCGGGCGACACAGCCTCTCCACGTTATCCTGTCTTCCGCAGCCATCCGAGCATCCTCCCACGTCATTTCGCCGCCTTCCAAATCCTGAGTAACCGTGATTCGCCAGGTCTTTCTGGGTCTTCCTCGACTCCTTTTCCATCCCGTCGGCGGCCAATCCAGTATCTGCTTTAGATTTATCTCCTCTTCTGATCTATGTACGTGACCCAACCAACGTAGACGCATCTTCTTCAGCATGTCTTCCAGTTTCTCCATAGATGTTCTCCTTCTTACTTCTTCATTTCTGATCTTGTCCCTCCAAGTGATCTTCAATATCCTTCTCAGCCAACGATAATGTGCTGCCTCCAGTTTCTTCATATTGGCTTTTGTCATAGGCCATGTCTCTGCCCCATACAGCAACGTTGTCAATACCAAAGCTCTATACAATCTTGTCTTTGTGACTATGCTGAGTCAATTGGGTGACGAACACAATAATAGTGTTCAACTTGGTCTAAACAATAAACATAGTGGTGCGTGCGTGCGTGCATGCGTGCGTGTGTGTGTGTGTGTGTGTGTGTGTGTGTGTGTGTGTGTGTGCGTGTGTGTGTGTGTGTGCGTGTGTGTGAGTGATAAAACAATAAAAACTGTTGCTGTAACATTTAGAATTTTAATGCAAAGTGATTTGACATGAAAATAGCTCCGTTCATTAGTGCCTGTAATGTTACCATTACCACCACAAAACCGCTATCACTAACACTTCCCCAAGGTATTTAGGATCCCTCATGGACTTTATTGCTATGTATTGTTTAAAAACTAGTTCGTAATAGTCAGTATTAATAATACTATTATTTTTATTATTACTATTTTATGGCTATTGAAAGTATCCGTATACAATGGTTTTCGACACCTCTTTCAAGTTATCTAAAATATAAATAAAGTTCTCCTGGCACAAAATGATTCAATTCATCCTGATCCTCGTCATGTCTTGTCGTCGATCCGAGGATTGGTCGCTTCATGAACAAGTTTTCTCCATCTCTTCCTGTCTCTTGTCTCCATCAAAGTCCGATCAAAAGATGTTCCCATCCATTCTCCGATGTTGACAACCCATCCCATCCTCGGCCTTCCTCTTGCTCCTGGTACATCTCCCTTTATGATCTATTTTTACCAGTAATAATAATGTTGATAATAATAGTAAGTAAAAAATAAAATACTGATAATAATGATAAGAATAATAATAGGAATAATAATATGATGGTGGTGGTGGTGGTGGTAGGGGTGGTGGTGGTGGTAGTGGTGGTGGTAGGGGTGGTGGTGGTGATGACAATAGCAATAACGATAATAATCATAATTACAGCTGACTGTATAATGATTTCTCACCGATTTCTAAAGACGGTGTAGATATGATCGACGAGAGCAGAGATGAGTAGGATGTTGAAAAGTAGAGCAACGAGATATTGGTATAGGAAGAGGGTTCGATCCATCAACAGGTATGGTACGTAGTGAAAGAGGTAACCAACGAACGGCAGGCGACCAGTGTCGACAAACTGGTTCCATGTCTCTGCAAGTTTCAACAACCATTATTGACATCAACTTTTGTAGTGCTCTAACTTGGACTTTATTGATAAATTGTCTTATATATATGACATATTTAATTTTAATTAATGGTGTCTAACAATATCATTTTTTACTATTCAGTGGGGAACGATATTCATAACATCATAAAAAGTGTCAAGACAGCATTGTGTAATATATATATAGCGCCATTCTTCAACGTTTTTAAGGTGTTTAAAAAGAAACTGATGGATTTTCTATTCAGTGAGTATAGAATCGATCTTAATTCAACTTTGACTCTTTTAATTTCAATAGTTAAAGTGTCGCTTAGTAAGAATGTTTTGTATTATGATAAAGTATGGAAAGATTTACGAAACGGGAGAAAAACTAAGAACGCAAAAGACAGAGTAATGGATAATGTTGGGAACTATTTAGCATATTCGCAAAGGAAAATATTTGCTTCTGAAAGGCTCTTGCTGCGAGAAGCGCTTTATAAATGGTCAGATAAAATACAAAAAGAAATACAAACAGAGTAAAGACGTACAATTAATTGATGTAATCAAAACTTTAAACTTATATAGCGCAAGTTGTGGGGCAACGTACCTTCATTCAAGTCGTAGCACAATCGTCTTCTGCGTATTGTGTAGAAGGTGAGAAGCAACGCGTAGAGCAGCAGAGAACCAGCGCAAGGGAACCAGATGGCGGCGTTGCCAAGGAGATGGATCTGAGCCTGAAGGTCAGAACAGAAGTAGTAGCAATCACCATAGCAACAATCACCATAGCAACAATCACCATTGCAACAATCACCATAGCAACGTTCACCGTAGCAACAATCACCATAGCAACAATCACCATAGCAACAATCACCATAGCAACAATCACCATAGCAACAATTCTCACATGAACGACGAACATATTAACATGAAATGTTAATCATCTTCGTCGTCATCATCATCATCATTATCATTATCATCAACATCATTATAACGGTGACAATTTATGGTTAAAAAAAAAGGCCACAGCGAGCAGGAGGAGGATCCAGTAAAAGGCATTAAATTCGATCTCACATAAATGTATTTGCGCAATCTAGGCATTTTGTAGTGTGGAGTAGGCCTATAATTTTCTTATGCCTTTCTCGTTTCGTGGTCCTAGCTCTTGTTAAGTTTTGCATCGCTCAGAAGTCAGTAATTGCTTGTGGTTCACTATTTTTATACATAAACTTTTCACAAGTTTTAAGGTGTCCAAGCCATGAACGAAGTCGCATGCACCTTTATGATAATAATAATATTACCGTCTATAAAGTGACAAATAATTATTAGTATCAGGTCATACCGCACTCTTATAGCGCCATTTGATAGATGTTTCTATGAACGCAATCGGATGCAGATTCTTACTAGTTATGAAGTTTTTTTTACTGTATAATGCCTAAACAAGTGATTACAGATTGTTGGTCATACCGCATTCTTATAGAATCATGTTATACTTTTTAAAGGTGTCTAAATAGTGCCGTGGCCTACATATGGAGTCTTCTTAGTTCCTTTTGCTCGCACTGCTACCATGAAGAATCGAACCTCTTCGGTGGTTGGTCCAGTGGTCTGGAATGGCCTTCCTTTTGAGCTACGCCCACACCCCGTGACTCTACCATGATACTTCCTTACTAAACTTAAAACTTTTCTTTTTGAGCATGCCGGAGTCGGGAGCGCCTATGTGTAGTTTTTTTTTACTTGAATGAGCGCTATATAAATGTCAGAATGATTTATTGAATTTCAACGCTGAGATGCGTTGTACTAAGACTTCTTTAAACATCGCAGTTTTGGAAGTTATTTAACTACAACGTCGCTGCCTTGAATGATTGATTTAACGCTGCATAAAACTGAAAAATATGGTCCGATTAGAATCCACGTAGAAAATCGATTATATATAGCAAATATAAATTTTGTTTAAAAGGTGTACGTCACACATTTTGACATTAAATAATTAATAAGCGTCCCCGTGCTAGCCCGAGATTTTTACATCTCTGAAATAAGGTACCTTTGGGAAGCGAACCGCGGTCTAGCTCTCTTTCACAGAGTCGCGCGAGACACGGCCAACGCTCGTACCGATGTAGCTAGTAATAGTAGTAATTTTCTTAAGGCTCGATTCTTCATGGTAGCAGTACGAGCAAAAGGAACCAAGAGGACTCCATGCAAGATACATGACAACTTTACACTTAATTATTTAGTAATTATTGACTTGTCAAGGGGATACTTTCGAAAAGACGTGCGATTTTTCCCGTTAAGCCTGTATTTTCTGCGGATATTCTCGGGGCAAACGGGTAAAGGCCCTTGGGCGGAGTTTGGTTTCTGTTCTTGGGGGAGCTAACCCCGAATCTGGGCCTTATTGGGAGGGCTAACCCAAAAATGATACCATTTTCCATGGTAAAAAAGATGAATTTGGGCCTTCTTGGAGGGGCTTAGCCCCCCTAGCCCCTGATAAACTCCGTCTATGGTAAAGGGTTAATGCGTTTATATTGCTTGGGTTGTGTTCGGTAGCGTAGTGGTTAGATGTAGAATGCATTGCATTTAGTGCGTTTCTAGATAATTTAATAGCATTTAGAAAGCTATAAAAAGGTGTTTAAATGATATCATTAACCAATGATAATATAATAATATTACACAGGTTACTTGGAGTGAAATGCTCGATGGTGGTTTGAATCGTGGTCGCGAGGAATTCAAGCAGAATGTAAATGGAGGCGAAACTTATCTACGGATTCACGGACTCAAACCAGACAAGATCTACAGCGATCAGGTGACTACGTTATTGCTGATAATTTAGATATTTATATAGCGCCACACGGTGAAATACTCAGCGTAGGCGTTTGTAAGAGACCATACATGCACACGTATTTAAAAAAATCAAATGATAATTATAGCGTCTTTGTATGTGGTTCTATTAGATCTGAAGAAAAATATCGCACACAGTTAGTTGAAAATTCATGACCATTGCACACCTTTACAACGCTATTTCACGCGCTTTATATCCATGACCATCTAATATTTTTCGTTTTTTCAAGTAAAGCTTGCTCTCAAACAGAGGTTTATAAACAACGGTAGCTACTCAAGATAGCAACTCCGTAGCAATAAGAAGACTATGCTAAAGAAAAAATTGTTGACAGCAACGGTTTTTGATTTATTAAGCCATCTTTGTTCTCTGACTTCACATATCCATCTGCAGAGGTTTGCACTCTGAAAACGATATTATAATGTCAATGTAGGTAAACAGTAATTATTTACTTATTGCACACCTTTACAACGCTATTTCATACTCTTTATACACATGACCATCTAATATTTTTTGGTTTTTTCTAGTACTTTAAACAGAGGTTAATCAACAAACATAGCTACTCAAGATAGCAACTCCGAAACATTAAAAGACAATTCCAAACAAATTATTGTTGACAGCAACGGCTTTTGATTTATTAAGCTATCGTTAAAAACTCTAACTCCATTTATCATCTGCTGAAAACGCCAAGCTCAAGCCTTGAAAAAAAGAGGAAGGCGACTTGCATGATATGATATTATAATGACGGTGTCATTAAAAAGTAATTATTTACTTATTTGCGCTTCGTTTCCTTGCATTGAGTGTTCATTTACTCAAAAGATTGTGCAAGTTTATTAACAAGGAACGTTGATCTCTTGTACACCTCTTTTTATTAAATCCGACTGTGCTATATTAACATAGTTTCGTCACAAACAGTTTAACTTGTACGGTGCTCATTTAGTGATCATTTGTATTCCGTCACGTGATGCATTGTTAAGCAGATAATTATACAGTCATGCCTTCACGTTATCTCTTTATTACTGTCTGCTATTCAACTTAGGTTCAAGCGATCTGGCGCAGCAAACGAGATCGGCGAAAGAGCGAGAAAGTGACGGGATACATATATACACATCGACTGCCGAGATCAAGAAAACAAGGGGGTACGAGTTCCACAAATCGCCGAATTTTGTTCCGTGACGGATGTATGAGTGACTGTGTGAATTGACGAATGGTTCGATCAATAGATCAATTGGTGAATTATTTGCTGAACGCATAATTGACTAGGTTTTCTACGAAATAAATAAATAATGAATCAACTCACTCGCTTAATTCCATCGTTGTTTCGTTGTAGATGTGTTGCCTCGCCAAGCTATTATTCTTCCTCTGTCTCCTTCAGCTTCTTCTTCCCCATTATTTGGAGCTCTCCAACTGCCGAGATCAAGAAAACAAGGAGGTACACAACATATCGCCGAATTTGATTTCGTGAAGGATGTATGGGTGAATGTATGGATGTATGGATGGATGAGTAGACAAAATTTGTCTACTCATCTTGTCGATCTCATCTTGTCGATCTGCGGTAACAATTATTTCTCATTGGCATTTCTTTGTTATTTTATCTAGTAATACAATTGTGGGTGAGCAACTTGTCCAAAGTCGCTACGCAGTGGCTTGAAGTTGATTCAAACCTGCGACCCTTCGGTCACAAGGCGAAGAACTTACCGTTACAGCGTCCGTGGTTTTTACATCTCTGAAATAAGCCAACTTGAATTATTAATGATTGTGTATTAATTACAATGTAGACAATTTAATCATTAGATGAATGTATTGCTTAATTTTTTGCTTAATAGATAAATTGATGGTTGAATGCATGAATGAATGACAGTCTTTGACAGATGGTGATTAAGAGATGGATATATGGATGGTTGGATGAATAAATGGGTGAATGAATGGATGGATGAATGGATTGGTGGGTGAATATTTGGATAAATAAACGGATGAACGGACGGATCAATATCTGAATAAATGGGTGAACGATAGAATGAGTGATTGATTAAATTATGATGTAGTATTCGTCTTTGTATTGGGCATTTATATTATGGTTGTTTCGTTGTAGATGTGTTGTCCGTTCATGCTCCTCCATTCTCTGCAGCTCTCCAACTGCTTGTCACCCCTCCTCCCATCTCATCCGTTGCCATTGGCGACTCATTCTACCAGAACTGTCTGCTCAAAGCTAACGTTTCGTGGACGATCGAAATAGGTAGAATAAAAGATTTGATTATTTTTCTTAGTGTACTGTAGTTTAAAACACCGCTATTAAGCATGCAAAATAAGTTTTATCTATCTGAAGCAACTATTTACGATGTGACCATACATGCGACGTCTAAGGTCGGTCTGGGGAAGAAGACAGTGATACTCATCACCACTCCACGATTACAACGACCGGTTGTAATCAGTAAGTGTGTTTCCACAATATGTAATGTAATAATTTTGGAATGCATAATACTTTTGAATAATAATATTGAGATTTCCTCAAAACAATTTTATAAGTAACTATATAAGTGTAGAATACATTGGCCATTTCATTCCATACAGTAAACACCTTTAACACGCGCGAACCTTGGTTATAATTTCAATTGAGCTCTAAACGGGTAAGCTGAACCTGGGTATGTAGAGCTTAAGAAAAAAAAACATTGTGTGTATTATAACAATCATGCACTCTGGCACATGCCAATCAATCTTTCATTCATTTCAAATTTCATATAGCGCCACTTAAAAATTGTTGCAGGAAGCAGGCAAATTATTCCGAGGTAATAAACGAATTGTTAGCGTAGCTCAAGCGGGAGCCCATTCCATGTGGACGGACCAACAACCGAGAAGGCTCTACGCTGTCGTGGAATCAGCATATACCCAATGGCTAAAGAGCGTAAAGCTTGACGGGAGGCTAAGACGGATACAGGACGATAAGTAGAATGGAGCATTACCAGTGAGCCAGACAAGGGCTGCTATTCTGTACGAGATGCGCTGCGAGACTGGAAGCCAGTGCAAAAACATCACGTATGTAAGCAGAAATGGGGTCATGCTTTGGAATATCGTCTGTTTAGAGTGCAAGGGTTCTAACTCCAAATTTTTCAAAAAGCGTTTTATTGTTTTATTTTATTCCTACCAATGTAATGCTTGAACTGTGGAAGGATTCTATCGTTCTGAGTAAATATAACGAAATAGCAGCTATTTGAATATTAGAGACCGTTGACGACAAATTTACATCTTATACAGTACAGTAACAATAAATTCATAACGTCCGAGATATAGCCTACTATATAACATTGTCATAACAATATTATTGTTCGTTGTTTAACAGCAAACTTAGCCATGATGTAATGTTATTGTTCAATGTCTTTTGTGACCATTGCTTAACAGCAAATGGTTAACTGATAATAACATCAACAATACAAGTTATGTTAAATCTTTTGCTTTGGCAAATTCATTAATATTTTGCAGTAATATTGTCACGTGCATCACGGTGCATGAAATGTAATACTGTTCTCATCAAGCTTAGCTTTATTATAGCTTGACTATAAAATTTTAAAGTGGTGTGTAAAATCGTCATCGCGCATCACCGTCTACGAACAATACCAAACGCATATATCGTTGAAATGACAGTCAAAAACCATACCAATACTTTTCGAAATTCAAAATTAGCGAAATTTGGGGGAGGGGCACATCCCTCTCCTCAAACTTCTTCCCAGATCGGCGCATCGCGCCTCGGCGATCATTCTTCAGCCGCTCGTTCATCCGTCCCCCTTAAGGTTCCGACCAGTTCTGCTAGGCGCTTCGTGTTGAAAATTAGGCGACAAATTTGATGAGAGACGCCTCGAACCAGAAGACTTCGCTTTGTCTTGAGTGGCGTTAAGTCTCGGTTATTTATGTATACTTGCGGATCACAGAAGCCAATTACTTATAACGTGCACGTTTATACACCTTTAAAGGAAAGGCAGAATTACAGTATATAAATGCGCAATACAAAACTTTAATATCTTCCTCACAATCGTTCGTCACCAGTGATGCCACAGCTGTGTTTTTTCCACTAGATCTGGGTTTTTCGTCTTCGTCTGGGTTTCTGGGTTTTTTGGGAAAAATCTAGGTTTATTTGGGTATTCGTCTGGTTTTCTGGGTTTTTTTTGGAAAAAGCTAGGTTTATTTTGGTGAGTTGAAAATTTGTACATTTTTCTTGACTTTTTAGACCGGACGAAAAAAAGGTCATCAACTTTTTTGTCTGGGTTTTTCTGGTTTTTTTCCCAAGGAAATCTGGGTTTATTTCTGAAACCTCAGTTACAACACTGTTCGTCACTCGTGAAATATAATTATTTCATATTCCTAGAGCAACGCTTGCGACCTCTGGCCCGTAGTACGGCAACACAAGGTCACGAATCGATACAAGATCCGATACTACATGTATGGCACAGTGGTGTATTGGGTTTGTGGAGGGTTGCAGGTTCGAATCCACATCAAGTCGACGCATAGAGACCTTGGGTAAGACCTTCAGTCACAATTGCTCAGCGCTTCAGCGCGAAACTCCGATGCAGTGTCCGCTCTGTAGTCGGTCGCGCCTCTGAGTATTGAGCTTGAAGGGAGCACTATGACAAGTGCACATACAAACAAACAAACAATGGCGGTAATGATTGACACCCGCGGAAAGATTTCGTCGCTTATTCGTGGTTCTGATCGCCAGATTAATAATTTTTTTAATATATAGCACACGTATGGACGGATAACGACGATCTATTGGGAAACTGTGGATGATGTGAATGAGATAGAAATGGAATTTGCCTCCGTCGAATGATTGGTGGAGGGCTTGTTCGTTCAATTGAGATGCGAGAGAAATGAGTCGACGGTCCAGCATTGAGCTTTATTTCCCTATGACTGAGTATTATAAGCTTTTGGCATGAAAATGAAAAATCCCAATCGTTTGGAGAAAACTTTTTTAGCATCTTTGCCTGTTGGAGATGTAAAAAAGTTTGTATTTTTGTGAGAGATATGTTGCACATTGAACCGTTTTAAAGGTGTCTATTCGTCGCGTTTTTAAAACATGAGCGTAGGATTATATCTATTTTGCGACCATCTCGTACAATGGCGAAAGGCAGTATCACTAGTAGCTTATGCAGGGCCGGATTAAGGCGTGTTAAACATATTCGACCGAACAGGGGCCCCAGACTTTAAGGGTCTCCACACGTGCAATAGGAATATTTTTCATAATTTTTTTTATAATAACAAACTGAGTTCAAAATCGCTGATACATTTTTTTCTGAAAATGAACATCTACGTGTATGCAGGCATTGCAGGACTATAATATTATAGTACATCTGTATCACGCTCATTCAGGAGCGGATTGAGGGTTGGAATCCGGGCATGCCCCCACCATATTCAGAGGTTTGCACGTCACCAGTGTGTTCATAAAGTGTACATTGTTTGTATGTGCACTTGTTATAGCACCCCCTCAAGCTCGTAATCGTAACCTCCAGATTTCTAAAGAGCTACTTGAAAGCCAAACGCGGGGTACCAGCTTATTCACGAGCTCTCTCGACTCAGAAGCGCTCCCGAATGGAGAGCGGACACTGCATCGAAGTTGATGTCAGAAATTCATCCTCATTCACTGGATTTTCAGACATACAAATAGGCTGAGACTAATGGGGACAGAGAGAATAATGCCCCTCAATGTATAGGGCGGGGCAGTAGGTTAGCTCGGTCTAGCCTTTTGCCGATCTAGTCTGCAACTTTGCTTTAGGGCTAATTGCTAATACACTGTGGGTGTATGTCATTTCGGTCTCTTGATAGCCTATCCCTTTGCCTTAGCGCTGTGGAGTTTGGCAGCTTTTTACTTTTTTCTATTGAAGCGCATCTCATTAGGTTACTAGCAATGTTAGAGAAGTTTTTTTTACATAATTATTATTATCACCATGCGAATAGTGTGGAATTATTATATTATTGAACGTGAGTTCTATCAACTACACAATCAAGGCATGAACGGGTTATGCAAATAGATTTGATCTGCATAGACCCGTCTCATTCTTATGACGCAAGTTTACGCGTTTAAAAGGTGTATTTGAATTTTATCATGGAAGAGGAAAACGTTGTATTTTTTTATTTTACCAAGTCATAATTTGAAGGCGTGTACATGTAGACTAATCGCTAGGTTGACGGTTCTTCACTGTGGACAACAGTTCTCTGCCTAAGAAGATTTTAGATACTCAGAGACATTTGCGAATGAAAACCTTATGAAGTGTCTTAGCGAGTAAATCCTTAAATAGCATATTATAGACTATGCAACTTTCACAAATATCGAACTTATAACCAACAGCCCTTGTTGGACAGGAACTGTTTCCGAGTATATTACATTGAAGCGGCGCTGGTTCTGTGGGTTAATTAAATAACTGAATTTGTTAGATGCTACTACCTAACGACGCTGAGCAATATTATTGTCTCTGAAAGGTTTGATATGGAACGCATACCTGCTACAGCTTTCGAGTCCCACATTTATATAGTTTATATAGTGTATTTTGGAAACGACGTAATATTACGGCCATAATTTTGTTAGGCATGCTTGAAATCCACCCTGAGACACGAACGAACAGGATTAGGTTCCATCAACGGTGATCCTGCATTTTAAAACTTATAATAAGAAGTCATTAATTAAAAGAGGTGTTTTAGTGGTTGCTTTTCTTAAATATATCGGAATAGAGTTTTTATGTTCAAGACTGTTCCTTTCTTCTATGCTCTTATGGCAGTGTACAAAGATGTGACTGTGGAAGCATATAGCAGTCTCAAAGACTGTTCCGTACACCCGTCTATTAAAAAATTATGCAGTGTGACAAAATATTGTTTCATATCTATAGCTTTGTGTAGCTACTTTAAAATAACTATTCAGAGGTGCTCTCGCAGCATTAAATCCCACCGAGAGAAAATTAATGAGCACTTGTTAAATCGTCTATTCAATGAAATTCAAGATTTCTAGAATTGACTGAATAGTCGTTTCATATTAGCATTTTCAGTGTAACAAATGAACACCTCTTTTTATTTTGATCATTAGGCTATAATATAATAACTCGGCTGTCTACAGTAAGTTGGTCCACTATGGTGAATCGGATTATCATGTTCGTATGTAAACATTTTATATAGCGACTAAAAAGACTTTGAGAATGTTTCATGAGACATAAAATTAATATTAAGTAGTGCAATAATTGTCCAATGAAGACTGTTCCAAGCGCTCGAGTTGGATTCGAACCTGCAACCCTCAGACTGCAAGGCAACGAACAAATCCTCACTCACCATCTTTCAGCCTCCTCACATCGCCCACTCCGCTCTTCAAATAGATTTGATATTTTTGTTCCTCCTACTAGAACGGCTATATGGCTTAGTGCCGATCCTTTGCATCAATTGGCCCCTCTCTTTGGAATACTCTGTCTCCATCTACTCGGTCTCAACTTCTAACTGGTAATCCCTCCTTCTCATTTTCTTTCCTCAAAACTTATTTCATCTCTAGTGGGAGCGCCTCTGAACGGTTCACCCTAGTAGAGGCGCTTTATAAATGTTTTTATACAATACAAAAAACCCACTACCCCACCGCGCCCCACAAATAGCTCTCACTGCATGAATTGTTAAGCACTAGAACGAGGAGAGCTGCCCTGAAAAGGCAAAACACAGTAACTCGGAAAACCAATATTTTGCGCAAACTTGATTTGAAAGTTTATTTCAAATATCTCGGAATTCATTTGTTCAATCCGAACAAAACTTGCACCATAAATGAAGTAAACTGTGTTTTATTTTATGGTAGCAATTAAATATGTTTAATAATATTATTTATACACCAAAACAGTTAAAAATCGTTCGTACTGCGTTTTGGTTTGACATTTCAATGCGAATTGAATACCCCAAAACATAGTACTGCGTTTTGGCTTGACAGCTCTATGCAGCGTGCGTGTGTTACATTGATCAACCGATATTGATCTGGATATTTTTGTACAGATCACTGAAGTTGGGACGTGGATAATTTGATTTTGGCTCTAGTTAGAGTAAAATATCTTAAAACGTCATTAAACCAGGATTTCATTCATAATTACCATGTAATTTATAATTCATTAACCCTCCGTCTATCCGTGTTTAATGCCTATTCACACACGCGTAGCAATAATAACAACACGTGCCGTGTAAATAATATAGGAAATATTCGCCGAGATGTTAAAATTCATAAATATAATCAGCAATTAAATACATAATAAATATAATAGGGTCTGACACTTACGTAGAATGAATAGACAAACTTAAACTTGAAAAAAATGAATGAAAAACCCAATAGGGCTTAATATTAGATCACTTCGTACTAATAAATATATTTCACGCGTCTTGTAAACAAAACCGGAAATAGAATATTATGCAGAAATATGACGTGTTATAGCGCAGTAACGGTAATTTATGTAGTGCCTATGCTAAGCCAAAACACAGCACTGCGTTTTGGCTTGACATTCGTTAGGAAAGCGCAGCAGATTCTGTTGTTATAAACGCAGTGCTGTGTTTTGGCTTGATTTCCAAAGAAAAATATCCGACTTACTGTGTTTTGCCAACATAATATCTCGGAAACCAGTGAAAATAAAGCTCTGACACTTACAGGGCATGAAGATAGTAACATCTTAAGCGAAAAAATCCAATAAAATGAAAAACGATTTTTTTCGAGTTACTGCGTTTTGCCTTTTCAGGGCAGAGAAGACAAATGGTATGAAAAGACAGGAGGACAGCAGCAATATCAATGATAATCCATTTAATTAATTACCGATATCAAGTCGAAGTCGGAGATAAATATCAAGTGCTGACAAGTTACCTATAGATAAATGATGATTACGTTATATTAATGATCATAACAAGAAGTATATATATATATATATATATATATATATATATATATATATATATATATATATATATATATATATATGATGACTAAGGGAGGCGCCCCGGGAGTATTTGCAGTTTAACGTCACTGTGTGGTAGCAAAGACCATTAGCGACACCCTCCTCCTTTGTCCAGGCTTGAGACTGGCACTGGCAGAGTGCAACCAGTGGCGGAGTTGATGACTAAGGATCAATTGATAGCGCTTAGAACAGTAACTGTCTCGGTGGGGGAAACATCAAGTCTGGGATCACACAATTCCATGGTCGCAACAATTTGGTTTTGCGTCCCCGTGTTTATGGAGCATCGGCTGAGATAGTTTAAAAGGTGTTTAAGTTGAAAGATTTGCTCACGGCCTATTCAAAGCAACCATATTAGATAACATTGACTGTTCGGTCACGTGCCTATATAATATCGGTTGATACAGTTTTAAAGGTAAATACTCTGAGCATTTACGCTCTAAGCGCACGATTCCACAGAAATATGATAAAATAATATAAAAAAACAGCTGTGAACTACCGTTAGGTTCGTGTAGGCAGGCAGGCAGGCAGGCAGGCAGGCAGGCAGGCAGGCAGGCAGGCAGGCAGGCAGACAGACAGGCACACAGCCAAACGTGTAGACATACAGTGAGTGATTGAGTGAACTATACAAGTATCCTGCTACTTCTCCGTTTTCTGTAAAGTGTTTTTCCGAAGCGTAAAGTTTTCGAAGCAGCTCAAAAACACGGCGCTGTATTGTAATTGTAATTGTAATTGAACATTTATATAGAGCCACTTCAAGAGAACTTCTCAGAGGCGCTCCCGACCTGACACCAAACCATAATCAAAGAGAATGGTTTTCAAACGCTTGCGGAAAAGGGGCAAAGAAAGACAAAGAAGTTCATTACGGAGACTAATAGGTAACTTATTCCAGAAAGACGGACGGACCATAGCAAAACTTCTATGCAGCACTGTGGAAGATCGAGCCCTAGGAACAACCAGGTCGCCATGCGTTGCACAGCGAAGGAATCAACGGCCTGGAATGGATAGCACAGGCACACAAAGTTCCATAAGATAGATATACATGTATGTAATACCTGGTCTCAGTGGTCTGGCTATCGGCACATTATTATAATATTATACCCAGGGGCGGAAACCTGGTCCGAACTTTGGGGGGGACGGACGAGCGGCTGAAGGTCGATCGCTGAAGCGCGAAGCGCCGAGTTGGGAGGAGTGAAGGAAGGCTGTTTTTTTATGTCCACGTCTAATTGTAGCATTTTAACTATTATCAACAATTTAAAAGAATGATCCATTTTCTCAGTCCCGACAGAAGTAATTCAAACTGTAATTTGTAATTGAACACGATCGGAGTACATATTGCATTAGACACCTTTTTAAAGTTTATATTATGAATTTATATAATGATGGAATTTGCCAAATTTCACACAATTGCTTTGCAAAAACATTCGAAGCATTTAACATAGACACCTCTGTAATGTATTCAATCAACGATAAAAATATATATATACATATGAAAAACATGCAATATATAAGCTTACTGAATTTTACTCAAATTCATGACTAAATTCTTTGCGTTAATATTTTATGTGCAAATTATGTTTAATAGAAAGACTGGAAAGGAAACACTGACAGAAATGAAAACCTACTCGTGTCTATATTATTATACCTGCTATCAGAGCATTTCAAAGGAAGTTTCAGAACTACATGACTCTATCTCAATCTTTCGATATTCCCTAGTAAATAACTGCCAACCAGATGACAATGGCTTTTAAAAACTATTTTTAGCTGCGAGGATGCGATTTTACAACTGTCTGGAAGTCTAAAGCATTTGCTCCCTTATCACGAGACCTGGCTTGTGACTTGTGATCCGTGAAGTATTATCTACGATTTTCGGGTGTCTAAGAACAAATTTGTTTATTTATTTATTGTCAACGATTTTCGGGTGTCTAGGGACATCATTTTGATTCCAGTATTATCAACAATTTTCGGGTGACTAAGGACATTATTTTGATTCTCGTACTAACAACGATTTCCGGGTGTCTAAGAACAACATTTTTGATTCAAGTATTATCAACGATTTTCGTTTGTCTAAGGACAAAATTTTTGATTAAAGTATTATCCACGATTTTTGGGTGTCTAAGGACATCATTTTGATTCCAGTATTATCAACAATTTTCGGGTGTCTAAGAACATTATTTTGATTCTCGTACTATCAACGATTTTCGGGTGTCTAAGAACAACATTTTTGATTCAAGTATTATCAACGATTTTCGGGTGTCTATGGACATCATTTTGATTCCAGTATTATGAACGATTTTCGGGTGTATAAGGACATTGATTCTTGTACTATCAACGATTTTCGAGTGTCTAAGAAATCAATTTTGAATCGAGTATTATCAACGATTTTCGGGTGTCTAAGGACATCATTTTGATTCCAGTATTATCAACGATTTTCAGGTGTCTAAAGGATCATTTTTGATTTTAGTATTATCAACAATTTTCGAGTGAATAAGGACATCATTTTGATCCCAGAATTATTGAGGATTTTCGGGTGTGTAAGGATATCCTTTTGATTCCAGTATTATAAACGATTTTCGGGTGTGTAAAATTGTAAAAAAACATCATTTTGATTTTTGTTTTATCAACGATTTCGAGTGTGTAGAGACTTCATTTTAATTCCAACAATATTATCAGTTTGCTTACCACAGTCTCTTTGTCAAGGCCTCCTCGATCTTCTCTTCCACGTGTAACTGGTTAATTCCTTATGCCCCACTCGCATAATCTGCAGATTCGACGATGTGAATCGTTGTTTGGAAATGGATTTATCACCAGAATTCTATATAGTTAACTTGTTTGACGATAATAGTTTAGATTAGTAATTATTCAACTTGCGAATTAATTCGTACGTTTTTATTGCCTATTTCTACTTCGATATATTATAATGATGTTCTATGTCCCATTGTTCTTTTTCAAGAGGAATAATAAACAAATTACTTACTTTCTAACTTATTTACTTTCCATATTATTTTCGATTTTTAACATGACGTTGATTCAAGCCTGAAGGGAAGAAATGTAGCAGAAGCACGATATAAAATAAATTTTGACGTTGTTTCTGACGTTGGGTGTTTGCAAGGCTTTTGTAATATATGGTAACAAGTTAAAAGAGGTGTCTTATCTACACTGTATAATGTTCGCAAACTATCCAACGTGGGACTTAACAACTTTTGGTTAGTGCCTGGATTACCCTGGAATTCATATCATTATAAATGTTTACTTCATCTGCTAAACTTTTTTCTCTAGTTCTCTACTGAAGAGTGTGTACATGTCCTAACGCTTGAACATTGGGGGGGACAAATGCATGGGCCGTCCCCCCCAACGTCTTCATTGGGGGGGACCGTCCCCCGCTGTCCCCCCCTAGGTTTCCGCCAGTGATTATACCGGATCAATCAATCAATCAAACAATCAATCAATCAAACAATCAATCAAACAAACAACTATAGGGTGTCTCGATAGGTCGTGAACGATTTTGAATGCAGACAAATATATGTTATACACAATATAATGTGGAAAGTTTTATACTGGCGGATAGGTTATTCAAATGAAAATGTTAATATAAAAAAATTAGCTCACTAGCTCACTCAATAAAATTGTAGCGCCAATATCCGTGACGTCATCAAATTCGTGCCAAGTAAACGTCAAGTTAAGCCGCAAACAATACTGTACGACCGTCATTGTTAATCCACACATAGTTAATTAATACAGATTATCATTTAATATTTAATAATGTTTCCTTTACTCTTTATTACAGCCTCAAGTCGATTAGTCATCGAGCCAAATAGATTTTTCAGAGTTGTCAGAGGTAGGCTAGGCCTATCGATGTCCATGCCTTACGAAACCGACGTTTTAAGGTGTTCAGTGTCTGGGGTTCGGGTTCGGCATAAACAGTTGGATTAACAAAACCTTATATCATTCCAAATAAAACTTCAGTCACTTCGACTTATTACATCAATGAGATACAGGAGAAAAAGGTCAAACCCGCATTCCAGCGAAGTGCAGTAGCCTATGCGCTCAGTTCACAGTCACAAAATGTTTCGTAATAACGGCGAAGGATTACCGTATTTCAACAAGACGGTGCACGTGCACACACATCAAAGGCCTCAGTCGAATGGTTGAACAAGAATATCAATGGATAGCCTACATCTCACCGAGGCACTGGTCGCCTAATTTGCCGGATTTGTCACCAATGGAAAATGTTTGGAGTATTGTGGCGGCAACTGTTTATGCCGATACCGAACCCCAATTAAACGACCTTAAAACGTCGGCTTTGTATGGCATGAACATCAATAGGCCTATTGTGTTATGGAGTAATGCCTGGGCAGTTAGCCGAGTTGAAAAAGAGCACTGCGTTGCCTTTATGACCACCGATTGCGAACGGGAATTAAACACGTGTCTCGGCCCGAATTTATATATCGTCGGCAAATAACTTTTTAGAGGTGTTTAATACGACGAAACGGTTAAAATATTTAGCATATTTAGGCGTTGATGTACAGTGCGACCTGGTGGCTGATCGGTAACGTGCTTGCTTCACGGTCCTAGCGGTTGCGGGTTCTACTGCGGGTAACGACCTCGGGAAAGTTGTTTACGCACACGCGCCTCTGTCACTAAGCAGCATGATTTGGTATCGACGCAAGCTGGGGAAAGTCCTTGGGATCCTTCCATTGCCGGGTAAATGGCTTAGAAAAGAAGAGAGCATAGCCAACGGGACCCCGGCCCTGGGACCACCTTACTTTCTTTATACAAGTCATTAGATTAGGTACAAATTATTCATATTTTCACAACTTGTGGCTGTAAGAAACTTTACCACATTATGATACGGTTTTCTATAATTATGAACTATAATATTGAAAACTCAATTAATATTCGACACCTTTTAAATTGGTAAAACTGATGCTATGAATAGCAATGATTGGGCCCCTAAGGCGAATGACAAATGAATATGCCACCTCAATGTAAAAACGGATATCTAAAAATTCTGATATAATTATTCCTACAAATAAAGATGTCCAAGAATCTGTAAATTTTGTTGTTTAACCCTCGAGTGCCCAAGAAGGGGGTCCGACCGGACCCCAGACTTGTTTTCCACGGATAACTTTATAAAGGCTATGGATGTGCAACAATGCTTTTAGGTATTCCTAGACCAACAATTTCGGCATAGAATGGTATATTTTGAGTGAGTATTGTCCAACCCAGTACCCCACAATCACAGCATATACATGTACTAAGGGTACCGCAATCAATCAGTCAATCAGTACATCAATCCATCCAATAATCCACTAATCCACAATCCACCCCCCATCCATCCATCCATCCATCCTTCTCCATCTTCCGACCGTCCAGTGAGGTACTCAACCTTTTTCCCGTGCGCAACCTAAACTTGGTGACGAATGGATGGATCCAGATTTGACGAGGGCCTATGACACAAATTTGTCTGGCTTGCCATCGCTATTATGTCAATATCTTGAAAACTAAAATGGGTATGTGTTAAAGTTAAAATGGATTGTTTATTTTAAATTGATAAAATTTCTAATTAATGAAAAAAACACACACACACACACACTCACACACACACACACACACACACACACACACACACACACACACACACAGAATTCGATGCTAGGGCACGGTGGTGTATTGGGTATGTGGAGGGTTACAGCTTCGAATCCACCTCAAGTCGCCGCGCATGGACCTTTTGATAAGAATTTCAGTCGCAATTGCTCAGCGCTTCGGTGTGAAACTCCGATGCAGTGTCCGCTCTGTAGTCGGGCGCTTGAAGGGACAATATGACAAGTGCACATACAAACAAACAAACAAACAAACAAACAAACAACGGCGGTGATGATCGACACCCGCGGAAATGTTTCTTCGCTTATTCGTGGTTCTGATCCACAGATTAATATTGATTATATTATAGCACACGTAGGGACGACTAACGACGATCTATTGAGAAACTGTGGGTGATGTGAATGACAGAGGGATGGAATTTGCCTTCGTCGAATGATGGGTGGAGGGCTTGTTCGTTCAATTGAGATTTGAGAGAAAGGAGCCTACGGTCCAGCAATGAGCTTTATTTCCCTATGACTGAGTATTATAAGCTTTTGGCATGAAAATGAAAAACCGCAATCGTTTGGAGAAAACTTTCTTAGCATCCGTGCCTGTTGGAGATGTAAAAAAGTTTATATTTTTGTGAGAGATATGTTGCACATTGAACCGTTTTAAAGGTGTCTTTTGGTCGCGTTTTTAGCATGCGCAAAGAACTATAATCCATTTTGCGAACAACGCGGGTTGTGGCTGAACGGCAGTATCACTAGTAGCTTATGCAGGGCCGGATTAAGGCGTGTTAAACATATTCGACCGAACAGGGGCCCCCAGACTTTAAGGGTCTCCACACATGCAATAGGAATATTTTTCATAATTGTTTATTATAATAACAAAACTGAGTTCAAAATCGCTGATACATTTTTTTCTGAAAATGAACATCTATGTGTATGCAGGCCTATAATAGTTCATCTGTATCATCCTCATTCAGGAGCGGATTGAGGGTTGGAATCCGGGCATGCCCCCACCATATTCAGAGGTTTGCACGTCACCAGTGTGTTCATAAAGTGTACATTGTTTGTATGTGCACTTGTTATAGCACCCCCTCAAGCTCGTAATCGTAATATTCAAATTTCTAAAGAGCTACTTGAAAGCCAAGTACGGGGCACCAGCTTATTCACGAGATCTCTAGACTCAGAGGCGCTCCCGAATGCAGAGCGGACACTGCATCGAAGTTGATGTCAGAAATTCATCCTCATTCCCATGGGTTTTCAGACAGACAAATAGGCTGAGACTTAGGGGGTCAGAGGGGATTGTGTCCCTCAATGTATGGGGCGGGCGAGTAGGTCAGCTCGGTCTTGCATTAATTTTCACCGATCTAGTCGACAACTTTGCTATAGCGCTAACTGTTAGTACAGAAGGTGTATGTCATTTCGGTCTCACTAGTCTCTTCCTAGTCTACCCCTTTGCCTTAGCGCTATGGAGTTTGTCAGCTTTTGACTTTTTTATTGAAGCGCCTCTCATTAACACTTGAGTGTCCAAGGTATTTTTTGGTACACGAAGGCCCAAGGGGGGTGGGGGGGTCCGCGCGGACCCCAGCGTTTTCATGCTAAATTCTTGAGAAGGGATTGGAATATCGTTACAGAATTTTTTTCCATGTAATCCCAAATGAATTTGCAATCGATTGGTGTATCTTATAGCACAATAGCACCACCTGGTGCAAAGTAATAGTGTAAAATCTCGTGATACACATTTTATGCTAGCTTGCGTTATTTACCGAAGGAAACCTATACGTCCGGCGCGGACCCCAGCGTGTTCAGTTTAATATCTTGAGAAGGGATTGGAATATCGTTTCAGAATTTAGTTATATGTACTCCCAAACGAATTTGCAATCGATTGATATAATTTATTATATTATATCACAATAGCACCACCTGGTATAAAATAATAGTTATTGATCAGTAGCCATACACATGCATGACTAATAGCCGTATATCTTGGGGTACCCTTAGTATATGCTGTTATTGTGGGGTACAGGGTTGGACAATACTCACTCAAAATATACCATTCTATGCAGAAATGATTGGTCTAGGAATACCTAAAAGCATTTTTGCACATCCATAGCCTTTAAAAAGTTATCCGGGAAAAACGGTCCTGGGGTCCGGTCGGACCCCCCCCCCCCCTTGGGCACTCGAGGGTTAAGTTACAAGCAATGTTAGAGGAGTTTTTTACATAATAATTATTACCATGCGAATAGTGTGGAATTATTATATTATTGAGCGTGAGTTCTATCAACTACTAACACATCAAGGCATGAACGGGTCATGCAAATAGATCTGATCTGCATAGACCCGTCTCAGTCTTATGACGCAAATTTACGCGTTTAAAAGGTGTCTATGAATTTCATCATGAAAGAGGAAAACGTTGTATTTTTTTTATTTTGCCAAGTCATCATTTGAAGGCTGTAGAATAATCCCTAGGTTGACGGTTCTTCACTGTGGACAACACTTCTCTGCCTAAGAATATTTTAGATACATAGAGACATTTGCGAATGAAAACCTTATCCAGTGGCTTAGCGTGTAAGTCCTTAAATATCATATAGACTATGCAACTTTCACAAATATCGAACTTATAACCAACAGCCCTCGTTGGACATGGATTATTTCCGAGTATATTACATTGAATCGGCGCTGATTCTGTGGGTTAATTAAATAACTGAATTTGTTAGATGCTACTACCTAATGACGCTGAGCAATATTATTGTCTCTGAAAGTTTTGATATGGAACAGATACCTGTTACAGCTTCCGAGTCCCACATTTATATATCTTATATCTCAAACGTTCAAAAGCTGTCTAACATGAGGTAGCCTAATTGATCAAATTCATACACAGTAACTGTATCCTTGCTATATATTCCTACAAAATCAACTTCACTTCTTAATCTTACATATAAATAGATTTATTAAAGTACTTTTAAAGGGTGTCTAAGTTGAAGGAATTGCTGAAGGCCCCTAAGAACTCTTACCAATGGCAAGAATAAGACACAGTTGTAAGACATAGAATACGTTTCAACCATAATCTCTAAAGGCGCTATATTCTTCAGTATTTAGAGACCTTTAAAAGTGTAGCAACAACTGCAATTTTTAAGCCGATTTCCAACTTATAGTGATGGGCAAAAAGCAGAAATAGTAGGTATCGCAATGCAATTATAAAAATAATTGCAACCATTGATTAGTAATCGTCATCGTCATTTTCGTCATCATCGTCATCGTCATCAGCATCGTCAATATTATTTAAAATTTGATCTTAATATTATAGTAAGCGAATACACCTCACCGCGTAAGGACCTTCTGCAAGTCCTTCACTCACAATAATTGCTCAGTATTTTGCGGAGTATTTTTAAACAAAATGGTTTGAGCGGTAGTGAGTTGAAGTGTAATCCGTATCCACTTCGACACCTTTAGAACGCTCTTTACCAAAACTATATATACTCATATGCGTCGGATTTATTATTGAATCAATAATAAAATTATGATGTTTTCACTGACAATTTCTCTTGGCATACGACTTATGACTCGTAATATTTGAATGAATCCTTACAGCCTGCGACACAAGTTCACGAACCGATACAAAACCCGACACTGCCATGGGGCACGGTTGTGTAGCATAATGATAATAATAATAATAATAATGTGGGTACTTGTCGGTTAATTCACCCCCACACACAGAAACCCTATATACGAAATTTTACATGCAGATATTAATTCACCGCCACTCACAGAAACCGTATATACGAAATTTTACAACCAGAAATTAATTAACCTCCGGTTACATGTGAACTTTAATAGAAATTTAATTACGCCATTGGCATTGAAAATAAACTGTTCAAATTAGAACTGTTCAAATTACATGTAGGTTGCATAAAAGACGAAAGAAATAATCGTAAACATGACTGTTGATGGGGGGACTAATAGCCTACAGCCCTACAACTTGCAATGTAACTATCCTACTGTGGTGGCCAAAATTGTGCGATGTCATTCAGAATGGCAGTGAACACATCCAGTCCATTCACCTTCACTCTTCTCCTCCACATAAGCTCACACATATACGAATCCAGCATATGCCTGTGAGTGCCGTTATGTCGTTTGTTTCTTTCCTTCGCTGACTTCCATGACCGCTCGATGTTTTGAGTGTGTGCTCCAGAATTAGGGTCAACGAAGTGAACAGAGTGATTAACTGTATAATGAGTGAATCCAGGATTGTTGGCAATTGCATTGTAAGCTCGCCATTGGTCCGATATAATGATAGTACCAGGACGAACATGGGTTGCAATGATGGGCATGAGTGTTGCTGCCGATCTGTCTGGAACGCAGAACATGAAACAATGTCCTGTTTGGCGACAGATGCCACCGAAGACCCACTGCTGTGGGAAGACTCGACCCACCGCATTCTTACGCCGAGTGAAGAGGCTTTCGTCAATCTCAACTATTGTGTTTGGCCCACCAATCACTACAGGATTGTTAATTAGGGTGCTGGCGCAAACTTCACGCAGATAGTTATTCCAGTCTATAACCGTTTCTTTCGCAATTTCCAGTTCACACTCGCAAAAACGAATGCTCGTCATTTCTTTGGCCCAGCAATATACGAACAGGATGACTTGTCGGTAAGTTAGGCGTGATCCTTGTAGCCACGTGCCTTGTCGCAGTGGGATGTTTTGCCTACAGCCACGCTTACGACATCTCCATCTGTCCTGCCGATCTTTTAAACTTAACACCATTTGGTGGTTGTTCGCACACTGTCTTGCAGCATGTAGGATGCCATGCTGCTGCAAGAAGTTAACGCTGCTTTGTTTATCGTGAACTAAAGCCGAAATTCTTAAAAAATTCATGGCGCTCAAGACGGCGTCCAAGAAATAAACACGTGCTATAAGTTAATCGGATGTCACCATTACATGACGTCACTGAAAACCAGTGCGTAAATATAATATATGCTGTGCGTAAATACACGCAAACTATGGGGGTGAACTAACCGACAAGGTAGACAGACGAAACCTGTGGGGGTGAATTAACCGACAAGTACCATAATGTGTAGTGGGTATGTTCGTCGTCTTGCAGCCGAATGGTTGCAGGTTCGAATCCACCTCAAGTCGCCGCGTAGGGACCTTGGGCAAGTCTTTCACTCGCAATTGCTCAGCTCTTCGGCGTGAAACTCCGATGCAGTGTCCACTCTGCATTCGGGAGTGCCTCTGAGTAACGAGATGTAACTGACTATCGGCTATAATACTCTATGGCAAGTTGCGTGAACTTCAATCGGTTAATTTTGTGTTACCTAGTGTAGGAAAAGTGAGCAAAGACATTGTCTTTGATTTTATATAATTTCCTCAATTATACCGTTTTAAACGTGTCTATAGATCACGTTTTTTCCTATTGTCGACCGTGGTGTACTAACATGGATAAAAGCGATAGGACTAGAATACGTACATGTGCACTTGTTATTACGATCCTTCAAGATTGCTACTCAGAAGCGCTCCCGACTACAGTGCGGACACAGAATCGGAGTATCACGTCGAAGCGCCGAGCAAAGGACCTATCCATGGTCCCTGCGGTGCGGCTTGAGGTGGATTCGAACCAGCAACCCTCCGCTTCAAGGCAGCGAATATAGCCACTACACCACGCCCCGTTAGTGTCATTAACGCTAGGCTGGATCTATCTCTGTAAAAGTACAGGCACAGAACGACCTGGTCTACCCCTTTGCCATAGCGCTAAGGAGTAGATCAGCTCGTTCTTTTAATCGACCGACCTGGTCTACAGGTACACCTTGCTAGCTAATGTGATCAGCTTGGTCCCCCTCACTGAATGTGTTGGGGGGAGGGGGCGGCCCATCAGAAAATTTTGCTTTTTTCCAGCTTTAACTGCAAGAAACTTCAATCGGTTGGAGAAAACCGTCGTAATATTTGTATGTGTCGGAAATGCTACATTGAGCTAATAAGCAATGTCTTTGGTTATAGATATGTTGCTCGAGTATACCGTTTTAAAGGTGTCTATAAAGACCGCGTATTTTTCTTCTTTGGTGTACCATGGCAACAAGGCAGTAGGACTACAATGCGTGCATGTGCACTTGTTATAGCGCCCTTTCAAGATTGCTACTCAGAAGCGCTCTCTACTACAATTCGGACACAGAACCGGAGTATCACGTCGAAGCGCCGAGCAATGGACCTATCCATGGTCCCTGCGGTGCGGCTTGAGGTGGATTCGAACCAGCAACCCTCCGCTTCAAGGCAGCGAATATAGCCACTACACCACGCCCCGTTAGTGTCATTAACGCTAGGCTGGATCTATCTCTGTAAAAGTACAGGCACAGAACGACCTGGTCTACCCCTTTGCCATAGCGCTAAGGAGTAGATCAGCTCGTTCTTTTAATCGACCGACCTGGTCTACAGGTACACCTTGCTAGCTAATGTGATCAGCTTGGTCCCCCTCACTGAATGTGTTGGGGGGAGGGGGCGGCCCATCAGAAAATTTTGCTTTTTTCCAGCTTTAACTGCAAGAAACTTCAATCGGTTGGAGAAAACCGTCGTAATATTTGTATGTGTCGGAAATGCTACATTGAGCTAATAAGCAATGTCTTTGGTTATAGATATGTTGCTCGAGTATACCGTTTTAAAGGTGTCTATAAAGACCGCGTATTTTTCTTCTTTGGTGTACCATGGCAACAAGGCAGTAGGACTACAATGCGTGCATGTGCACTTGTTATAGCGCCCTTTCAAGATTGCTACTCAGAAGCGCTCTCTACTACAATTCGGACACAGAACCGGAGTATCACGTCGAAGCGCCGAGCAATGGACCTGTCCATGGTCCCTGCGGTGCGGCTTGAGGTGGATTCGAACCTGCAACCCTCCGGCTTCAAGGCAGCGTATATAGCCACTACACCACGCCCCGTTAGTATCACGAACGCATGGCTGGATCATACGCTGTAAAAGTACAGACACTGACCGACCTGGTCTACCCTTTTGCCATAGCGAAATGGAGTAGTTAAGGTCGGTCTTGTAGTCGACCGACCTAGTCTACACCTTAGCCACTATGCTAGCTAAGGTGATCAGCTCGGACTTTGCCTATAGTCAATTATCTAGGATTGACAAAGCACAGCATTGTGTCTATGTCTCTATTCGCCATTTGCTGTGAACAGTGGCCTTTCTTCTTACACGACATTCTAATTTTTGCCGAAATTGTTTTATCTTTCCGTTGTAATTTTATTTATCTATTATTTTATTTATTTAGCGTTTCCAAATTGACTTTTCTTTATCTAGGAGGAGAAATACTTTCTTATCTTATCTTATCTGACAATTTATAAAGCGCTTCTTGCAGCAAGAGCCTTTCAGAAGCGCTCCCAGTTCGTTCATCTCCGAGAAAAAAGGCAAGTTTTTAGACGAGAGAAAGATGAGGATACACTACCAGAGAGGATGGCAGAGCGAACTGATGGGGGAAGCCCATTACTTTGCTCTGGTAGCGCCTCTGATTAAGTTGTATGCCTAAATAATTATTATTGGGAGTGAATTTTTTATAAATTTGATCACGGGCGTGCAATAATATTGGAACCTGATGGATGGATCCGATATGACCATTGACCAGGGTCTATGACGACAGAGGCCGTTACCCTGGGCAGAAATTTGCTTGGCATATTACAGCACTTAATAAGCAGTGTATGAAACTTGACATTTGTAGTTATAAGAGTTGTAGGAATCTACAAACCTGACAATTGTCGATTCCTCTCACTCTTAAAACTCACATTTACACATTTAAAAGGTGTTCAAGGTGATTGTCAAAATTCTTATTTTTTTATTCTTATTCCACAGTTTAATGTAGTCCTATGATATCACTGGCCTATTCAATCAATTGCAATGACTGGAAAAAGTCTATAGATGACAAGATATTACATTTTCCTATTCAATGGTTCTATAGGTCGCCTTGATAATCAATCAATAGATCAATAATTGTTCTTTGGTCGGTCTGCACGTAATCATCGATTGGTCTGTTATTATTTGGAAGCATTCATGAAACTCCAGCTTCACCAGAACACCAATTAGGTATAGTAGTGTGAAATGTCAATTGCTACTCTTTTGTGGTGCAATTGGCAAACAACGATTAGAACACCTTTTTTACATGTAGAAATTTGTATATAAACAGTTTTTTCGAAACTCCCAATTCACCAGAACAACAGCTCCGTGTAATAATAGTGTGAAAAGACAGTGGCTTCTGTTTTGCGATGTTTTTTTGAAACGACGTATGACTATAATTTTAGGCTTGAACTCTGTTACCAGTCACGGAGGAGGTATAGTCTTCTCTGTCACCCTGGGTTATCTGGAGGTCATAAGGTCACGGTCCAGGTCATATTGTGCATCGATGAAAACGATTATGACTTAAATGCTAAATGCTAAAAATATAACCATTAAGATTGTCCTGTGTGTGTGTGTGTGTGTGTGTGTGTGTGTGTGTGTGTGTGTGTGTGTGTGTGTGTGTGTGTGTGTGTGTGTGTGTGTGTGTGTGTGTGTGTGTGTGTGTGTGTGTGCAAGCAAGATTGCGTCATGCGTCTTTTCAGGATGAGTTTTATGATTCACGCCAAAGCGCTGAGTAATTGTGAGTGAAGGACTTGCCCAAGGTCCTTACGCGGCGAGGTGGATTCGAACCTCGAACGTCGAACTTTCCGGCTCCAAGGCAATGACGCCACCACTACACCACCACTACACCACCGCACCCCACAATACTCTTTTAAACTGCACATAAGTGCTACTGCAACTGTACAAATTTATCTAGAACTGCACGTTTTGTGTAGAACTATACACGATTTAAAAAAATCAATGTTGCCTTTCTAAGAAGATGCAGGGAAGACAGTTTTGTCCTTCTTCGAACCGTTTTGTCAGACAGATTATAACTGCCCTGCTGCCTAATGGAGTAAAGTAATGGGACAATGTTCATTTGGTCAGAATGGGCTCCTTAGACACCGTTAAGACGTTAATAATCGCTTTCATATAAGGGTGCGACGCAAAAGGTGATTAATTGCTATTGTCGCTATTAGCCTCTTCCACGTAAACCTAGGGAATTTGCATGACAAAATATGCCGCAGAAATTTACAATGCTCATTTTTATCTTTTTCAGTGCATCAAAAAAGGTGTCATAAAAATATATCCATTAAGATTGTTTTGTATGTGTATGTGTGCAGGCAAGTTTGCGTCATACGTTTCTTCAGGATGAGTTTTATGTATAATTCTCATGCATGACAAAATATGCCTCAGAAATTTACAGCAGTGAGGCAGCCACAGCTTCGAGCGGCACACATGCATGTTGTGAGCAGACTTCGTGACAAAGGATGCAGACATTTTGATGGAAGTATTGCACCGAAGTGTTCCTCCAATCCGCAATTTAATTGCTCTAGTTTTACTTCGCTTTCATTGTGTTGTGCAAGTGGTTGGTATGCATTCCCAGTGCACCAGGAATATCCAGGCCTCTGATATCACTGCGTGTATTATAAGGAAGAGCGTTAATTGATGTGATATAATAGACTATGATCTAACCGCCGTCATTTCGTTCAGTTTATCATTTTTCATTGTAAGAAAAGAACACCTCTTTTTATGTTGATAACGAGGCTATAATATAAATAACTCTGCTATCAACTATATTTTGAAGTTAAATTGCTTATTAAGTGCTGTAATATGCCAATCAAATTTCTGCCCAGGGAACGGCCTCTGTTGTCATAGAGACATAGACCCTGGTCAAATCGGATCCATCCATCCATCAATTATAATAGTTGTCTAGTCGAACGTCACACGGTCGCAGTTGACCTTGCCCCTGCTCAAGACACGCACCAAGTACTTCTCTGTTCATAGCACATAAATGACTAAGAAGGATCCAGATTTTTACGAGGGCCTATTACAACAGAGGCCGTTTAATGCCTCGAAAATATTTCTTTTGCATAATACGTATAATAACTGTTTTTGTTGTGAATGGCCAGGTTAACTAATGGATGCCTTATCCGCTGGCAGATTATAACAACGGCGCTTTTGCTCGTAAACTTATAGATAAAGATGAATATTTTTCTTAAAAGAGGTGTTTTAGTGACTATTTTTCTACATACACTGGGGAAGTGCTATTTATGTTCAAGACTGTTCCTTTCTTTTATTTCCGTATGACCGTGTACAAAGATGTGACTGTGGAAGCATAAGTATAGCAGTCTCAAAGACTGTTTCTATTGAAAAATTACGCAATGTGACAGAATATTGTTTTGTATTTATAGCTTTATGAAGCTCCTTCATAAGAACTATTCAGAGGTGCTCCCACAGCATGGAATCCCCCCGAGTGAAAATGTATGAACTCTTGTTAAAGCGTAGACCTCTTCAATGAAATTCAAGATTTATATTATTGATTGAATGGTCGTTTCATATTAGCATTTGCATTGTAACAAACGAACACCTTTTTCATTTTGATCATAATGCAATAAAAGAACACGGCTGTCTACTTGTTAGTTGGATCGCTATAATGGTGTATGAGATTCTCATGTTCGTATGTAAACATTTAAATTGCGATTAACCTTCGCCATACGCGAAATAAAAAAACTACGTCTTCTATGCTTGGGGGTCCAAATGACCCCCAAGGTATACCTGTTCCTGGGCATGGAATTTGATAATTTTTGTATCGTTTCTAATGTTTTATGGGTCCGGGAATTCATTGCAGCTACTGCCACATGCGTGACCTTCACAGATGACCTTGAAATTCAAGGTCACATGATTTTTCAGGTGTATCTCTGCTTCTTCGCATGCTATCTTGAATAGTGTCATGCGTGCCAAAGAAAAATAAGGCTGTCACCTTATTGTCAACTGCTCATCACGACAATGTGATCTCGTCCGAATGTCACAAGAAACCAGAGGTCATCCTTACCTACAATAGCACTAAAGGTGCAGTTGACACTTTGGACAAAATGTGCAGACAATATACAGTGAAACGTTCTACCAGACGATGGCCATTGACACTTTTCTTCACCCTTCTGGATATAGCTGCACATAACGCATCCGTGATTTGGTTTCATCAACATCCTGAATGGGTGGATTCCGCAAACACTAATCAGAAGGACAGAAGGAGAGCATTCATATTGGAAATGGGGAAAAGTGTGTGTTTCTTCCATGGATCGACAGCAGAAGAAGCACGCTCTGCGTAAGCGGCAGAAAATCGATAAAGCGGGTTTTGGAATACGTGAATCTGCCTGTTCCTACGACAACACAGAACGACACAGTCATCACTCCTCAGAGAGGACGATGTCACATGTGCGATCGAAAGAATGACACCAAGACGAAGCACAGAAGCACAGATGCAGCACGTGTGGTCAATTTGTTTGTGGTAACCATTCCACACAATTATTTACCTGTACCGAATGTAGTTAGATACACTGGCAACAAGTCATAAACAAATAATGAGAAGTGAAACGATGTAACATAAGATGTAACATAACATATTCCAGTTGTGTTTTGCTTATATTTTGTTGAGTTCCTTGTACCAAATAACCATAGAAACCAAAAACTTCGTTGTTCTAACAGGTATAGTAGCAGAGATAGGTATGGTCATGTAAAAAAGCATGTGACCTTGAATTTCAAGGTCTTCCGTCAAGGTCAGGCATTTGTCAGCAGCTGGAGTGAATTCCCTGACCCATAAAACATTGGAAACAAAAAAATAATCTTCAAGATACCTTGCGTAGAAGCAGAGATACACCTCATTGTATGGACACTAATGATATGGACATGAATTTCACTCTAAGATGTCACCAAAATGACGTCACAGCGTCAGAACTAAGCGTCAACGTATGACGTCACTCATACCATGTTGACAAGGAGGAATTTTTAGGAAAAGTCAACAAAGGAAACTTTTTGGTGCCCACATTTGAGAAAGTTACAGATGAAAATATACCCCTGGGGGTCGATTTGACCCCCAAACGTATGGCGAAGGTTAAGAGACTTAGAGAAAGTTTCATGAGACATAAATGTGTCCCAACATATGAAAAGGTACCATAAGTCGGGTTTGGAGTTATTATGCCTTCACAAACCAGCTAAGTGAGCTGAACATTTTGCTGAAAACCAGATAAAAATTGGATGATACATGTAAATGACCGACCATTAAGATAAAACATGGCTTAACACGAGAACTGGACATTTTCGGGAAATTTGTTTTTAAAACACGACACATTTTGTCTAGACAATTCGCACAGAAATCCTTAACTGTCATTCAATGGGCACAATTTATGAGTACCTCGTAATGGTGGCAATCAAATATAACTCAGGTTCAGCCAATATAGCTGGTCTATGTGTCACAATTGAACCCAAATCCATAAGACTGATTTTCATTAAATCTGTGGACTGCCAACTTATATTCCCCCGACGTCATTATGCGCGATTTCTCGTGAAACCGTACGCCGACTTATGGTACCTTTTCATATGTCGGGACACAAATATGAAGTAGTGCAATTGTCCAAGGAAGGCTGTTCCAAGCGCTTGAGGTGGATTCGAACCTGCAACCCTCGGACTGCAAGGCAACGAACAAACCCACTACACCACCGCGCCCCACAAATGGCTCTCAGTGCATGAATTGCTAAGCACTAGAACCAGGAGAGAAGACACATTATCTGAAACGACAGTAATGTCAATGATAATCCATTAAATTAATTAACGATTTCAAGTCGAAGTCGGAGATAAATATATTATCAAGTGCTGACAAGTAACCTATAGATAAATTATGATTACGATATATTAATGATCATAACAATATATATATATATATATATATATATATATATATATATACTTATTGTTATGATCACTAATGTTAGTGAATTCATATCATACATTCTTGACACAACAGTTATTAATAAATGCGTGAATTTGTTAATCTAAGGCGTGAAGAATTGCTATCAATGTCGATACACGGCTACCATAACAATAGGTCTAACAATATTATTGTAGAAGCTGTTGAAAAAGCTCCTAGTAGGCTATTTATAGCAAAGGTGATAATTATAGGGTTGCTTACAAGTTCACACCAACAAGGAAGTTATCTCGAGTATAATTGGACACCTCTAAAAAATGAGAAACGATACATATTACAAATCTTCTTATGCGTCCAACGCTTATATAACGTCCGTTGATCTTGTTTAAATGGTGTCAATAAGGTAACATTTTCATGGTCGACATAATTATTACACACAGATGCAGTCTCATAGGATAAGGATCGACACCATGCATAAAATTAACAAAAACCAGAGATTAAAATATTATAAGTACTCTTCTCTTCAGTTGTTGAAGACCTTAAAATAATTAATATTTGCCAACAATAGCCAAATTTCATCATTTTTTTAAATTCAAACAGAATATCAATTAGTTGAGACGTTTTTGTTTCTTTTTGTTGCGTTACGTGTTTGGATCGTCAAAAAGCACTGGATGGGTGGCTAAAGTGGTAAAATTTGTGTTATGCTTGAAATTTCTTGGTAAAATTTGGCCAATGTACGTATAATTATATCAGTTATCTTTTGGACGGTAAGACTTAACTTGAATATAATTATTTGTCTTAAAACAAATGACAAAATTTCGTCGAGGATCCATTTTACTGATCAAACAACTTATAGAGCGCCTCTCGTAGCATGGCCTATTCTGAGGCTACGTGGTGAAGGAAACGTATAATTGAGAGAAGGAGAGAATGCGGGGAAGATCTGATACAATGTAATGTGCTTAGACCGTAAGTAGAGGAGGGAGAACCTATCACAGCAAACGCTCGACTTTGAGCCAAGGCACACCGAACACGAGGGATAATAGGCTACAAAGGGTCAAAACGGTCGGTAGAGTGCAGCAGTGAACGAAAAGAAAAAGATGAGAGACGGAGACTTGCGCTTAATTGACGCGAAATCAAATTGAGATTTGAAGGCCAGAACGGTAATCTTTAATTGGATTCGAGGCATTGGGTAACGTTAGAAAATTCTATGAATGCAGGCAGCGTATTATACCACAAAGACTCCAAAAGGTTTCGATATCAACAAGAATATCGATTTTTATCTTTAGTGCCATCTTGTATAAACTTACAAATTATGCGTCGAGTCAATCCGAATTCGAGTATCTTACTTGACGCACACGTTCTATATATTACACTGGAGAGAATTATTTTAAAGGTGTCTAATTCATGCAGCAATTTTAAAGTAAACTAAAATCGAGAAAATAGAGTGAATCTCGGTCAGCTGCTTTTATGTATAGCAACAACAACAATAACAACAACAACAACAACAAAAACAACAACAACAACAAATACAACAACAATAACAAATACAACAACAATAACAACAACGACAACGACAACATAATCATAATTGTCGTCGTCGTCGTCGTCTTCCTCCTCCTCCCCCTCCTCCTCCTCCTCCTCCTCCTCATCATCATCATCATCATCATCATCATCATCATCATCATCATCATCATCATCATCATCATCATCATCATCATCATCATCATCATCATAATCATCATCATCATCATCATCATCATCATCATCACCATCATCCTCATCCTCATCGTCATCGTCACTAGCATCGTCATCGTCATCATAATTTTATTAATGCTTAGTTATTATTATTAGTTATTGATTATTCATATTATTAAATTAATAGCATTGTTTTAACATGAGTCTTGACAATGTGTGAATCGAACTTGCCCAGTATTGCATAAAAGTCAAAAACTTTCCTATGCTCAGGTGACATGGTGACCAGTGTAACGAAAGACGCTGAGCAAAATTTATTGAACAGGTAAGATGGGGTTCTTCAGAAATAGGCCGTTAAGCATCAACCTTTAAAACGTCAACCTAAAGGCTATTTTCTAAAGGTCATTGCGCGTAACACGAGTGCTTATTAAGTGCTGATATATGCCAAGCAAATTTCTGCACAGAGTTACGGCCCTGGTCAAATCGGATCCATCCATGTGCAAGAATTAATTTAAATCTATAAAGACAACCGTAACTATTATTCCTCTTAAATCAGAAACAGTTGTTAGCGGTATTAAGCGAGACAGATTTCAACAATAGGCTACGTTGATGAATCCGATTTGACGAGGGCCCTTGGGAGAAATTTGCTCGGCATATTACAGCACTTATGGGCAAGGTACTATTCCAGTTTTGTTACACATTGAAGCTGAAGCAAAAAATATTTATTTATAGCAATGATTATTAAATAAATAAAGGTGTCTAATTTAAATTATATTAATTTTATGAAACTATGTCTTCCGTAATATAAATTCGAGAAATTCCACTTATCCAGTTAGAGTAAATCGCAGGCACCAACTTTCTTGAAATAAAATTACTTATAACATCACATACAGGGTGGCTAAAAAAAAAGTACCACCGGATAAAATGCGATAACTTCGCAACCGATTGAAATTTTTCTCCGAAAATTTTCCAATTTGTAGGGGAATGAATTTCCAACAATCCCTGAAAGTTTCATTTGAAAAGTTGACTTAGAAAAAAAGGCTCTTTGTTCCTGGATATTTGGAGATCTTTAAATTCCTCTGTGTTTCTATCCGTCCGTCCGTCCGTTCGTCTGTCTGTCTGTCTGTCTGACTTCTTCCTTCTATCTCCTTCTCTCTTTTTTACTCTCCTTCTATCTCTATTTCTGTCTCTCTGTTCTCTGTCTCCATTTCTCTACATGTATGTATCTGTCTGCATGTCTTTCTGTCTCTCTCTCTCTTACTTTCCTTTGTCACTGTTTGTCTCTTGCTACATGTATTTCTCGTAGTATATAAGGCCTAACCTTTGCCCTGAAAGACCATCTAAAAAATTCATTGGCGTCCTTCAATTATAACATTGTTCGTCAGAAACGTTTAAAAGGTGTCGAATGCGAAGTAGACTAATAGCTGAAGGTCATTACACCGAAGTTTCCTCGGGGAGGAGATCAAACCCACGTAGTCCAAAAACAACAACTGTCATTCTATATTTCGCACTTATATAGCACTAAAGAAAAGCCTCTAAAAGGTGTCTAAGGCGATGTAGGATAATTGCTGAAGATTCCTACACAGAAACTGTATCGGGGAGGAAGATCAAACCCTGTAATAACGATACAAGTAACAACACAAACTAATCAGTCTGTAGGGCGTATTCAATGAGAATGATAAGACAAGGTTGATATACAAGCGCTATGATTAATATAAAGTTGCATCTATTGGCTTCATCATCATCATCATCATCATCATCATCATCATCATCATCGACGTCGTCGTCGTCGTCATCATCATCATCATCATCATCATCATCATCATCATCATCATCGTCATCGTCGTCGTCGTCGTCATAATATTATTGATGCTTATTTTTTGCTTATTCATATCGTGATTTATGGCATTAATTATTTAAACGTCTTGAGCTCTGCCAAGCATGGTGACCTGGTTGTTCCTTTGGCTTTAACTTCCATAATGTTACTCTCCTGTGTTCAATCCATCTTTCTCTTAAAGTGACAATATATAAATCCATGATTACGATTACTATACAGGATGCCGCGGTCAGATCTTCAAAATGTTATAATGACCATGTATCAATCGTAACTGTCTCGGTATAATATTATGATCAATAGGTCTGACACAATCATTAACTTTCTAAATGCAACCCATGCTTATATAAAATCGTATAACATTGTTTGAAAGGTGTCTAAAGTGAAAGATCTGTTTACGCAAATACAAAGCTGAGTCTCAGAGGGCAGAGATGGATGCCCGATACATCATATTATGTAACAATAATTGAATACTCATGAGGTTATATATTACAAATTTTAATATTTTAAAGGTGTGCACGGCGCATTAGGATTGTAAGCACACGATTCCAGAGAAACTTTAAAAAGTGGTAACAATAACAGTTACCGTTGGGCACGGGTTGCTGCAGGCAGACAGGTAGGCAATCAGAAGCATAGACACACAGACACGCAGACAATGATTGATTGAGGGAGTAGCTAACTATATACAGTATTCTTTTCTTCTTCTAATCTGTCAAGTGTTTGTCCTCTGTAATGTCTTCGAAGCTCTTAAGCTGTAAATGCCTGGCCAGACTATCAGCACATAGTGATATAAGTAGTATATCGCATCAATCAATCAATCAATCAAACAATCAATCAATCAATCAAACAAACAAACAATCAATCAATCAGTCGATCAGTCAGCCAGTCATTCAACCAACCAGCGAACGAAAAACAACCCAACCATTCAATCATTCTAGCAAACTAAAAGTTTATTTATTTACTTATTTACTTGTTTACTCATTTATTTATTTATTTATTTGCTTACTTAGTTTATGCTCACTCACTTACTCACTCACTCACTCATTTATTTATTTATTTGTTTACTTATTTATTTATTTATTTAGTGATTTATTTTTTATTTAAGTTATCTATCTGCCCGAAATATCAAAAAATAATGAAGCTTTCTCATAATTATGATTTGAAGGTGTAAGAATTAAAGGTGTGCAAAATATTTTTTACGGTAGTCGTTCGTCATTATTAACCTCTTCAAGAAGGTATGCATTTTAGGCGTATGGATGGACAGAGACCAACATAAACAGTGAGACAATGTGAGAAAGAGAGAGAGAGAGATAGAGAGAGAGACAGTCACACGCACAGATAATATATCATATCGATATTCGGAACAACGATTGTCAACAAAGACCAATGGCGAGGGGATTCTAAATCCTCTGTGTTTCTGTCTGTCTGTATGTATGTCTGTCTTTCTCACTGTATCTCTGTCCCTGTGCCTCTCTGTTTGCCCCGTCGTCTGTCTGTCTGTATGTCTCTCTCACTTCTCTACCCTCTCTTTCACTTTCTTTTGCCTCTGTTTGTCTCTCACTGCATACATTTCTGGTAGTTACATATCAGCGAAAAATGCCTTAACTCCTCCTTATTCTTGTCTTTGTCCCTCCCTTAATATCATTCTGCCCGTCTCTCAATGTATCTTCTATATTACTGCGTGTCTCTCTATCCTTCTTTATCTATCTCTAACTCTGGACATGTGTGTGTGTGTCTCTCTGTATATGTCTCTCTGTGTGTCTCTCTCCGTCTCTCTGTCACTGTCTGGGTGTGTGTGTCTATCTCTGTCTGTCTCTTTCTGTCTCTCTCTCTGTCTGTCTGTGTACCTGTTTGTCTGTCTGTCTGTCTGTCTGTCTGTCTGTCTCTCTCTCTCTCTCTTCCTATAATCTCTCGCGGTCACGGACATTCAAATGCACACACACGCACGCACGCACAGATGAGTAGTAGTAGCCCACTACAGGTAAGCAGCGGGCCTCATAACTCCACAGTAGCGCGATTGTCTAACTGCCAGGCAGGTGTAGGTTACCGCCTTTGATTGCCCAGGTAGGCCGCGCGGACGTGCGTGAGAGCCTCGCTCAGGTACGTTCAGCGCTCGTTGATTTATTGACTAAAAGACTTGCTGCTGCTGCTGCTGCTGCTGCTGCTGCTTGCTTCCAACGCTCAGTTGCTGCAGTCAATGGTGCTGGCTTAGAATTGACGTTTGATCTGTGCTTACACAAGAAGGTGAGTTGTAGTATAATTGGTTGTAGTGGTCGTGGCAGTGATTCGAATTCAAAATTCAAAATTTAAAATTTATTGCATGCTCAAATTTTTCATATTTATTGCAATAAAAAGATAAAACGAATGCAATGTGCAGAAATAATTACACGTTATGCAATGAACAAAAGCAACTACAGGTTATGCAATGTAGAAAATAATTATTAGGAGTTTGAGTGAATGAGTGAGAAGATGTGCAAAGAATAAGAAGTATGGAAACAATAGGATTCCCTGAAGCGAAGATCCCACTAGGTAGGAACCCCAAGTAGGTGGTTATTTATAGCAAAGATGATGGATAAGTGTCCTTTGTCAGTGTCTGTAGTAGTACATGCAACAGTATAGCAGTAGTACTAGTTGCTGCAGCAGTAGCAATAGTAGTTGTGTCAGTCCCATCATTTGTGTTGTAGGCTGACTTTTGACTAGTATTGACAGATTTTCACTACCATGGTTGATTTTTCATCAATCTTACTTTCGTTTGTAACATTTTTAACGATACTTTCGATGATTAGCCCGTTCTTAAAGTTCCATTATGAAGGGTGAACAAAACGAATATAATTGACCGCATCTCACGACCCACTTTTATATGTCCTAGGCAATAGACATTTTATAGGTGTCTATGGCGCCCACCTAATTTAGACGCATATAACTGATAGCATATAGCTTGCATTTTTAATCAGTGCTATTAATACAAGTCAATAGATTAGGCTAAATCAGGGCTTGAAGTGGACGGTCGTGGACGACGTCAAGGCACTCTTATTAAGATCTGAACGCCCCTTAAAAAAGTTGTAAAATGACAAACAAATTTTTGTCGAGGGCAACGGCCTATGTTGTCAAATCTGTATCTTCCTTCCTCTGCCAATTTTTTGACCCGCACAGCAGGGAAAGTTATAAGGAGCGTCGAGGAACTTCTTTTTCTACACTATGTACATGTACTATATATCAGATTGAAAACTCATTTAATCTTCGACACCTTTAAAATGCGTTTAACCGATGTTATGAATAATATCGTTTGGACAGCTTTTGTGAATAAAGAAACTCAGTGTTGGCTAATTATAGCGTAGATCTGAAAATTCTTTCAATATTATAGTCCCAAAAAAACCCAAAGGTGCCGTAAACTCTTCCGTGGATTGGTGACAGGCGGTGCCAGTCCATAGAGAGCATTTAGAAGGAGGGCAACGTTAATGATTTTCGTTATGATACGGTGTCGTTAACATACAACGACTGTAACAGTGTTTCTAGCCTACCTCTTTTAAAGAGTGTTATCCTCACATTAAGTCAGCAAAGCACCACAATCTACACGTACTCTGAACTGCCGAAATTTGTTATTCGCATGGATGCCATTTATAGCTTTTCCCACCTAGATCTAGGTGTTTTCGGTCTTGTCTAGGTTTCTAGGTTTTTTTTACTTTCAGGGTCTAGCGTTTTTTCTCACCGCGGTTTTCCCGACTTTTTACACATAAAAATTGACATTTTAAGGTGAAATTGCACAAAAGATGTGAAAAAAGTCGAACATTTGGTGAATTTAGACCACAAATTGTAAATTTTGGAGCGAGAAACTTTAAAAAAGGTCATCATAAATTTTATCGGCAAGGAAAAGAGAGCAAATTTTAATCATCGGATGACTAAAAAAGGTCGTCAGAAATTTCAAGCCGGTAAAATGGAAAAATCCATGCATTTTTTAGAGAAATTGTCAATCTAGCCTCTTCTAGCTTTTTTACCCGGATCTCACATTTTTTTTAAATTCAGAGTTGCATCCTTGGTTATTCGACTATTCTTAATATCAAAACCAAGGTATTGGCCTACAGAACAATGCCTAATAACTAATTCAGTAACCATCCATCCATCCATCCATCCATCCATCCATCCATCCATCCATCCATCCATCCACCCACCCACCCATCCATCCATCCATCCATCCATCCATCCATCCATCCATCCATCCATCCATCCATCCATCCATCCATCCATCCATGGCATCCTGCCGGTTGCGGGTTCGACTTCAGGTAATGACCTCGGGAAAGTTGTTCACGCACACGTGCATCTGTCACTAAGCAGCATGATTTGGTAAGCTGGGGAGTAAACGGCAAGTCCTGTTACCTTGGGATTCGTTCATTACCGACTCAAGGGCTTAGAAAAAAAAATGAGAACATCGCCAAAGGGTCCTAGGACGACCTTACTTACTTTATACAAGTCAATAGATTATGCCAAATTATTCATACTTTCACAACTTGTGGCTGTAAGAAACGTTGTCACATTTTATACGATTTTCTGCATGAAATTTAATATTGAAAACTCAATTCATGTTCGACACCTTTAAAATGGTTGCAACTGATGTTATCAATAGCAATGATTGGCACCTAAGGCGAATGACGAATAAATTCGAATAAACAATGTCACCTCAATGTAATAGCGGATATCGAAAAATTCTGATATATTCCTACAGATATCGCTATGGATGCTCAAGAAGCCGTAAGTTTTGTTGTTTAATTTAACTATAGGCAATTTCTGGTGCAAGTCCCTAGAGTAATTTAAAAGGAGGGCGACGTTAATGCATTATTTTCATTATAACACGGTGTCATTAAACTAATGCACTATTTATAAACTACTTCTTTTAAGGTATTTTTTCCTCATATAAAAGCAGCAATGCACACTTATTTCCAACTCAGCAGAAATCCTTCCTACGACTATTGTTACGACAAAATAATAACAATGCTTAACACTTGAGTGCCAAGGTATTTTTTGGTACACGAAGGCCCAAGGAGGGGGTCTGCGCGGACCCCAACGGTTTTTGTTAATATCTTGAGAAGGGATTGGAATATAGTTACAGATTTTAGTTCTATGTGATCCCAAATGAATTTGCAATCGATTGATGTATATTATGTCACAATAACACCACCGGGTGTAAAATAATAGTGTAATAATCTCGTGACACATTTTATGCTTGCTTGCGTTATTTACCGAAGGAAGCATATATACGCTTGTATGAATGTCAGCCGCATATCTTACGGTACCCTCAGTATATGCTGTGTTTGTGGGATACAGGGTAGGACAATACTCACGCAAAATATACCATTCTATGCCCAAATGGTTGGTCTAAGAATACCTAAAAGCATTTCTGCAGATCCATAGCCTTTAAAAAGGTATCCGGGAAAAACAGGCCTGGGGTCCGGTCGGACCCCTCCTTGGGCACTCGAGGGTTAATATGCCTACTGAAACAGAAGAAACCCCAATAACTTATCCAATAACCAACCCATTCGTCAACCCCCATCATTGAAAATGACCGTTCGAACAAAGTTTTTATTCACATCCATCTACTCAGCCTGCAATCAATCAATCAATCAAGCAATCAATCAAGCAATCAATCAATCAATCAGTCAATCAATCTGTGAATCAATCAATCAATCAGTCAGTCAGACAGTCAATCAATCAGTCAGTCAATAAATTGGTCAATCAATCAGTCAGTCAATCAATCAGTACATCAATCCATCCAATAATCCACTAATCTACAATCCACCCATCATCCATCCATCCATCCATCTACTAAGCTTAATTCTCACAACGTTTGTACTTTTCTCATTGTAGTTCTTCTCCTCGTCCGTATCCTTTCATGTGTTGTCGGTGCAGCTGCCAACGCATCATGTCGACCAGTCTCGACGACCTGCGCAGTCCTCTCTTCTGGCGAGCCATCCTCGCTGAATTCATCGGCACCCTTATCCTCACCTTCATCGGATGCATGTCCTGCATCGGATGGGAAGAATCCTACTCCCCAACCATCGTTCAAATCTCCCTCGCATTCGGCCTCAGCGTCGCCACCATCGTCTGGGCGATCGGCCACGTCAGCGGGGGACACATCAACCCCGCCGTAACCGCAGGGATGCTAGTCACCCGAAAAATCAGCCTTGCCCGCGGCCTCCTCTTCATTGTCTCCCAGTCGTTGGGGGCCGTGACGGGGGCCGCCCTGCTGAAGGTGATCACCCCGGCGCATGCCCGTGGAGCACTAGGGGCGACTACCGTCAACGATCATCTGAGTCCGGGGCAAGCGATGGGAGTGGAAGCGTTGGTGACTTTTGTGTTGGTTCTCACTGTGTTTGGATCGTGTGATAGCAAGAGAAGTGATCTGAATGGATCGGCGCCACTCACCATTGGATTGTCCGTCACCATGTGCCACCTGGCGGCGGTGAATTACTAATCGAAATGCATTTATATAGCACTAATAGTCACTTTAAAAGTGGTGTGTAATATACATGTGCCACCTCGCAGCGGTGAGATACTAATCGAAATGCATTCATATAGTACTAATAGTCACTTTAAAAGTGGTGTGTAATACATGTGCCACCTGGCGGCCGTGAGTAATGTCATCATCTCACTTACTTACTAATCTTGTTCAGCGTGAGGCCATTGTAAGGCGCTGTATAATGTTGTGGAGCGCGGTGGTGTAGTGGGTATGTTCGTTACCTTGCAGCTGGAGAATTGCATGTTTAGAGATATATCTGGGCTTCTCTGCTTCCCTTACATGTAGAATAAAAGACAATAAGAAGGTGTTTAAGTTACTACTAGGGCCTATTCCTCTGTCAATCTTACTGCTTTGTCTATCGTTGGTTCATTATTCGCTGTTATGGTCTAAAATGTAAATGCCCATATTGTGATGCTCACAACTAACAGGGCTTGTCTGCCTCCTTTATATATAGGTAGTATATAAAAAAGAAGGTGTTTAAATTACTGCACTTTCTCTGTCAATCTCACTGCCTTATCTATCGTCGGTTCATTATTCGCTATAAAAATATTATGGCTTAACCCTCAGGCTACCAAGCTTTTTTGTAACACTGACTACCAAGGGGGGGGGGGGTGGTTACCACCCCCCCCCCTGGATTTTGGGTTTGGTTTGAGATATCATAACTTGTAATACACCTATGGATTCAGCATTCATTTCTGCACAAAATGGTATATTTAGGTTTAAAATATATGAAAGCACCCCGAAGTTATGAATTTTTTACCGTAGGCACCCGTCGATTCCACAAAATATAAGCAAAATATTAGATTTTGTGTGTTTTTAACATAATTTATTTAATTAAAAATAGTTTACATATTATAAAGTCCAATATTCAACTATAAAAACTAGTAATAAGTTAGTTTTAGTTACAATAAAAAGAGAAAAAACATGTAAAACATGCTGAAAAACGTTTACGCAGACTTATCGGTTTGCGTTGTAAAAAAGCCCAACATTTTCACACATTTAAATTTATTTTGAGCACTTCCGGTCATCAAATGTCAAATTAATTGGTATCAAAAAATAGCGCTGAATGCCCTCTATAGAATGACATAATTTATTTCTCTTAAAAAATTAATTATGAATAATTTTTAATAGGAAAAACAAGGATATTTTTTGAAAATAAAACACCTTTATTTATATTTTAATTTATTTTGAGCACTTCCGGTTGTCCAAAGACAACTCCGTGACCACCACAATGTAGCCCCACATTCCCTCTACAGAATGGTGTAATTGGTGTCTCTTCATGTCAAAGGACGGATAAGATACAGCCGATAATCTAAGGGGGAGTGGTATCCACCCCCCTTTGGTGCCTCGGGTATATCGGGTATAACTTTTGAATGGTATGGTATATCCTCACACATTTTAGCTCAAAATGTGTGCAAATGAATCCTCTACAGCTACCTAAAACGTCAAAATTTTATTCCTAACGAAAAAAGTTTGATTTGGGAAAAACCTAGGGGGGGTGGATACCACCCCCCCCCTGGTAGCCCGAGGGTTAAATGCGTTGGACAATGTCAACCATGATGACATTGCATCGATTACAGCCTAAATAAACAGTGGGGAAAAATTACCCATAAAGAAAATAATACTGTTGCTATTTATGTTTACTTATAAGACTGTGCTCACCTTAAAAGAAGTGTTTAATTTTGGTCGTAGCAGTTCTTAGTATTTGCGTGGAATTGCATAAGGCAACACAGGTATAATAATAGTCAGTTTAATGATACTGTGATAGCGTGCATCATTGACGTCTACCTTCTATTTCATCTGCGCTTGAAACTGGCACTAGCAGAGTGTGAGAATATGCCTTTTGAGAAAACAATTACCCTGTTCACGTCATGTCATGTCATGAACAGGCTAATTTTAAATTTTAATCTTAAATTTTAAATGTTATTTTAGACAAGATTAAAATTAAAAATTAGAATTGGCCTGTTCAGGCTTCATGATTTTCCTAGTGTTGATGCATTCTGTTCTCTGGTCATAGGACTTGATATTTCTGTATCCTATAATGGTCACATAAACACCTTCTTATTGGGTTTCATTCTACCTACATGTATTGGAGGAAAATGGTTTGAAGTTGACTCTTCTCCATATCCCTGTTCAATCCTCTGAAGACCTTAACGACCTCCTTCCTCTCCCCTCAGTCTCTTCATCTTTCTCGATTGAGAAAGTTTTTTGGAGGACATGGATGGATCCGATATGACAATGCAGGGTCTATGACAACAGAGGCCGTTACCCTGGGGATGCAGAAATTTGCTCGGCATATTACAGCACTTATGAGCATGGTACTAGACCAGTAATTTGGAGGACATCTGGATAAGCTATTATCGCGTGAAAGAAATATCTAAGAGATAGCCTACACATGTTCGAAAAGAAAAAAATTCCATTTCTGCAACATTTACAAATTACTAAATTAAAAATCACAAGGAACACCACCATTATCTTGCATACCTGGAGAGATCACTAAATACGGTTATCAGGAGAAAGAAATATCAGTCATATGACAATCCTCTTAGAAATCCTTGTCACATCCTTCACGACCTCTTTCCTCTCCGTAAGGTCCTTCCATGCAACTCTAGATTTGATTTTGAGTCAATACCTTTCTATGTTATCATGAGAATTTTACATGCATTTTACTCTGCGCCAATACTCTTATTCATTTATCTGTATAAATTCTGTATAAAAAAATCTTCGAGGGCAACGGCCTCTGTTGTCATAGGCCCTCATCAAATCTGTATTCAATTATCCATCCATCCCTTTTATTTACTTCTTCTATAGAAACTTACTCTTCGTGTATGGCTTGTAAACTAAGCATAGGGTTAGACTCTGATGTACCATGCTATTGTTACGTAACTATTTATAAAGCGCTTAGTAAAATTTAAAAGGTGTGCAACTGTTTGCGGTATGAGCGTTGAACGCAAAACTAATAAATGTGTGTTTCTTGCACACTGATTGAATTCTTTGTTTAAAAAGGTGTTTATTTAATCTTAATTTTTATTTTTATAATGCTCATCGGATCGTTCACCTGTTTAAAAAACTATGCTGTCTTGATGAATTAATTATTAACTTATTGTAAAATGATTTCTAACATCTTTATCAACAATGGAAGCAGAAGCTATTTGATTAATCATTATTTCTCAACTTATTTTTTATTTATTTATTTATTTCTCAACTTATTTATTTTAGTAAAATTATAGTAATGTTACTTACTCGCATACATTCATACGTATAATACACTCGTACTAGCATTCAATAATAAATGCGCAAACTTACACAAAGGTTCCTATCAATCCCTCTCCCTGGTCGGCTCAATTCCGACCACCCCCAACCCCGTGTATCATATGGCAGCCGATATAGTGATATAAGCCTCTGCACTCACAAAAACGCGCACACATACACACGCACACACGCAGTCACGCACACGCACATGCAAGTGCATAAGTCACTATTCTCATAATTATATTCTGCCATTTTACGCCAGCGTGAAGAATCCATGTCACATATCGTCTTTTCAATTCTCTATCCCTCCCCCCCCCCAATCCAACACCCCCAAAAACAGCGGTCACCCAGAAACCTTTGTTCACGTCCAAACGCCACATCATATCACATTTCCAACCATCACACTGCATCGCATCTCATTAATGCAACAAACCATTTCTGACATCGCAAGGCATTACGAATCCATAATGCTTTTTAAGCCATACGAACCACATCTTTGCTAATTAATATAGCCGCACGAAGAGCAATGTCTACCCCGCATTAAATTCCTCTTGTGACCCTCATCCGCAAATACCGACGACCCCGTTCGAAAGCGGTTCATGTATCATTAGAAGAGGATACGAAGTTCGAGGCTAAGTTGGGCACGCGTCACTAAAGGATTGGTTTCGAGTTTCGATGGATGGACGGATCCATAGTTTAGCGAAAGCTTAACCCTCGAGTGCCCAAGGGGGGGGGGGGGTCCGACCGGACCCCAGGCCTGTTTTTTCCGGATAACTTTTTAAAGGCTAGGGATCTGCATAAATGCTTTTAGGTTTTCCTAGAGCAACCATTTGGGCATAGAATGGTATATTTTGCGTGAGTATTGTCCAACCCTGCACCCCACAACCACAGCATATACTAAGGGTACCCCATGATATGCGGCTGATATTCATACAAGCGCATGGTTACTGGTCAATAACTATTATTTTATACCAGGTGGTGCTATTGTGATATAATATATATCAATCGATTGCAAATTTAGTTGGGATTACTTACAACAAAATTATATAACGATATTCCAGTCCCTTCTCAAGATATTAACATGAACACGCTGGGGTCCGCGCCGGACGTACATGTATAGGCTTTCCTTCGATGAATAACGCAAGCATGCAAGCATAACATATGTATTACGAGATTTTTACACTATTAGTTTACACCAGGTGGTGTTATTGTGCTATGAGATACATCAATCGATTGCAAATTCATTTGGGATTACATTGAAATAAATTCTATAACGATATTCCAATCTCTTCTCAAGATAATTATTGGCATGAAAACGATGGGTTTCCTTTGGTCAATAACTCAAGCAAGCGTAAAATGTGTATCACGAGATTTTACACTATTATTTAACACCAGGTGGTGTTATTGTCATATAAGATACACCAATCGATTGGAAATTCATTTGGGATCACATAGAACTAAATTCTGTGACGATATTCCAATCCCTTCTCAAGATATTAACATAAAACGCTGGGGTCCGCGCGGACCCCCCCTTGGGCCTTCGTGTACCAAAAAATACCTTGGGCACTCGAGTGTTAATATGACAGCAAAAGCCATGCCAGATATCATTTCGGCATTTTACAGCTTATATATTTTTCTGTGAAGCAGTAGTTTTATTGTGTTATTAGGAAGATCATTTACGTCGCCCTCCTCCTTCATCCAGACTTGTGACTGGCAAACTGTAGCAGTGTCGTAGTTTTTTTATTCTTGAGATCTTAGCATCAACAGTTACGTTGAAAATTCGTTGACAACAATGATATTATTTTTACTCCAGGAATTTAATACATTAACGTGGACGATCCTGCCTTTTTTTTATAAATATTCAGATGCAACCTTTAAAAGGTGTTTAATATCAGCCATTACTAGTGGACTCGTTTGCTCTAGCACACCCTTTTCTGTGATAATAATTATAATATTTTCTTTATTAGATTCATAATGAGAAGTGCACGAAACAATCTTAATGATAATTATTATTAGCATCAATCTTTAAATATGAACTGAGCAGAAAACCTGCGATACAGATACAAAATCGCTATTATCAGCCTACAAAGTCCGTCTATCTGACGGGATTTTATTGAAAGCCTGTATCGTAATTAGAAACAACAGCCAAAAGTACGAAAATTATAAATGATAAGTCACCGATTATGTCATATGAATAAATTAAGTCAACGTTGTAAACGTTGCATCAAACCCTTAAATGAAAGTTGAATTTGCACACCTTTTTAACGTGTTGACTGATTATATAAAAGTTCGTGTCTAACCATTTTAGAGGCGATGATGAAAAAAAAATGCCGCAAAAGGAATTGCCATAAATAATATGAAAGAAGATAATTGTTCGAAACCAAAAAAAGTCCAATGGACATCTGACCCTTTTAAAGTTTAAAGTGCATAACAAAATAAAGTTAACGCTAACCCTTGTTTTGCTGTGACGCTGGGCATGATTATGGGAGAGCCAGTCCCAACTAGTTTAAAAAAGGAGGGTGACGCTAATGATAGACATTTGTTAACACAAATTGACGCTAAATTCAAACTTTGTCCTATTTAGTCATTGGGATGTGAAAACGAGACAGCTATATGAAGTTCTTAGAAAGACAGGAGTTTTGAACCCATCAAACCACCACAATTCAAGCCATATGAGATGCTAGATAAAAAATAACACTGCTGTAAGTTACGCGTATAATCTCCAATGCACAATGCAATGTATAGTGATGCAATGAGAATGCAACCATGAGAATGCGCATCCATGTTTTCCCATTTTCTGTGATTTCTTATTTCTCTCGTATTGTGTAATTTCAAATGTGAACAATCCTGTCGATTTATACATAGCTCTAGATGCTTCCTTAACAGAGGTGTTTATAGCATCGGACATTACGCGTGCATTCGCTTACAAGCTCGTGTTGTAAACCATCTCCTACACCAATTATCATCAATTACTCTTATTATGATGGCCTTGACAATAATCCTAACCACGACTTCCGGCCTTTGCATACACTTTTAAATAACGAATACAACCTTCGAGCCACATAACTCTACGTATAGCTGATTAAAGATAGTCATAACTTCATCTGACGTATAATTCTGTGTATAAGCAAATCTTAATCATAACAATCTTTGCGCTGCATGTGATTGCCACACCTCAGTGGAAGAGAACTCGTGAAAGACGGCGAGATATTTGGCTGTCCTACGTCACAAGGGATATACGGCACATTGACATTCATGAGGCCCTCGTCAGAGGACCGTATAACCGGTGGAGAAGAATAATATTGTTGCTAGCACACTTGCAGAGAGGCATGCTGAATGAATGAATGAATGAACGAACGAACGAATGAATGAATGAATGAATGAATGAATGAATGGATGAATGAATGAATGAATGAATGATCGAATGAATGAATGAATGAATGAATGAATGAATGAATGAATGAACGAACGAATGAATGATTGTCATTGTCTTCTTAAATGCCCTGAACAAGATTGTCTGTTTAATATTGTGTTTGTAGCATCTTTTTTACTTCAAATAGACAAACCGAATGATAGTTTGGTTGATTGATTGATTGACTGAGTGGTTGGTTGATTGATTGGTTGATTGACTGATTGATTCGTTGATTGATTGACTGATTGGTTGGTTGATGGATTGTTTGGTTGATTGACTGATTGATTGTTTGATTGATTGATTGACTGATTGGTTGGTTGATTGATTGGTTGATTGATTGTTTGATTGATTGACTATTTCTCGCGTACTTTGTTTGAGAATACAATTATTCGACTGCTTGCAAATAACGACACCAAAAATTTCATTTTTGAGGTGGCTGGTGACCGTATCGAAATTCAGTTAAGCGAAAACGCCAAGCTGCTTTGATTTTTGCTGGAGATAAAAATATAATTGAGGCCGCACAATAAATAATATTATGAAACCATTTTTATGGAAAATCTGAACACAGCTTGCTGATGTCTACTAAAACTATTATTATAACCTGCTGTAGGTTTGACTGCGATACTCCGACATTCTTATAAATTTATATAGAAGCAGTAAATTACATCTAAAAGGTGTTTAACTGCTTTTAGAAGTCTACATTGCTATAGCCTAACTATATTATCCATACGCCACTCAACTTGATTCGCGTTACATTTTGTAACTTAGCCAACCTACGTTAAGCTGGCTTTCAAAAGCCTCGCCTTGCTTTATTCATTTATTGTATTTATTTCTCTATTTCTAGAGTTGCTACTCAGAGGCGCTCCCGACTACAGCGCGTGCACTGCCTCGAATTTTCAGGCAATTTGAGTGAAGGACTTGCTCATGGACTCTACGCGGCCGCTTGAGGTGGATTCGATCCTGCAACCCTTCGGTTGTAAGGCAGCACTGCACCACCGCGCCCCAAAACGTACAATTTTGTACCGTGTCTCAATCTATCTTTTGAATTTCAAACGACACGCATTCAAAAAATGTCATACAAACATAGGCCACAAACTGTTTCTGAAGTGATGTGCTTTTCTCAATGTTCAGATAAAGTACACGGGATCGAGTATGAACCCAGCTCGGACGCTGGGACCAGCCGTTGTCATGGGGATCTGGCACGAACACTGGGTAAGATTATAAAACGTTTTGATCAGGCACAATAGTCAATAGATTATAGACGCTGACAATATTATAACCGACCGTTTGACTGACTGAGTAAATAACTGGCTGAATGGATGAACAAACAAATTGAGTGACTGACTGAATTAGTAAATGACTGGCTGGCTGATTGCCTAAATAAAAGACTACATGACTGACTGGCTGATTGCTTGAAAAATGACTAAATGACCGACGGACTGAGTGCCTGAATAAATGACTAAATGACCAACAAAATGACTGACCGCCCGCCTGATTAACTAACTAACGAGACCCATTGACTGAATAACTGACATGCACACCTTTATTTAGGACTGCCGCCATTCTATTTATTGATATCTTTACTGATTAATTACCAAAGGATTGGTTCTACCAACATCAAAAGCACCTGATGTGGCCTACATTTGATAGACTATCTGACTTTGACGTCTCTCAAGTCTCTCTTCTCGGCCATAAGTCACCACTTGATAATTTCGAAGGAGCATTTATATCCTGCTTATGATAATTTACTATTGCTTAATTTGTTAGGTCATAAAATCAGACAGCTAAGGTCGATCACAGTTTGAGGAAACACAGATATTTGCGACTATTATAGAGGACGCGGTATTCGTTTGGATAGCGAGCTGTCCTTAAACACCTCTGAAACACTATTAGATTGAGCTATAAATACAAAAATATCGGGAGCACAGAACTCGGATCCTGTGTAGAAGGCGACTAAAACTATCTTTATAATAAATATATCAGCAACAAACCGACCATTCTCAACACCAAAACACGTTGCAATATAACACGTTTCGGAACAAATCAAACGCCCAATGTGATAATATTAGACACCTCTAAAACAAAATTACAGGATGCTACATAAACCTGGAGATTTACGACATAGCATAATGTTTGATAACCAAGTTTTCTCAATAATCATGACAATAATAAATTACTATAGAAGTATGCTATGAATAAAAAAAATGTAGACCTATGTGAATGCGCACTAGTTAATACAAATTGTGTCGTCACGCCAAGAGCGCCTCCGAGTTGTTTCTCTCGAAATAGCACTACACGGTATCCGGACTTTACCCCCCGGCCCATTACCCCCCTGCCATTACCCCCCTGCCATTACCCCCCGACCATTACCCCCCGTAGGACATTACCCCCCTGCCATTACCCCCCGGTCGTTTACATTTAGGTCCAGTGTATGCATGCATGCATGCATGCATGCATGCATGCATGCATGTATGTATGTATGTATGTATGTATGTATGTATTCATGTATGTATTCATGTATGTAAGTATGTATGCGCTTATGTATATAAGTATGTATGTATGTATGTATGTATGTATGTAAGTATGCATGCATGCATAATTGCATACTCACGTACATACTTACCTACATACTTACATACATACATACCTACATACATACATACATACATACATACATACTTACATCATGCATACTTACATACATACATACATACTTACATACATATATATTATATATACGCACATGCATACTTATATGCATGCATACTTACAAACATACATACATACATACATACATACATACATACATACACTGGACTTAAATGTAAACGAGCGGGGGGTAATGGCAGGGGGGTAATGTCCTACGGGGGGTAATGGTCGGGGGGTAATGGCAGGGGGGTAATGGCAGGGGGGTAATGGGCCGGGGGGTAAAGTCCTAGACCCGCACTACACACATAACTACATACATACAGCAATTCCAGGGCTCACACTTTACAACGCATTCCAACATTCAAGTGGCCATAATTTCTGCTATCAGCTGAATCTAAGGTGTCGTAAATTATTGATAACGTTAGAAAGAAATATCCGTCTTGAAAGCAATAGCAACATCTGAAGGTCAAGACATCTGTACAGGCTGTAAATAAAAGGCTGCTATTAGCGCCATTGTAATTGCAAAGCTGTCTGCTCTGTTGGTAGTTAAGTTTAATTAAGATTATTGCTGCATGTCTTGCAAATGTAAAGCGCATCAACGTCATCGTTTTTGTCCGTTGCATTGCAGACCATGACACTTAGCTGTCGTTGTTCTTATAAGATGATGAGGATCAGTTATAAAGGTGTGTAAATTATCGGTTGCTTCTGTGATGTTCGGGACCCACTTTTAAATATCGTAGCCGTCTTGAGAACCACTGGATAAAATTAAACGTCGTGCAGGCCACATAAAATTGTCTTAAAAAGATGAAATATTATAGGATTGTCTGAGAAGGCGTTCTAGAAAGGAAACGAATATATAAGGCATTTAATGAAACGCCTGCAAGACGCACTGCGCATTACATTTACGAGTTATGCAGTAATGTTAATTAAACTTAACTACCGACTGAGCAGACAGCTTTGCAATTACAATGTAATGAGGATCATTTATAAAGGTGCTGAAAACGAATGCTGCTGATGCTACTGCTACTTATGCTACTACTAACAATAACAATAGCAATAACAAATACATTAGCAATAACCACAACCATAACCATTACCACAACCACAACCACAACAATAACAATAGCAATAGCAATAACAATAACAATAACAATAATAATAACAATAACAATGACGATAACAATAATAATAACCATAACAATAACAATATCAATAACAATAACAATAGCACTAACAATAACAATAGCACTAACAATAACAATAACAGTAACGTCAAAACACAGGTATCAACAGTCTTTCTTTGCTCCTTTTTCTCAAGCGTTTGAAATCGATTCTCTTTGCTTGTGGTTTGGTGTCATGTCGGGAGCGCCTCTGAGGAGTTCTCTTGAAAGGGCGCTATATAAATATACGATTACAATTACAATAAATAACCACACTCGCTAATCGACATTCCTTTATCCTAGGTCTACTGGTGTGGTCCAATCCTTGGTGGAGTCGTTGCCGCACTTATCTACGAAAACCTCTTTGCCGCCAACGCATCATTATCGAAAGCCAAGGATTTCCTAATGACGACCGCCTACGACTCTGATAAATACGGACGATCAGACGCAGAGGAAAAGGACCACTGCCTCAAGTCCATCGAGGCGGAAGCAAGCGCGTAGACGCACTTCCGGTCTGAGAAACTTGACAGATCTGCTCATTTTATGGTCTGCACATCGGTGTCTTTTTGGCTGATTTTCTGAGTGTTTTTGATGTACAAGGTATTATAGTAATTATATTATGATGTTTATTTTTGGACACCTCTTTTAATGGAAATATTTTATTATAAGTTTTGTTTTGCAAAAGTGTATTAAGTGTACTCTATTGGCGGTGAAGCAAATGTTTTGGAATCCTTTTTTAAGCTGAAAAATATCACATTAATGATGGAAACATACCACTGATTTCAACTTTTGTTAGGTTTCGAAGGGCAGCTTTTCATAGTGCAGTCTAAACCATTTGACAAAATAAGGCGTTCTCAACAAGTTTCGAATATTCTCCTTGTGATTGCGTTCTTTAACGCGGGACTTGTCTGACTATTTCTATAATTACTGAAAACTTTGCTGCGTGTCCGTACCCCTGTGAGTAGTCATCCAGAAGGCCGCTATACAAATTTCACAGATAAATATATGGATCGATATGATATATTTTTCGAATGCGTAAAGATATCATAAGTATAATTATGTAGATATTGTCTAGATTCAAAAGTTTTAATTGCATGCTGCTATAATCAGAAAAATTATAAAATTTAGAAATATGTAATTCAGCAATGTAGCCTACTATTTCACAAGCGTACCGCAAACTGAACTTAGGCTTATTTTATCCATTAATGTTTATTGCTTTCGTTTATGTACGTTTATTTGATTATGTAGCTCAAAGTTGTGTAAGTGTCAAATTTGTGTTATGATGTAACGTTTGAGATTGTAGTTTTTCGTTGTATGTTTATATTTGATACATTTTGTAAGCACCGATTTGCCTCTAAAGATCTTCCAGTACCCTGAGATTACTAGAGCTTAGTAAGTTGGGCTATTGTTACTGGATGATTGTGTGGCGCTATAAAAATTATTAACATCGCCCTCCTTCTTTAATCTGGCTTGGGACTGGCACAGTGTGAGTATGGGTCGTTGCCAGGTTGATTTCTAACGCAGTGTCTAAATTATCTTCTCAACATTAAACGGGTTATATTAATCAATGAATTTAATCGATCCAAATTAATATAAAACCATCCAACATCGTTTTGAAGGTGTGTTAAAAACAAACACAATTTTTCAAAGAACTAAATCTATATAATAATTGATAACTGCGTTTAAAAGGTGTTTAATGCTACTGATCATCTTGGTGTCCGCATTTTCTAATGAGAAATTAAAGATAATTAGCGAAGAAGACCTCTTTCTCTACGCATACATGGGCTTTTTGTCCTTGGGCGATTATGACTTGGCTGTTTTGACGAGGCTGTTATTATGACGTCTCACCGTCGAAAACAATCACAAACTTTCAAAGAACCAGTTCTATATAGCAATTATTAACTACGTTTAAAAGGTGTTTAATGCCAATTATCATCTTCACGAAAAGTGTCCACAAAGCATAATTATATTAATGATCAATAAAAGATGATTACCAAAGACCCCTCTTTTACATATGCGTGGGAATGGCAGAGTTTGTACGAATAGGCGATAAGTTTTAAAGGTGTTTAGTTACTTCTTTAACAAATGCTTGAGCTTGTCCAATCATGGCATCTGAGACACTTTTTTGCTTTAGATATGCTAGAATATTGTTTACGTATGATTCTGTTATGTCAGCATCCAATTGTGCTTTACATGAACGTTCGAATAAATTCCTAACGCAAGGACGGTATAAGAAGAGGAGGTGAAATGGGATAAATAAATAATTATTCTAGTATCTCCCACCAGAACCATGGACAGCTCCATGGGGTTTCGCTGGTCTCAAAAGCTTGTTCCCTCATGAGAAGCCCGAAAGCCGAAATGGCACTAGGTTCATCAAGGACGTGGAACTCTTTCCACATCTGAAACATCCTTGTGAACTCCCTAGGGTCTTCTTTCCCTGTGAATGGAGAGTCACATGTATTATCTTGGCTTTGAATAGCTTAATAGAATTTGTTCATCCGCCCGCGTGTAGGCCTATACGACATTATAATAGGTGTTGCAACAATGATAAATTAACAGCAGATGCCTTGATGTTTTTCGTATGCGAACTTTTGCAATCTTTCGAGTTACGCTAACATTGTAAGGCACTGTTTGGCTGATGATTTTTTTATATACATTAAGTTGTGTGTATTGCACACCTGATAATAATTATTTATGTCTGAAATATATTTTTAAGTGTTTCTTGTCAAATCGTTGCTAGACTATTAAAAAAAATAATGCAGAGTCTTCCTTCATATATAATAAGTAAAATATATTATTAGGGTGTTTAGTGCCAACTTTTCCCCGTCTTCCTCTATTATAGTTAATCTGACAATGTCGGAAAAAATAAATCCTTGCGTTTCTGTGGTTCACTTAGAAACATAACAACTTTATCAAACCCAGAGATTTATATAGCGCTGCTCTCAGAAAAGCTATCATTTATTTCTTTGCTTTTGTTGGAATTTCTTGTGTATTTAGCACAAAGTATTGTCTGGTTTGAAAGTAACAGAGGCAACAAAGGAACGCGTAATACCTGCTCATGGCAACAAAGGCTGTTCGACCAGACCGATATAAGCTTGAACTTTTAAGTCATCATCATCATCATCATCATCATCATCATCATCATCATCATCATCATCATCATCATCATCATCATCATCATCATCATCATCATCATCATCATCATCATCATCATCATCATCATCGTCGTCGTCGTCGTCGTCATCATCTTCATCGTCATCGTCGTCGTCGTCGTCATCATCATCATCATCGCGAGTGAAGAACTTGCTCAGGGTGCCTACACGGAGGCTTGAGGTGTATTTGAACTTAAAACCATCAGATTGCAAGGTAACGAACACACTCACTACTGTAACACCCCTGCACCCCCAATATTATAATGCATGTTTCAGTATGAAAAACCTCGGCCGAAAAAAACCAACATATTCTGACGATAAAAAAAACTAGAAGCCTAGACAGCATTGAAAAAGCTAGATCTATGTGAAAAAAGCTATGAGTTTCATTTCTGATCATCATTTTTATCTCCATCATGCCGATACATTGACAATAATTAACCCGTTGGAGGTGAGGTGGGGTGTGTCACACCCCAGAGGCATTCTACTTTAATATTTTTGTAGAAAACGTCAAACCAGCTTGGATTAATTTTTTTTCTACCTTTGTGAATATGAACTACGGACACTTTACCAAAATTTCAGGAATTTTGAACGAACATTTTTAAAAATTTTAATGTATATTTGAAGGAAATTGCCATTTTTCGTATGCAAACCGAACTTACACGGGCAAAGTACACACTGGATGGGTTCACCTTCTGGCAATGTAATAAGGATTGAAAACAGATATTTGTTCGTGATAATCGCCTGTTTAGTTGATAATTGATCATAGAAGAATAGTTTAACTCAAATTAATGTTTCCATTTGATATCGCGACTTGAAAATAAAAATATGTGTTGGGGTGTGTTAGACCCCACCTCACCTCTAACGTTACAATGTGTCACCTCACCTCCAACGGGTTAACTACCCACTCGTATTTGTAAGAAAATGAGGCTCGTGTATAAAGGTGTCCACCTCATCGTTTAACGCAATTATGTTAAACTGTGCATGTAAAACGCATATTTAACGAGATATATTGTAACTGAGTACTAATAATATTATTCTATGGTTCCAAACCTTTTTTGACAGTAGGGCCACTTTTTCGAAATTGGAGGACACGAAGGTCACTTTTTCTTACTTGAAGATCATTACTTTCGCCACAGGGCTAGAAGCATATACATAAAAATTGTAATAATTGAATCGAAATAGACTGTTATAATATTATTATAACCGAATAAAAAGGTGTTGTCTAATAACGAGCGATAGTTGCGATACAACTAAAACGCCAACTTTTGATATTTATAAGAAGTTAGCAGTGAGAGATGGTAGATAATTGTGCTGATAATAGATTTGTAGGTCAATAAAGAAATTAAACTCTATTCTGATATATTGGTGGTCATGTTGAATAGTTTATTTGATAGTGTTGGATTTGTAATTCAATAAAGACATGTTGAATAGTTTATATGAGAAAGGAAGCACAAGTCTCAGAGCGAATTAGCGTTTGTTGGATATTGTGACATCAGTAGAAAAGATTAATGCAAGGTTTGAATATATTATTCGAATACACCGCTTAAATGTTATTTTTAATAAAATAGACCATAACGTTAGTTAGATATGGTTTACTGGTATAAATAATATTTAGCATTGGTTTTTCTGACTCTATTCAAACCAGGATAATATCAAGACACCTTCAAATAGTATAGACTTTGCCTTATAAATATTTCACGCGCTTCACTTAGGCGTTGTCTGATTCTAAACGATGACATCATCACCACCAATATCACCTTGACCTCGCTGCCGCACCCAATAACACCAAGTTCAATGCGTCCAGCTCCTCATCCCTCCTATAAAGACACTCCTCTATTCCATGCACCCCAGACCACATGACTGAATTGTCGCACGAGCATACAACTTAATGAGAAAAAAGTTTTTGATAAGAATGCTTTATGATGCCTAATTTTATGTAAACCAAAGTGCGGTTATGCAGTTGGTTTTTTAAAGAATATATGTACTTACTTTTCTCGATTAATGGTCCTACATCTTTGAAAAAATAAGACACTCTCATTTCGATTCCATCACAGGGAACCAGCGTGTGCATCAACCAAGTACGATATTTGAACACCTTTATTGATATTATTCAACACGGTATATACATTTCACGCGCTTAACTGCAGCGTTATCCTCTCCCGCCGCATTTCGATGATCTCAAATAACACTACAACGTTGAAGTTAGATGTCGTCAAATAAATGTTAGTAGGCCTAGTCGTCGTCAATATTGACACCATTACTAGCGCCGCGAACGTGACCTCTCCGCTGCACCCAGCAACACCAAGTTCAATGGGTCCAGCTCGTCGGTCCTAGTGTAATACTAGAGAATACTAAAGAATATCAAACTGTCCTATTTACATGTAGCTCTGCGGCTTGAGGTAGATTCGAACCCGCAACGTTACGGCTGCAAGGCACCGAAACAACGACGGTGTCACGAAATAGAGTATCCCCCATATTAATAGTATCCCCCAAAATGAGGAAAAGTCAAAAATAACACTTCCGCGTGCATTTATTTTTGCAAATTAATTTTCATCTGCTTTGTTTTGAACAATGACACTAACAGGTATGTTTATTCCTACTAGATAATTTGTTTTGGTTTGGTTTTCTAGCACTTAAAACATTTAAAACACTTAAAAACACTCGGAGACACTAAATAATTTCGAGTTACCTTTCTCTGAGCATTGCTTAGGTCACTTAAAACAATTAGAGTGACTTCAAATTTTGATTAGAGTATAAATTGTTTAATTATACGCATTTTTCACAAAATGGGATAGAATGGTTTATCCCCCCGGATAGTCTAGACCGGTTAATTCCATCCGGGGGATAGATTAATTCATCCCCCGGATAGATTTCACGGGGGATAATCCTTTTCGCGACAACGGCGCCCAACGTTTTATTCTATAAAAAGTAAGTAAAAATGTCTTTTTTAAAGTAAGTGTACACCTCATTGCGAACATAAGTTTCAAACTGCTATTATTTCTGGACGCGATAAGTCTACTTAAAATAGCTGCTATATGCTGTTTAAGTAATAGACTTGTATAATAGAATGATGCAACGTCCAAGTAGTGTTTAACGAATCTACATTTACATGTATGATGTGATGGCAATGTCGTTATACGAGACTTCATGATCTTCATCTGTGCCTATGGGCTGATTTTATCAGGGGTTGGGGGGGGGGGGGGGCAAAGAAGACCCAGATTCAACTTTTTTACCATAAAAATGGAATCCTTTTTCAGGGTTAGCCCCCGCAGAAGGCCCAAACTCGAGTTTAGCCCCCCCCCCAACGGAAACCAAACACCGCACATGTCTGTGCCAATAATAGTCACAATGTTATAGTCTACTCAGTTACATTTGGCAATTATAAGGAGACAAGATTTCATACGTATGAACAATTGAATATATATATCCTACAATTACCAGATTTAAAAGGTGTTTCAAACACCTTGGAGAGACTTGGTCATTTATTTTTTTAACGATACTGCAAAATATCAAAATCATTATTGTTGCCCACCCCTTCATACAGACTTGGGACTGGCACTGTAAAGTGCAAGCAATGCATCTTTTAAATAAAACAACAAACCTCAATCTAGTCTAGCATCAAACTGAGTGTATTGACGCGAGAACTATAATAATTAACAGCAGCACTGTTGAGATGACAAACACATTTGCCACCTACCGAATAAGAAGAGAACAACTTTCAACGTTGAACAATTTAGCGACCGACGGCCATCTAGCGAACAGGACGTGGAAATTTTGTCGCTTGCAATCATAGAAGATCGGCTAATTATTTAATGGCTTGTAGAGCGGTGTATTTTAGGAAAATTTCTGTGCAAGTTGATACATTCGTGGAATTATATGAACATACATTTTAAAACACCTCTTTCAATGAATTATTCTGACTAATAAGTATTTCGTTTTGAAATATTTTACCAACTCGTTCCCTTCCAAAAACAGCTTAATGTTGAATCGAGAATAAATATTTTCGCGAGTTCTGTTCGAGATAGGCTACTCAGAAGAAACAGAAAGGATAGACTCATTGGCGTTAAGCGAAGTGCAGCATGGAGGTTCTAGGACCAGCAGGGCTTAAAATGTGTCAAACTTCAAGCTCTCTACTAAGCGCATGGTCCCTTTCGGGTCGGTTAGTGGTGGAGTTGATCCATCGAGCTCCAAGTGACCGTACCGTTCATTAGTCGTCGGGAGAAGATGACATACAATGGTTAGTTGTGAAAGATTTTCTTATTGCGATAGGCAGATGAGGAGGAGAAGGAGAGAGAGGAGGAGGAAAACAATACTAAGTTTCTACTCAATACAGAAGTAACTGAACTAAATAACAGCAAACCCGACAACAACGATGACAAATAATGATATTAATAGTAATAGTAATTGTGATAGTAATTTTGATACAGTTGAGGAGATAGGTGGCTTCTTAGGTATATATACTCTACGACTATTGGAATGTGTTTCGGGAAATAATAATCGCTAAATTTTTACAAATTTATATAGCATTGGTTTAAACTAATTTTAGGGTGTGCAAGTCACTACTTCAGTGACGCGCACTGGTTGCACTCTGCCAGTGCCAGTCACAAGCCTGAATAAAGGAGGAGGGCTTCGCATTTTGTTCAGGCTGAAACTTTCTATAATGACTAATTCCATTACATCTTTAAGGTCATTTTCTTTAAATTAAGATTTTCTTTTTGTAAAGGATTTACTGGACCTGATCAAACTCCATTTTATTGTGTTGAATCAAATGTGATTAAACTCCATTTATTGTTTTGAATCGAATTAAATTATTTTCAGGAATTTTAAGTAGCGCATCTTCAATGTGGGCTACTCAGAGGCGCTCCCGACAGAACAACGTCTCAATACAACAGTTCTGAGATACTTCTGGAACAGAAATAAGTGGTACACTAAGCGTGTTGTAACAAGGAGATCGATCTATAATAGAGTAGCCTAAGCATCGATATACCTCGGAAGATTTTCATCCACATTGCGATTACTACGGCCTGGTTGGATTATTGCTGTTCATAGACTTTTGTCATTATAATTATGGATAAATAACCGTCGCCCCTTCTTTAACCAGCCTTGGGACTGGCACTGAAAGAGTGTGGCGTGGTTGATATCTGATAAAGTGGCTTAATTTTCTTCTTTGCGGAATACGTGACCTACCCAGTGAGAACGATTAAGTGCCTTTTGACCCATTCTTATATTGGGTTGTTTTGTACCGATTAAAAGGTTTGTTTGTATGTGCACTTGTTAAAGCGTCCCTCCAAGCTCTTTCTACTCAGAGGCGCTTCCGAATGCAGTGCGGACACTGCATCGGAGCTTAACGCCGAAGCGCTTAGCAATTGTGAGTTAAGGACTTGTCGTTGCAAGGTCCTTACGCGGCGAGGCTTCCGGCTCAAAGGCAACGACGCCACCACTACACCACAGTGCCCCACAAAAAGCGTCTTAAGGCGTTTGTTTGCGAGGTTACTACTTACTAGTGCCTGGCTGGATTATTGCTGTTCGGGGACTTGTGTCATTATTACAAGAACAATTAGCTTCGGTCCTCTTCTGTAAATCAGGCATAAAAGAGTATGATGTAACGAGTTTGATTTCTAATGCAGTGGTTAAACTTTGCTATCTGCGGAAAGTTGGAATCAACCAAACCCAAGAAAAATCGATCGCTTTTCTTGTTGTACTTTTATATATGTTACTTTTAATCCGGTTAAAAGGTGTCTTGAGACGCGTATGTTCACCACGCTCCCATATAAAACAGTATTCAATGCAATACAGTAGAACTGTCTATTGAATGATTTTAAAGTTCCGAAATGCTAACAAGATGATACGAAGCATTACTAATGGCGCTAAACAATTTCCAATGAATTAGTCGTTCATAAATTTTATCACGCGTCAACCTAAGTCGAAACTAGTTTAGTGAACCGTCAGAAGAGACAATAATTGAAATGCTAGACACTCTAACACCGAGCTAAAAGTGTTGTTTGTAAATTTTGGCTCACCATAGAGCTGTTAATGGTCTTTGCTATCACAATGTAAACTCTTAACTACATAAGAAAACTTGCTTGCTTGCTGGCTTGCTTACTTGCTTACGTACTTATTACTTACTTACTTGCTTACTTACATACTTAATAACTTCCTTCCTTCCTTACTTACTCACTCACTCACTCACTCACTTACTTATTTACTTACTTACCTACTTACTTACTTACTTACTTACTTACTTACTTACTTTACTTACCTACTTACCTACTTACCTACTTACCTACTTACCTACTTACTTACTTACTTACTTACTTACTTACTTACTTACTTACTTACCTACTTACCTACAAATCCAAACTGGGTATTGCACCGAAATATCTCAGTGATCTCATTCGTTCTCCTCTTTCTGCTTCTTCTCATCGACCATACATACATACATACATACATACATACATACATACATACATACATACATACATACATACATACATACATACATACATACATACATACATACATACATACATACATACATACATACATACATACATACATACATACATACATACATACATACATACATACATACATACATACATACATACATACATACATACATACATACATACATACATACATACATACATACATACATACATACATACATACATACATACATACATACATACATACATACATACATACATACATACATACATACATGCATTGCTTACTTACTTATTGACAATATTTTTTATATCCATCCATTCACTAATTTTTATTAACAGAACCATCATGTTTCGGACAATTGAAACTGGCCGCCTGTCTTGTAGACTTTATAAGAAACATAATATTTGTTTAAAAGGTGTTTAATTTCACATGTGACTTAACCCACCTTGGTATTTTAATTTGCAGTTCTCTTAAAATTATTAAAATCCGTCTACTAAGAGAATAGACCACCTGTGATACAAGAACGCTAATAGCTACATACAAAGCACGTTTATGCTGCGAGGGGGCGGTGGCGGCGGTGACGACGACCACGATGATGATGATGATTTTGTGGACAGTCATTGATGGCGCGGAACAATGGACCTTCTCTAATTCTCTCAATATGGCAATATTAACTTGGAAGAGTCGTGGAAAAATTTTAACTGGTTGCTATCTGTCTACCGGATTGTTGAATAAACGACAATTATAATTTAGTATCAAAATATGTGATGAACACCTTTTAAACAATATTCATAAATGTTATATATTTACCGTTTCTTCGTGTATTCTAATCATTTCTTTCTTATAACTGTTATGTAACATGAAATCAATCATTCGACGTGGTAGTTAAATTAATTATAACACACACACACACGCATACACGCACACACACACATATATATATATATACACACACACATATATATATATATATATATATATATATATATATATATATATATATATATATATATATACACATATATATATAGCACCGGTTAATGAGAGACTCGTCAAGCAAACCATTTTTGGGATGATGGACGGAACGAGGATCATGGAAGGCCGTTTAAGGAAAGGCTGGTCGACATCACAGACGTGGACATCCACATATTGAGCCCAAATATGGCACAGGATAGATATAAGCGGATAGTTGAACATGCAACTGATACCATGCACCGATAAACGAAAGTGAATTTTTTAACGCAGATCCTTAGTTATAACACCGTTGAAACTTATTCTAAAGGTGTTCAGCGCAGAAAATTAATTTTTGTCAATGAAATTTTGTTACGTCTTGTCGAGTATTATTATAATTGTCATACTTCTAAATATTCTGGCTTCCTGTTTTTCGATCTTCAGATCCAGCTTCCGGTTTCGCCATCGTGGATGATCAATTGAGTGCAAGAACATGTGCAAAATGGGGAATGAGACATTTATCAAGCAAACCATTTTGGGGATGTTGGACGGAGCGGGGATTAGGGGAAGACCGTGTAGAGAATGGCTCAATGACATTACAGACTGGTACGATATGGAGATATACAACTTGAGCAGAGTGGTACAAGAGATAAACAAGTGGAAACATAATAATATGATGAAACATACGTCGCAATGATGATTGTGATTGGAGATAAAAAGCATTTTATGCTTTCGAAAACCTTGAAAACATTGAATATAGTTAGCGCAGATTCATATTTATAACGCCAATGAAACTAATTTTAAAGGTGTTCAGCGCAGAACATTAATTTTTGTCAATGAAATTTTGCTACGTTTTATCGCGCACTATAATAATAATTGTCACACTTATAAATATCCAGGCTTCCTGTTCTTCGATCTTTAGATCTTTAGATCCGGCTTCCGGTTCCACCAGCGTGGAAGACTGCAGTGAGGCAAGTGGTAGACTGATCGTCAACCACCTGGATCAACTGATTGCAAGCAATCTGGGATTGGCCTGAATTCCAACAACCATTGAGGTTCTCGCTGTCTGATAATTACTCTATTTGTTTGTATGGGCACTTGTTATAGCACCCCTTCAAGATCTATCTACTCGAATGCAGCGCGGACACTGCATCGGAGTTTCACGCCGAAGCGCTGAGCAATTGTGAGTGAAGGACTTGCCCAAGGAGCGCCTCTGAGGAGTTCTCTTGAAGTGGCGCTATATAAATGTTCGATTACAATTACAATTACAAGGTCCTTACGCGGTGAGGTGGATTCGAACCTCGAACCGTCCGGCTCCAAGGCAACGACGCCACTAGTGCTAGTTAACAGTATGTGCGCCGTCACATTCTTATATAGCATCACTTGATAAAGTTTTAAGGGTGTGTTCATAAATGTTTAAAGGTGTGCCTCTCGCATTTATATATGATTGTTGGATACCTTTAATAGCAAGACAGAAAGCTTAATATAAAATGCCCAAAACGAATAATAAATAGTTACTCTTCATGCTCCAGTAGGTTCGACTTTATACCTGACCATTACAAAATTAATAATAATGACAAATTATTTTATTATAATTTATTAATCAAAATTAATTTAAGTCAATAAAAATTGCAGAAGAATTCAATTACAGCGTATGAGTCACTGCTATTTATAGTAACGTTCGTAAATGTTTAAAAGGTGTCCTGGCAACTTCTTATACATTGATCTTTGTTGGCTTGTGTCAAGTACTTGGACTTGTCGGCCTCTGCGCTTGGCTAATCGGGGAGTGCTTTTAGTCCCGTTTGCTCGTACCTCCATCATGCAGAGTCGTGCTTTTCTGTGGTTGGCCCGGTGGTATGGAGTGCCCTCCCACTTGAGCTGCATGCGCCTGTTCCCTAGATCACTCTCTGACACATTCTATAAGCACTTAATTAAACCTAGAAAACACCCAGGCGTCGTCTATGACTCTGTGTTTCTGTCTGTCTTTGTCTCCATCTGTCTGTCTCTCAGTCTCTCTGCGCGTGTCTTTATGCAGGTCTTCTATAATTGTCAATTAAACCGGTTACAAAAGATCTTACGCAAGTATTAGACGACGGCGGTAGACGCCCAATAATTAGACACCTTTGGAAAAGGCTTTAATTACATATTAATCGACTATGAATGGGACACGCAATTAAAAACTGGTCTAGTACCTTGCTCATAAGTGCTGCAATATGCTGAGCAAATTTCTGTCCAGGGTAACGGCCTCTGTTGTCATAGACCCTGGTCAAATCGGATCCACAACCATGCAATAGGTTTCTGGTTATTCCCAATACCACGGTGCTCTTGATTGGGCGTAGGCCTGCATAAATTTCAACTGAAATAATCTCTAAAGCACGACGGATTCTAATGAATATCACTGCGGTATTAGTAATAGCCTAGGCCTAATAGGTGGCTTTAGTTTTGTTCAGAATGCTGTCATTCTGAACAAAACTAAAAAAGTAATCTGTTTCCAATTTCAACCTTTTAGAATAAGGAACTGTCGTGCAGCTTTCGTATTATTTACATTCTGGAATTTAGCTTTTGGTGCCCACTCAATTTATATAATAGATTTGGTCTATTATGTTTAAAAAGTGTTTAAGGTGAATGTTTCTTACTCCATACACAGTATCCGTTTCAGAGGATCGAGCCTATACTCTCCGGGTTAGAAGGCGACCTTTCTAACCGCTGCATTCAGTTAAAAATTACTGAGTTTGGAACTGGTTATCAAACATTTTAAATTTAGCAACGTGCAAAATGACATAAAACGATCTTATTGCCTGCACACCGTTAACAGCATAATACCGCACCATATTTACGGACCAGAGCAAGGGCGCATTTATATTCCGTTAACCCTCGGGCTACCAAGGGGGGGGTGGTATCCACCCCCCCCTAGGTTTTTCCCAAATAAAACTTTTTTCGTTAGGAATAAAATTTTGACGTTTTAGGTGGCTGTAGAGGATTCATTTGCACACATTTTGAGCTAAAATGTGTGATGATATACCATACCATTCAAAAGTTACACCCGATATACCCGAGGCACCAGGGGGGGGTGGATACCACCCCCCCCCTTAGATTATCGGCTGTATCTTATCCGTCCTTTGACATGAAGAGACACCAATTACACCATTCTGTAGAGGGAATGTGGGGCTACATTGTGGTGGTCACGGAGTTGTCATTTGACAACCGGAAGTGCTCAAAATAAATTAAAATATATAAAAAGGTGTTTTATTTTCATAAAATGTTCATGTTGTTCCTATTAAAAATTATTCATAATTTATTTTTTAAGAGAAATAAATTATGTCATTCTATAGAGGGCATTTAGGGCTATTTTTTGATACCAATTAATTTGACTTTTGATGACCGGAAGTGCTCAAAATAAATTTAAATGTGTGAAAATGTTGGGTTTTTTACAACGTAAACCGATAAGTCTGCGTAAACGTTTTTCAGCAGCTAATACATGTTTTTTTCTTTTTATTTTAATTAAAACTAACTTAATACTAGTTTTTATAGTTCGATATTGGACTTTATTATATGTAAACTATTTTTAAATAAATAAATTATGTCAAAAACACACAAAATCTAATATTTTCTTATGCGAAAGTATGCATTTTGTGAAATCGACGGGTGCCTACGGAAAAAAATTCATAATTCCGGGGTGCTTTCATATATTTCAAACCTAAATATACCATTTTGTGCAGAAATGAATGCTGAATCCATTGATGTATTGCAAGTTATGATATCTCAAACCAAACCCAAAATCCAGGGGGGGGGGGTAACCACCCCCCCCCCTTGGTAGTCAGTGTTACAAAAAAAGCTTGGTAGCCTGAGGGTTAAAATATACCTACATCTTTAGCTGTTTGCAACAATTATATATTGATACTAATATTAATTCATATATTTGATGTTTTCCTGCCCGGATCAATGAGGATCTTGACAGGGAGCGCCTCAACTTACGTAGCTAGGAGTTGAGCAGAGGTGGCCACTTGAGGAACGGCCCAATGCAAACAGGAGCACACTGCGTCGTAGGATCACCAGAGGTAACCACGGAAGGCAGGCAGGAATGAATCCTAAGAGGGGTATACTAGCGTTCAGAGGCATTGCAGCGGATTTTCATGGTCAACGGTGTTCATAACAATAGTAATAGAGAGAAGCGTAATAACACGAACAACATTCCAATATGCTATTTGTCTTATACCTTCACTGTGGACGGTTGCGGTCTGCCAGGCGGATTGTTGAATAAATGAAAAAGTATTATAGTTATTATTTTAAAAATGTTATCACCTCCTTCATCTGTGGAACAAGCTCCAATGGATGACTGAACGTTGAGTGTCTTTAAACAGGTGTCTGTTAAATGGTTTTTCCTCAGAAGTTGGATTTCTTTGCGTTCGTCATTTGTCGGTTTTCATAAAGTGCTGCTGGAGGCAAAGAAACACCTGTGTTTTATAACGTCTTTATTGCTTGCTTGGTTTAGTTACATTTTGATAATTAATGCTGTAAATAATATCATGATATTTGACGTAGCTGGATTCACTGTGTAGCAACATCGTGAACAACGCTTTGCAGCCACTCCAATATACTGGTGATCCAACTCAATGTATTCGGCTCATTATAGTCTTTTTAAATTATCTTCTGTTTTTATGAAGCAAGTGGCAGATTTCCGACACACTGAACTTTTGTTTTCATCCATTATTTGTATGATAATGTTTACAGTATTAAAAGGTGTTTAAGTAACAATTTCTCTTGGCCATGTATGACTAACGAAACATGCTCTCAATTCTGTTTCATCGATAGACTTCTGCTTTGGAATGAATCCCTTTCATCTGTCCAGCTCCCAGTCCACCTTATATTCGAAAAGCAACTTTTTTATCAGCCAGGATTTTATTTTAATAGCACGTACTGTTTTATACAGCTCCATTTCATCAAGGATCTTTTCATCGGTCCAACTTACATAAAAATTATGGGTAAAACTATTTTCATCAATCGAACTTCCATTATTTTAGCGAGAACAATTCAACAATCGCCTTTGGTCTGCGGTATAATTGATTATAATTATCAGGTGAGCGCCAATCCTATGTGAAATGCCAAAAAAATTTGACCAAGATAAACACCTTTTAATATGAAACTCAATTTACTACTTGAACAATAAAAAGCATTAAACTAAAATTAGAGGAGGTCAATTCAACAAATTATTTGGAATTAAAGGAAATCTATTCGTTAATTAAAAAATATGTTATTAATTTATGGCAAATTGAATACGACAATGAACGAAAAGGGCGTTTTTATAAATCGATCCAACCTTTGGTATCAACTGATATAAAATTTATGGACTCCATAAGAAAAAGAGAAGTTCAAATTACCAGACTTAGAATGGGGCATGTCCTTACTAACTCCTGGTTGAAAGTGATAGGTAAAAGCCAAACAGACCTTTGTTCTAAATGCCAAGTGCCTGAAACAATCGAACATGTGCTGTTTGCTTGTAAAAAGAATGACATTTCAATCCTACTGCTTAAAAAATGTGTAGAGAAAAAAGTGGAATGTACTGTTAAAAATATATTCTCTAATCAAGATATTTATCTTGAAGCTTATAATATACTTATGACCATAACTAATGGAAAAATTATGTAAGAAGTATTGCATATGAATTATAATTTTAGTTGTATTTGTTGTGTGTTTGTGTGTGTGTATGTGTTTGTGTGTATGTGTCTGTGTTAACTAATTCTGTAATAGATTAAATAGGCATTGAATAAAATGATTCTTGCTATTATTGTTAAGCTTATAGATGATGGCTGAATGATTTGATTTTCATATAAATGTTTAATATCTAATCTATTTGCTTATATATGTATTAATTAAAAATAAATAAAATAAAAATCAGGAAATGAATGTATAGTTAAATATATGCATGCATGTTTATGCATGCATGTTAAATAGTGACACTAAATAATGACCAATGCATCAAAGAGGATCTACAGCAACCACCTTATGAACACTGTCGCCATGGACATAGATCATCATACAAATTCCAGAAAAGAACAATGAAAAGAAAACAGATAGACAATAAAGACAGAAACTGCGGAACATTTAAACAACAGTGAACTGAAATATATTGATACCGTAACTTTAAAGACGTCAACAGCCTTTGTAGCTATAAGATGTCGTTAAACTGTTGAATAATAATAAACTTATCGGTCTGCAATGTGTGGAAGGGACCGGTATCTATGTTGTCACGAGCTAAACTCCGAATCCATGAATAAAATAAAATAATTTGCAGAAATTGATTAAGTTTGAGTCCAGTCGGGAAAATAGGCCTAAATTAGTCAATAGATAAAAGCAATTTTTCGCACCCAAATTCTTCACAATAAAAATTATGCTATTTGCAAACGGCAGTTTGGAAACTCACCGTCCAGGAAGTGTCACGAAACTTAAACACCTCTAAAATGAAATTACAAAACTATATAATTTTTTTCAGAATCGACAAATATTGCTTGCCTGCTAATATTCCTGGTGTTCTAGCTGTTGGTAAATCGCATTTGAGCCTCGACTTGTCAGCCTCGTGCATTCCCAATTGTAGGAGATAGATAGACCTGTAGTAACCCAAGATTACTCATCAGTGTTTTACAGCCTCCTAAAGACTTATTGTCACTGGGAGCACCTCTGGAAAGCCTCGTGAAATGGTACTCTAGATTCTTGAATATCAATTAATGATAAACGAGGCAGATTAACCTCGACCCCCTCCTTTACCCGTGTTTTTGGACTGGCACTCCACGATACGAGTATTGAACCAACATTGCAGTGAAGATATTTAAATAAATATACAAATTTGTTTGACCTTGCAAAGAGATGCGGCTTGACACCAAGAAAACTACTTAAAAGTTAACTGATTCAAAATTTAGAGAACCCAAAATTCAAAAAATGCTTGAATAACGCTTTATCTTGTAGGACGACTAAAACGCATAAGTGAGGTGTGTAATTACTTTTTTGCATACATACATACATACGTACATACACGACTCAGAACTGGACATTTTGCTGTGATAGGTTCCCCTCTTTCACAGAATAAGCTCCACGTCTTTGGCATCACCTCGCTCTTTCCGTGTCTTATTCAACTTGCAATGATTAGTATCACCCTCCTTCTTTATCCAGGCTTTTTTCTGGCACTGGCTGAACGCGAACCTAAATATACGCATTTACACACCTCTAAAACGGATTAAAAAATGCTATATTAAGTGTCCACTATTTAAACAACCAGTTCGAACTCTTGTTTTTCTTAGTAAACATAACTCCTATAGTTTTACTTATAGAAATTTTAAAGCAGTTCTTTTTGCACCAAATATCAATTGCATTCAAGGATAACTGAATTCTTTTCTGCAATTTACTACGGTCTCGATGACTTGCATAAATGGAACTATAAATAAAAGTTGGGAGTGAACCCATAAAAATTGAAAAGACAGCTAAATTCCTTGGGGTAATTTTTGATCATAGGTTATCATGGAAACCACATATAGAATATGTTATTGCTAAATGTAAAAATCGTATGAATCTGATGAGAGCAGTGTCTGGAAATCATTGGGGAGCTTCGAAAAAAGCTCTAATTCATATTTACCGGGCTCTTATTAGATCAGTAATTGATTACGGCGATGTAGTTTTTTCCTCAGCACCTAAATCATATCTAGATAAGTTATCATCTATACAGACTGAGGCGCTAAGATTGTGCTGCGGAGCTGCCAAAGGAACTGCAGCCTTAGCTCTTCAAAATGAATGTGGTGAAATGCCTTTGCATATGAGAAGATTGCAAAATTCCATAAAATTGGGTGCTAAAATATTGGGTGGTCCAAATCATCCACTCGGATCTGCTTATCAACCGCATTGGACGGATGAGTTCAGAACATATGGTCAAAAAAATCAATCCACATACATTAGGACACATAGTTTTTTCTCCTCTCTTAATGTCCCTTTTCAATCCCCTACCTTTCCAACGAATCCCCCTTGGCTAAATAAAGACATTGATGTTGATATAACTCTTCACAAAGAAATGAGTAAGAAATACGACAATCCTGAACTTTTACGTCGTATTTCATTAGAACATATAAACAAATATCCTACTTACACGCACATATATACAGATGGTTCAAAAGCTGATAATTTAGTCGCTGCTGCTTATACAATCCCTGCCCTAAATTTAGATAAACAAATTCGTATTTGTGACTATTCTAGCATATTTGCTGCGGAACTAACTGCTATTAAAGAAGTATTCTCCTGGATATCAGAAAATGAAAAGCAAGACCTTAAAGATTTTGCTATTTTTTCGGACTCTTTAAGTGTTCTTACTGCATGCTATTAAGAATTCCTTTACAAAGTCCCGATCACACTTATTGCAAGAAACAATAAGAGCCTTTAATGAAATTAAAATAAGTAAAGTGCATTTGATCTGGATCCCGAGTCATGTAACTATATCTGGTAACGAAAGAGCGGATGCTTTAGCAAAGCAATCACTGAGTATGCCAATTGTTAACTCAACAAATTATCTGGAACTGCAAGAAGTGTTTTCAATTATAAAATTGTATGTAATTGACAGTTGGCAGAGATACTATGACAGTGATCATAAGGGTCATCACTATAAATTTATATGTCCAGTAGTGAACACAAACCTGAAGTTCACTGACCTTAATAGGAAAAAAGAGGTTCAAATTTCAAGATTAAGATTAGGAAAAGTTAATCTAAATGAAAGACTTTATCTTATGAAGAAACATGACAGTGGTCTTTGTAATTTATGTAAAGTTACAGAGAACATAGATCATTTATTATTAACTTGTAAAAAAGAAAATATATCTGACATACTAAGAAATGCATGTGTTTCTTTTAAATTAGACTTCAATACTAAGAATTTACTTGATAACGGTTACATGCAAAGTGTTGTTTATAGGCTCATAAACCAAATAACCAAAGGAAAAATTGTGTAATTACTGTCGTTTATAAGACTGTGTAGGAAGTTTATACATTGTATATGAATCAACTTGCTAAAAAATGTTCACAAAATCATCAATGTGTGTCTTGCTGTTGTTATGTCATGCCATTGTACTATGATTGAGCTGGAATATTGTTTGTCGTCTTTACTCTTTTATGAGGAAAAAATCATATCTCATATTAGCATGTTTAAAAATTTCTATATGTATCAGTTACGAATTAAATGTGTAATAAGAATAGTAATCAAGAAAAGTTTGTGACATTTCATGCACCGTGATGCACGTGACAATATTACTGCAAAATATTAATGAATTTGCCAAAGCAAAAGATTTAACATAACTTGTATTGTTGATGTTATTATCAGTTAACCATTTGCTGTTAAGCAATGGTCACAAAAGACATTGAACAATAACATTATATCATGGCTAAGTTTGCTGTTAAACAACGAACAATAATATTGTTATGACAATGTTATATAGTAGGCTATATCTCGGACGTTATGAATTTATTGTTACTGTACTGTATAAGATGTAAATTTGTCGTCAACGGCCTTTGACGCCAAACGACGACGTTAAACTTTGGTGAAAGAAAGAACAACCAGTTCTTGGTCTTTTTCCATTTCAACTTAATCCACGTACATTCATACATGGCGCCACCTCAACCACCACAACTTCTCGTTCCTTAAAGAGCCTCCTCACCATCGGGAGTGGGGGAGCTTCTGAGCTGAGAGTGCCTCTAAATAGTTTAATCTACGACAGGCGCTCTGTCGTTTTTCAGATACGAAACGATTCAATCAACTGCCGACCAGCTAAAGTGTCCTGTGCAAAGTTTGTTCTAGGCTAAGAACATCACTGAACGTTTCCGGAATATTGCCTTTCACCAAAATAATACGCCTAACAAGGGGCTTGACACAATTAAATTTTATTAGCTGAATTATGGCGACTGTCGACTGAAACTGTGACCGACATGAAGAGGTTATGAAAAACAGAGTTTCGTTTTTAAAGGTGTCTATGATCACAACCGACTTAATCCACCTTGGAATTTGGCTCCCTGTGGTTTTTGGCGACTATTGATGCAAGCATTCGTAATCGTAATTGTAAATTTATATAGCGCAACTTCATAGAAATTCTCCAGATAGAAAAGATATTCATTACGAAGTTTGTTATTTAATTTGTCCATCATTACGTTGACTTCAAATATTGCATTGAATTCTCATTACCATCAGTTTTTCTAGTGAGATGCGGTGGTATAAAGGAATGTGCTGTGCTTCGGAACCAGAAGCTCGCGGGTTCAAATCCATTGCAAACCTTGAATCGAAGTGACCCTAAACATATCATTAAATTGAAATTGGTCATGCGCATCGGCGTGAAACTCCAATTCATTGTCGTCGTGATAGTTGGGATCGTCTCTGTGTAGACTTTAAATGTTTTTAAAAAATAAAAACTTCTTATATATAAATAAATAAATATATATATTTATATATATATATATATATCACCTTTTTAAAGAGCAGTTAGATTCCAAGACGAGTTTTAGTTCTCACATAATAATAATTATTATCACTTTGCATGATGGATTGGAGAGGATTTCAACGATGCTAAGACGAACGATATTATTTATAAGGCACATATCACGCATAAATGAGGTGTGCAATTATTTCTAAACATAAGGAATGGTCAAACAAGTTGCAAAGTGGACCCGTTACAATTAGTGTTGTAAATCTATTTTAAAAGTACCGACAACCTCGACAAAATTGCTCCAGAAGCTATTAAAGCGGTTCGATATTCAGAATAATTTTATTTTTATATTTTTAAATACAAATTCCGCCAATAAAATTGATTCGAAATAGAATGGTTTTTTCGAGTTTTATACTGAATATCAGATAGCCGACGATCTAAATGTGCTAGAAAGCGATGTGTTCCAATAAGAACATGAATAAATTTATTTTGCCCAGGCCAGATTGCCCTTGACAAATATAACGACCCGCAGTCGTAAATCGCACTTGTTTGTCCTAATTTTTTGCAGAGATCAACGATTGATATTGGACACCTTTTTAGTAGATATAAATAATTTTATATAAACAATCGGCAGCAGACGTTTCAGCACATTTTTTATTACATTCACACTGTTTGCAACTTCCATAAACGGTAATAGGATTACCACAAACGCACAATTTTAGAAAGTATAATAATTATCGTCGCAACAGAATGCTCAGTCTATTCACCGTAGACACCTTTCAAGCGAAGTAAAGTAATGCAATATAAAGGTGTAAGTTAATTTGAATTATTGAAGTGAACGTTCCGGGGCATTTGATAATGAATCGAATTGTAGCGACTAGTACGACATGTATAATGACTGAACAGTTTGTACTTAACATAGAAACAAAAATATAAATTATAGTTTAGCATACCACTATCATAGTATCATATGCATGCGCCACCTGGACTCTATTTACGTAAACGCGAAACAAACAAACTTATTTCATTGGAAATTAGATGCTACAGGAGGATATTACACATCAGGTGAGAGCAGAAATAACAAATGTCGAGATGCTCGCAAGAGTAGGACATAAGGAAAACATAAAGCAAATGAAAATGGAAAGAAAACTGAACTTTTTTGACATGTGTGCAGAATGGGAAATGAGAGACTTGTCAAGCAAACCATTTTGGGGATGACGGACGAAGCGGGATTAGGGAAGGCAGTGTAATGAATGTAAGCAGTGGATGGAAATTGCCTAAATATACAGGTAGCAGCAACTTCATTTATAATCAATACACCTTTTAATTTTTTTATAGATTGCTATATAAACATTGTGTCAATTTTGTCACACCTCTTTTAATATTTTAATACCCATTAAATAGATTTGCTAACTCTAAATTACTTAATTTGGTATTTGAATTGTTTATGGAACTTCTAGGTCTCTAGGACACGTTTAAAACATCTAATCTCAAATCCATTTAATCCTTCGTCTTCAATTTTCCTCAATGTACAGCTTTCAAGTTATATACATACCAACTGACCAAACTACTGTGTTCAAGAGACGCAGTTTGTGACAACTGATGTGTTATGTTTCTGCCAAAGTTGTATATCTGTATAGTTCTTCAATTATCAGTCAACTAGGTATATTGAGATATTGAGGTCATGAATCGACAGTAATGATTTAGAGTTTAAATAGTCACCGCCGATTATGATAAGTTTCCTTGGAATCTTCTCAGCTGCTTCTCTTTGATGATTTTAGTATTGATTATTTACACACCTGTTTTTATGATTGATATCTACTTATATAAGTTTCCGTCACAATAAAAATTATTATTAACCACTCGATATTCCAAGTCAAACCTCTGAACCCCCACTCCCCTATTGAAGCAACGACTACTCCCCCTAGTGCAGCAACGATTGTATGCGGATAAAATCCGGTTGAAAAATAAATTCAACCAAGATAAAATCCTATACCGAGAAGCAGGGATCTGATGTCGTAATTTTTATAAATATCTACACTGCAATGTTTGTTTGTATGTGCAATTGATATAGCGCCCCTTCAAGCTGTCGCTACTCAGAGGCGCCCCCGAGTACAGAGCGGACACTGCATCGGAGTTTCACGCCGAAGCCCTAGCAACTGTGAGTGAAGGACTTGCCCAAGGTCCTTACGCGGCGAAGTGGATTCGAGCTTCGAATCTTCCGGCTCCAAGGCAACGACGCCACCACTACACCTCCGCGCCCCATTCTCAAGAGACCAATTAGCCTTGGAATTTCAGTTCCAAGTGAATTTTATTATTACTCACGACTGTTAACACGATTACAACATAAATTTAATCAACATAAATTATAAATGCTGGGTAATAAAATGGTTCACCACTCAAGTTTCTCTAACTCGAGTATTAATTCATCCACTCAATAGGATGGCTTTAGGAGAATAGAATATCCAACGACACCGGGTTCGAATCCACCTCAAGCCACCGCGTTGCGACCTTGAGTAAGTCTTTCACTTGCAAATGCTCGTGCGCTTCGGCACAAAACTCCTATTCAGTGTCCGCGCTGCAATCAAGAGCGCCCCTTTGTAGTCTTTATGGGGCGTTATTACAAGGGCTCCTATACAAGTTTTTATACACACATACAAACATATTTTGCCCTTGCAAAGAGAGGCGGTTTGACACCAAGAAAACTATTTGAAAAGTTCACAGATTTGATAGGTAGAGAGCACAACATTAACCCGTTGGAGGTGAGGTGGGGTGTGTCACACCCCAGAGGTATTCTACTTTAATTTTTTTGTGGAAAACGTCAAACCAGCTTGGATTATTTTTTTCTACCTTTGTGCGTATGAAATACGGACACTTTACCAAAAGTTCAGGAATTTTGAACGAACATTTTTTTAAATTTTAATGTATATTTGAAGGAAATTGCGATTTTTCGTATACAAACGGAACTTACACGGGCAAAGTACACAATTGATGGGTTCACCTTCTGGCCATCTAATAAGGATTGAAAACAGATATTTGTTCGTGATAATCGCCTGTTTAGTTGATAATTGATCATAGAAGAATAGTTTAACTCAAATTAATGTTTTCCATTTGATATCGCGACTTGAAAATGAAAATATGTGTTGGGGTTTGTCACACCCCACCTCACCTCTAACGTTACAATGCGTCACCTCACCTCCAACGGGTTAAAACAATTCTTGAAGAGCGCTTTTTCTTGTAGGACGATTAAAACGCATAAATGAGGTGTGTAATTACTTTTAAACATCAGGTGGTTAAGCAATGCATCTTGTGGACCCGTTGTAATCAACAACGAGAGCTCATTCATCGCGCGCGTTTTTTTGGATAATTTACACACCCTTTAAAAGGTTATAGACAATTTACAAAACGTGACTCTGGCTTCCAATTTGAATGTAAGGTCCAAATCGACGTGATCTTATTTTCGAAGGATACATTATTGAAAGGTGTTGAATATTGGAAAATAAACCAATGCTGCTGCTTTGTAATGACGTAATGTATCACATCCTGATTTGTTCAAGGTTGGGATTGGCACACTAGTCTAGTATGCTGCAAGGTTTGTACTGACATAGGTAACATCTGGCGAAAATCGTTGAAATTCAATGGTTCAATTAATAAATTATTGTAAAATTGATGAATGTGTCATTGGAAAGATAAATGTTCGAATTATAGATGCATGGATGGATGGATAAATGTGTGGGTGTATTTATTTTTAGCTGCACTGGTATGGCGATGTTGTCAGGGCCTTGCTCCAATTTACCTACGTGAGCTATTATATAATATGCAGCCTTGCATTGGGTATCCAAGGACGTCGTCAGCTACGCTCTGCTGATAAGGGAGTACCTCTTGGTTCCTTTTGCTCGTACTGCTACCATGAAGAATCGAGTCTTCTCTGTGGTTGGTCCGGTGGTCTGGAATGGCCTTCCTTTTGAGCTACGCCTACTGTAACACCCTGGGACTCTACCAGGATCGTTCCTTGCTAAACTTCTTTTAGGCGCGCTGGAGTCGGGAGCGCCTCTGAGTATTTTTTTTAACGTGAAGGAGCGCTGTATAAATGTCCGAATGAATGAATGGATGAATGAATAATATCAGCACCATTAAAACGATATTGCAAGTATTATATTATAGCCTAAGCATAGAATGCGTCTGCCAAATCATGCGACACATTAAACACCTTTAAAACGTGGAAACTCTGATTATAATAATAATTGTGTTCTGAATTGTACAGATCTTTGTTGGCTAGAGGAAGTTTGAGAAAAAGGTCATAATTATGCAGCACTATTATAATAATAATGCACTCCGCAAAATTTATTCATTCATTTATTTCGAAAATTTATATGGCGCCCCTTAAATTGCCAACCCAGAGGCTCCCCAAACTGAGTCACGGCTAAAAAGACTGAGCAACTGGTAGAGAGCAAATTATTTCGAGGTAATAAGCACTGACCATGCGGGAGCCCATTCCATGTGGACGGGCCAATTAACAACCGTTGTCTCTGACTTCTTTAACGTTGATTTCGTGGGTTGGGCGCTGGTGCAGTAGCATGTTCGGGGTTTTGGAACCGATAATCATGAAATATAATATTCGTACCCACCCACCCCCTCCCAGATGAGGAGAGTTGAGGAAAACCATATCGCGGTTTTTAAACGTTAATTTTATCTGCTTTGAACATTGCTACTAACAGTTGTGATTATTCATATTAGCTAACGTTGCTTGTTTTTGTTTTGTTTTCCAGCACTTAGAACATTTAGAACACTTAAGAACATTTAAGAACATTTAGAGTCAATAAATAAATTCGGGTCATCTTGCTCTGAATATCGCAGATGCGTGTGGACTAAATAAATCGCATGAGTTCAATTGCGAATAACAGATTCGTAAGCCGTCACTAAAAAACTATGGCATCTGCATTTTCAACAAAGGTTAATGCAAAGTTTCGCTAAGAACCAAAAGTTCACCAATGTTCTTATACGAGCTTTGACCACGTCATGGACAATTTATTCTTCTCCGTTATTATTGTTCCTCTACCATTAAACATTCGGTCCACATTCCATCCAATTCGTTTTTGGTCTAACTCGTGCACTTGACCTTGGTATTGTTACGTCATCGTTATTCAGCGCTTTCCTAATCCATAGAAGAAGAAACATCTGAAATCGCTTGTGGAAAACATGTTTATTTTGTAAAAAAAGAACGGTGGTATTAAACACCTTTGAAACGGATGTAAGTAAACTATATAAATTTCAGATTTGCTATACAATTTAGTTGGTTGGTCTATAAAAAGTTGATGGTTATTACATTAGTAAAATACAATAATTCTAAGTTGTGAAGCACTTAATGTCCGGATTATGCATAAGAACGATCAATATGAACACATTTAAATCAATTTCCACTGATGTTATATTAAGATGAGAATCAAAAGTCAAAATGCATAGCACACAAACCACTGCCATCGGTTAAAATGATCGCCCTGTAAAGACAGTAAAGAGACAGCAGTACTGTAACTGTATAGTCCACATAGTTCATACACAACTACTAAACGCCATCGCCTGATACTTGATGAACGCTGTGGTGTAGTGTTCGTCGTCTTGCAGCCGGAGGGTTGCAGTTTCGAATCGACCTCAAGCCGCTTCGTAGGGACCTTGGGCAAGTCCTTCACTCGCAATTGCTCAGCGCTTCGGCGTGAAACTAACTCAGTGTTGGCTTGAATCTTCTATGGATCTAATCGGCATTTGCTTTTGACCCCTTGTCACTGTAGTCTGGAGCGCTTCTGAGTAGACAACCTTGCAAATGGTAAGCCTCCAATGCAAAGCGTCTGGCGCACTAGTGTGGTGGTGGTTTTGATGCTGGAGGTTCCCAGGTTCGAATCCACCACAAGCCGCATCCGCCGCGTAGGAACCCTAAGTAAGTCCTTCACTCGCAATTGCTCAGCGTGAAACTCCGATGCAGAGTCCGCACTGTAGTCGGGAGCGCCTCTGACTAGCGAGCCTGAAGGGGTGCTATATCAAATTCACAAACAAACAAAACAGCGCTAAATAAATGTGTAGCGATAATCCGGCGTTACATCATAGCCAACTGTTCATGACGAAAATCCGTTTGAACAAGATGCGTATACAACAACCTCTACTCACAGTTACACTGTTGAGACTTTAACCCTCAGGCTACCAAGCTTTTTTTGTAACACTGACTACCAAGGAAGGGGTGGTTACCACCCCCCCCTGGATTTTGGGTTTGGTTTGAGATATCATAACTTGTAATACACCTATGGATTCAGCATTCATTTCTGCACAAAATGGTATATTTAGGTTTAAAATATATGAAAGCACCCCAAAGTTATGAATTTTTTACCGTAGGCACCCGTCGATTCCACAAAATGTATACTTTCGCATAAGCAAAATATTAGATTCTGTGTGTTTTTAACATAATTTATTTAATTTAAAATAGGTTACTTATAATAAAGTCCAATATTCAACTATAAAAACTAATAATAAGTTAGTTTTAGTTACAATAAAAAGAGAAAAAACACGTAAAACATGCTGAAAAACGTTTACGCAGACTTATCGGTTTGCGTTGTAAAAAAACCCAACATTTTCACACATTTAAATTTATTTTGAGCACTTCCGGTCATCAGATGTCAAATTATTTGGTATCAAAAAATAGCCCTAAATGCCCTCTATAGAATGACATAAATTATTTCTCTTAAAAAATAAATTATGAATAATTTCTAATAGGAACAACATGAAAATTTTATGAAAATAAAACACCTTTTTATATATTTTAACTTATTTTGAGCACTTCCGGTTGTCAAATGACAACTCCGTGACCACCACAATGTAGCCCCACATTCCCTCTACAGAATGGTGTAATTGGTGTCTCTTCATGTCAAAGGACGGATAAGATACAGCCGATATTCTAAGGGGGGGGGTGGTATCCACCCCCCCCCTGGTGCCTCGGGTATATCGGGTGTAACTTTTGAATGGTATGGTATATCATCACACATTTTAGCTCAAAATGTGTGCAAATGAATCCTCTACAGCCACCTAAAACGTCAAAATTTTATTCCTAACGAAAAAAGTTTTATTTGGGAAAACCTAGGGGGGGGATACCACCCCCCCCTTGGTAGCCCGAGGGTTAAAGAAACAAAATATACAAAACAGCTCGTTGCCAAGCGAGACTCAAACAGGTGGCCAACGACTCAATGCCTCCTACATTTACACGCATGCTAAACTTCAGCCATATTCAAAGCGATATCGTTCGCTCGATTACGGCAATGCGACGATTTTTTTCAAATACAGTAAAACGTTGTAAACTGGTGCCTATCGAGACACCTCGAAAACTTCATCATTATATGCTATTTATTTACGTGACCCGGGAAGCATTTAATAAATTCGACTGTCGAAGTATTTGCAGTATAACGTCACTGTGTGGTTACAAAAACTATTAGCGACGCCCTCCTCCTTTACCCGAGCTTGGGACTGGCACTGGCAGAGTGCAACCAGTGGCGGAGTTTATATAAATTCTAGACCGGATTTTATTCCTTATAAATGGAAACTATTATCGATGAGAACGCTTTTAATTTAAAACGTAACTTCTATAATAATTGATAATGTATTATTCGTTAGGCTCGAAAAATAATAATTGTATGAATCGGAGTTTGGACAAATCGTCGCATTACACACCTTCGAAACTGAGTCATCCATGTCTTATATATACTTTGCTATCTGGATTTTCAGCGATTTATTTAGTCATTTCGGGTCCAGTCCCAAGCCTGGTTGAAGGTGCAAGAAGACATTTTGTTATCACACAGTAATTAAACTGAAAGTACTAGGCTACTGTTAACTTCTTTGCGATTATTTCTGATAAGGATAAAAACGTAGCGTCTGAATAGTAGTTCGTTCTCCATTCCAGTGGCGGCGCCAGGAATTCAGGTTTGGGGGGGGCTGAAGCCCCAACCCTCCAAAAATTTGTTACGAAGCGCCGAAGCTGCGAGTGCCGAAGGCACGAATTTCATACCGACTAGGGGTCTAGGGGAGCGTCGAGAGCTCCCCCAGCGGGGTCTGGAGCGGAGCCCCAGACGCCAACGCATTTTTAGCTCTGTTGACCTCAATTTGAGTCATTTTTAGGCTCTTTTGCAAGCTATTTATGAACGATAAAAATCATAAAAACTTATATAAGAAGTCGTTTTGCAGAGTCTCCGACTACTAGCAATAAAATGCAGGCTTTTACAAGAATTTTTTAGAACTGCACAACTTCCCCAAGCCTCCAAGGCCGTAGCCAGGATTTGATTTCGGCAGGGTTTCTTCGGCGGATAATTTCTGACGACTTTTTAGTAGTCAAAATGTCCAAAACACCTTTTTTATTGGTAAAAATGTCTGAAGACATCTTTGTTTAGTCATCAAAATTTCTGAAAACACCTTTGTTTAGGTGTCAAAATGTCTAAAGACATCTTTTTTTTTATTTGTCAAAATTTCTGATGGCACCTTACTTTTGTTTTCAAAATTTTTTTAGACTTTTTTTAGTTGTCAAATTTTCTGCAGACACGTTTTTTAGTAGTCAAAGTTTCTGAATACACCTTATTTTAGTCTTAAAAATTACTGAGGACTTTTTACCTGTCAAACGTTCTGAAGACACCTTTTTTAGTCGTCAAATTTTGTTTAAAACATCTTTTCGGGCGTCTAAAGACATTATTTTTACTACAATGTTATTAACGGGTGTCTAAGGACATCAATTTGATCATAGTGTTATCAACGATTTTCGGGTGTCTAAAAGCATCGTTTTGATTCCAGTGTTATCAACTATTTTCGGGTGTCTAAGGAATTAATTTTGATTATAGTGTTATCAATGTTTTTCGCATGTCTAAGGAGATCAGTTTGATTCCAGTGCTACCAAAGATTTTCGGGTGTCTAAGGATTTTATTTTGATTCCAGTGTTATCAACGATTTTTGGGTGTTTATGGATATCATTTTTATTCTAGTGTTTTCAACGATTTTCAGGTGTCTACTGACATCATTTTGATTCTAGTTTTATCAACGATTTCCGGGTGGTTTAAGATATTTTTTGATTATGGTTTACCAACGATTTTCGTTATTCTAAGGATATATATTTGATAATAGTGTTATCAACGATTTTCGGGTGTCTAAAACATCGTTTTGATTTTAGTGTTATCAACGATTTTCTGGTGTCTAAGGATATCAGTTTGATTCCAGTGTTACGAACGATTTTCGGGTGTCTAAGAGCATTATTTTGATTCCTGTGTTATCAACGTTTTTCGGGTGTCTAATGATTTCATTTTGATTCCAGTGTTATCAACAATTTTCGGGTGTCTAAAAACATAGTTTTGATTCCAGTGTTATCAACGATTTTCGGGTGTTTAAGGATATCATTTTGATTCCAGTGCTATCATCGATTTTCGGGTATTTAAGGATATCATTTTGATTGTTAGCAACAATTTTCGAGTGTCTAGGAACCTAATTTTGATTTTAGTGTTTTCAACGATTTTCGGGTGTCTAAGGATATTATTTTTATTTAGTGTTACCAACGATTTTCGGGTGTCTAAGGGTAGACATTTTTAATCATAGTGTTATCAACGACCTGCTGTTTTGAAGTTGATTTGACTATTGTAGAGATCCGCGGAACATTGATTTAGCCCCTCCCCCACCAGAGCTGAGACCAAACTCCGCCCATGAGTCTGCAAGTAAAGCGAGTCACAACTACAGTGTACATGCAGGCTGTTACAGTAGGTCAGAGCTGAAAGTGAGCCGGTTCTGTCAGGGTTTGCGACCCGGCATTGATTTTCGTGACCTTCTGATGCCGAGTATCAGCCGGGAAGCAAGTCTTAACAGTTTGTGGGGAAACAACTAAAAAACAAAAGAAATACTTAAAAATGGTATGATTACAAAATTTTATGGGCAAACGGGCTTGACTACAAACTGCTAATTGAAAACCCCATTTCGTATGTGATTGTATAGGTATGTAACAGGTGTAGCCCTCAGCCGGCCGGCGGGTTACATATGGTATACATAACCTCATGACGGGTCTGGGGGTGGGGATTAGCAAAATATTGTATGCGGTGGATTCTATTAGGATAAGCAATCTACACTATGATTACATAGCTGATTTAATTGACGTTGGCCTCTGTCTAGCTTTTTTAATCGCAGTTAGCAGTTGTAGAGATTTTCCTCGTTTTGTTTTGGGGGGCTGAGCCGCCGATAGGGGGGGCTTAGCCCCCCCTAGCCCCCCTGGCGCCGCCACTGCTCCATTCCGCAGAGTGTGGAAAAATAAGTGGAAACCATTCACTTTTCAGGCTTCTCGACTTTCAATGTTCAGTAAAGGAATCTCGGAACTGTCTTTATTTAGCATTGCCTGGGTTGAGAGCGATTCTAAGTAGTCTACATTGAAGAGGCGCTATATAATAAATTTTCGAAATAGATGAATAAAATGGCGACCATTGTAAACAATTCGAATCTGATTCCGATTTGACTTGAAATGACCGACGAAATATAGAAACGATTGGATAATAAAGAATAGACCAGATTATCATTGCTCGAAATAATTATAAGAAATATATAAAATTATTTAATCTATTAAAGTGCTGTAATATGCCAAGCAAATTTCTGTCGAGGGCATAAGGATGACAAAAATCGCATCGCAAAAACAGTCTCAGGTCTGTATGAATGATGACGGTAGCGCTGGCGATCTTTATGATAACAAAATCGCTAAACAACGACTACTACGTGATTTGGCGCAATATGAAAGTCATTGCATGCACTACATTCCGTCGGACAGATGCTCAGTAATAGGGACAATTTAAACACCTCTTTTGAGAGACGTTAAATGCGTATAAAAGTTACATGCGACAAAGGCGTTACCAGGTCTGTCACGATTAGATGGGTCAGTCTTCCTCCAATTAGAGAAATTTTAGACTAATACTACGGTACCATAATAGGCTAATAGCGCATTAAATAAGTACTTCGCTTGCAAACGATTCTCCATTCGGTTGCTAAGGTAACGCAGGATTTAAAAGGCAATTATTGCGTCACAGTGGTAGCTGAGATACAATAGACCGCTTAATAAGATGCGCGTCATCATCATCATCATAATCGACAAAATGTCTAGCCAAGAACTTGCAACAAAAACCATTAAGTGTGAACATTAGTAGTATAGGGTTAACAACTTGGATGTCTTTTATTATTTCCTGAGGGGGGTGCTCGGTAGTAGGCCTACAGTGGATAGCGCGCTGGACTGTCGACCAAGAGGTCGGGGGTTCAATTCCCCGCCGAGGCAGAAATTTGTAACGAGATTTCTGTTCCTCTAGCCGACTCAGCTATGATGAGTACACGGTCAGTGGATGATGAGACGGCGAGGGAGAGGACCGCCCGAGGCCTTGAAAATGAAGTCGCTAACACTTCATCCCCATTGGCGCATCATACTCAGCGTGCCCTGTTTACACATCCGCCTTAAGCCAGCGGCCGCAGCAGCCTGAGAGCGTGAGACAAATCGATGGTGTGATTCATGACCATCTGGCTCGCTCAGTCACGACAACGTTGACCTAGGCTACATACGTAGCCATTGTAAGCTCGACTGTAAACAGGTACATTTGGAGCATTGCACGGTCTGTTATATTATATCTCATCTCTCATCATTTCAACTCTAATCATCACCCACCTCTAGCTCATTTTAGTTATTTAACGAGATAGATAGATAGACAGATAGATAGATAGATAGATAGATAGATAGATAGATAGATAGATAGATAGACAGATAGATAGATAGATAGATAGATAGATAGATAGATAGATAGATAGAGAGATGGAGAGATAGATAGGTAGATAGATAGATAGATAGAGAGATAGACAGACAGATAGATAGATAGATAGATAGATAGATAGATAGATAGATAGATAGATAGATAGATAGATAGATAGAGAGATAGATAGGTAGATAGATAGATAGATAGAGAGATAGACAGATAGATAGATAGAGAGATAGAGAGATAGAGAGATAGAGAGATAGAGAGATAGAGAGATAGAGAGATAGATAGGAAGATAGATAGATAGAGAGATAGGTAGATAGAGAGAGAGAGATAGATAGATAGATAGATAGATAGATAGAGAGACAGACAGATAGATAGATAGATAGATAGATAGATAGATAGATAGATGATTGGATGGATGGATAGATAGATGGATGGATAGTTCAACAAAGGCCAGGACAAAGGTATTGATTTACACAACAATAACACCTGTAGCAAACCTAACAAGCCAAATGTAGGCGTATAGGCCTACCGTAAGGAAATCAATATACATATAAATCAATATTTTTTTTCAGCAGGTGTCTTTGTTCGCTCGCCGTACACGTCATGCAACAGCTGTTGTTCGCATCATGTAGCTGTCTGACTAACGTCGTCCCGACGTGGCGTGTTCGCTTCAGTCTACTTTAACAACGCAATAGTAATCTTTCTGGTTTGTCTGTTAGCTACAAGTACTTGCGTTATAAGCTTATTATACATGTAGAATGGCCGATCTCAGTGATCTGTTTATAAAAATCGGGACAAACTCTAAAGAAGTAATAGATAGAGGACTTATTAAGAGATCTTTAACAGTCGCTAAAAGAACGAAATTAATGGAAGAATTAAAGAAACTAGCAACCTGTATCGATGAACTAAAGAAAAGAAAACGTCATATTAAAACACCTCGTGGCATCGTTCATCCACCGATTCCATCTGCTGACAACCAACCACCGATTCCACCTGCTACCGATCCACCACCTCCATCTGCTGTCAATGAACCGATTCCGTGTTGTAGTAAGACTCTATCTAACATACAGCCCGTTGAGTCTCCAACTCCACCCGGACGTAAGTCAGACAACTACAGCTTAAAAAATTTCGAAGAAAATATTGTTCCCCAGATACGGGAACGGATCGCGGAATACGGAAGCCTTCATCCACACTTGGAATGGAATTTGGAGCTGAATTTTCTGGACAACCCTTCTAATTTAAAACCGACTGACCTAGCATCAATTAAACAATTTCATGAACAACTTGTAGCCAGAGAAAAAACAGCGTTGAATCTGCATCTCCTCATTGCTCACCACAGAGGAATGTGCTACCTCTCTGCATGTGACCACATGCCAACTAACATCCCTATAAAAGAATGGTTACCTCAAGAATTCTGCTTGCCCTATATAACAATTAACCGCTACCGCCAATTTTCAACCCTTATCCAGAGCTATCCTGGGTTAATCTCCTGTGGCCTATCCTTTACACAACTCACAAAACACCACAGCAGAATCAAAGACCTTCTCAACATCGACGACGACCTTAGGATGAAACTAAAATCACGAGTCGATATCTGTGCTCAAAACAAACCATTTACCATCGAACCTGTAGAAGAGGTATTCCAAAACGAATTGAATCTGAACGTTGATCCTGATTACAAAGAACGTTTATACAGTTCTTCAAGTTCTCCAATGGAAGTCGAAGACGAAGATAGGCTGCTTGCGGGATGATTCTTAACTCTTAAACCGCCACATACTTTTGAGGTGTATGCACCCCGGACGCCAAATACTTTTTTGTTGCAATATACTTCGAAACGTCATGACTCATTCAGAAACATTGAGACATATAAGTATATAGGTATATATAGGTATATATGTATACACAGGTATATAGGTATATACAGGTATGAAGGTACATATATAGGTATATAAGTATAAAGGCATTAGGTATGTGTATATATATATATATATATATATATATATATATATATATATATATATATATATATATATATATATATAGAAATACAACAATATAAAGGTATATATGGGTATATATAGGTATATGGGTGTATATATAGGTATATATAGAGGTATATATTAGTACATAGGTATATATATATATATATATATATATATATATATATATATTTAGGTATATAGGTATATATTATAGTCATATAGATATATAGGTATATATAGGTATAGGCCTATTGGTTATAATTATAGACCGTACCGGTGTTCAACGCATATGTGTTTCCAGCGTTCTGACAAATCTCTTCGGGAAACACACATTTGTGTTTCCGGCGGTTTAAGGGTTAACCTAATTGGATACTTATTTAGGAGTTTTTACTTCAGCGTGTTCATATGACCTACTTTTGGTATCACTACCATTGTACAGGACAGCATGACGCATGGACAAAAAAGAAATCGATTACGTCTACGTCGAAGCAGGTGCAGCAGCTGCGTCCATTAAAGCACAACACGCATGCGCGTGTTCATTTGACCTACATTTGGTATCACTCATGATACCAAAAGTAGGTCACGAAGACACGCTCTTATTCATAGAAAAGTAATGATTACACAAGAGCTGTTTTGATGTACTAAAGCTTTTGGACATTTGCTAATAGTAGTAGTAGTATAATTAAGCTTTTTGGACATTTGCTAATAGTAGTAGTATAATTAGGCCTCTAGCTCTTGGTGCTATAATAATTCTAGGGACACCGCTAAAAGTATATTTTATAATTAAGACCATAAATTCGTATTATATCACAATGATATCAAGTCTTTATTATCAATCCATGAATTGAATGACTCATCATAGCCTAACCATTTAACCAAAGACCGATTTCCATTTTTTCTTATAATCTTCTCTATTTTAAATGTATCTTGCGTTGTCGATTGTAACTCAGCTTCATAAAATGTCCCTTTTATTTCTTCTCCATGATAGTCAGATATTTTATAGGTTATAGGGTCTGTGTATTGGATTTGTGTTATAGTAAAAATTTCTTGTGTCCAACGATTTGTGTAGCCTTTCTCAAATGTCTTTTTCTTCTTAGAAATTCTTACTTTATCTCCTACCGAAAATTTAGGTTTAACAGTTTCAGGTACAGCATCACCATACAGATTCATCCACAAAACCCATTCGTTTGCTTTAACACTCGCTTTAACAGGAGTCATTTTAATGGAAGAATGTCTTGTGGTGTTGTATAAATTAACCATATTATCTAAAACATCGATATATCTCTGAGTTGAATTTGCTGTAAAATATTTGAACATTTTCTCTTTCACTGTTCTATTAAATCTTTCTACGATACAAGATTTCTCTTCATTCTCAGTTGAGTACAACTGCATACCTAATGATTTTACCTGTTTATTATAGAATTCTGTTCCCTTATCGACCCAAAGTTTTTCACCCCTTCTTTTGCTCGTATTAAATATTTTAACGAAAGCATCTGCCACAGATTCTCCGCGCTTATCTTTTAACGGCTGAATAAATGCATACTTGGAGAATATATCAATAACGCTTAACAAATATTTCACACCAGAATTAAATTTAGCATAAGCCTGCATGTCAATCAAGTCAGCCGCCCAAACTTTGTCCACTCCCTGAACATAAACAACTCGCTTCCTGAACTTCCTGACTATAGGTTTATGCAATTCGTTAGCAAGTTGGTCTGTCCATCTCAGAGTTTTTTTTTTCAATCCCATTCCAAAATGGGTCTTCGTCGATAATATTGGTTTTACTATAGATCTTTCAATTCGTTCGCGGAAAGTAGGATTAGATATATTATTTAATTCATCTATCATAGCTCTGTCAGCGACGTTTCTCCCTGCTGTATCAGTATGTTTAGCATAGGCTAGGTCATGACGATAGGCTGCTTGATCAACCCTATCTACTGGTTTGCTCCAATCTTTTGGCGTCCCGTCAGGATTCAATCGCAAATCCAGTCGAGTTCCTGGACCCGTGAAAGAATGTCCTGGAAGATGCATTTCACCCGGGTACTTTGCCCATGGAAGTTTAATATTAGAAGTAGCAGAATTGAGAGCTGATACCAAATCACCACCTTGTACAGTAGTAGACATTTTAGTAAACTGAGTTTTTCTAGCGCCACAATCAACGCATACACATCTAAGCATAGATCTACCATTCTTACTAACGACTCGTTGAATATCTCTACACTCAGTTTTTCGTTTACATTTTACGCAATACGAGCTGTGCTCCATTTTAATATAATATAATTAAAATGGAAGTCCAAGACCTATCGTGGAATGAAGAATCAAGTAAACGCTTTAACAGTCCTCTCCTACCAAGAAGCATCAGAGGTTTGATCGTCGGTAAGTCTCAATGCGGCAAGACAATATTACTACTTAATTTATTACTGAGACCTGGTTGGTTAGACTACGATAACCTGCAGATCTTTGGCAAAAGTTTATTTCAATCAGAATATAAGATACTCAAGAAAGCATTCGAAGAGAAATTACCAAAGGAAGCAATTATAAGACTTTTTGATAATCGCGATGAGATAATGAAATTAAATGTATCACCGACCGCCGTAGTCGAGGAGATGTCTAAAAACATGGAGGAAACATCGGATATAGACTGCAAGTTCTTTGAAACCTCTGAAGATGTTCCAGATCCACGAGACTTAAGTCGAGATAAGAAGAATCTCATGATTTTTGATGATTTACAGTTAGAGCGACAAAATAAATGCGAATCCTATTATATAAGAGGTAGGCATAGTAATGTAGACTGCTTTTACCTAGCACAAAATTATTTCAAGCTGCCCAGACAAACTATCAGGGAGAATGCCAATTTTATATGTCTATTCCCTCAAGACCTCAAAAATATTAATCATATATACAGCGATCATATAGGTGTAGATGATATGACTATTGAAGAATTTCGAAAACTATGCAAAACTGCATGGGATGAAACGCATGGTTTTGTGGTTATAGACCTTACTAGTAAAACAAATAAGGGCAGGTACAGATCTGGATTAGATACATTTTACATTAACCCGTTGGAGGTGAGGTGGGGTGTGACAAACCCCAGAGGTATTCTACTTTAATTTTTTTGTGGAAAACGTCAAACCACCTTGGATTATCTTTTTCTACCTTTGTGAATATGAAATACGGACACTTTACCAAAATTTCAGGAATTTTGAACGAACATTTTTTTAAATTTTAATGTATATTTGAAGGAAATTGCGATTATTCGTATACAAACCGAACTTACACGGGCAAAGTACACAATGGATGAGTTAACCTTCTGGCCATCTAATAAGGATTGAAAACAGATATTTGTTCGTGATAATCGCCTGTTTAGTTGATAATTGATCATAGAAGAATAGTTTAATTCGAATTAATGTTTTCCATTTAATATCGCGACTTGAAAATAAAAATATGTGTTGGGGTTTGTCAGACCCCACCTCACCTCTAACGTTACAATGCGTCACCTCACCTCCAACGGGTTAAATAAAAGCAATAATAAAATGATAACAAAATTTGAGATTTTATATTCTAGGTTTAAAAATAGCTATCTAAAATGGAAACCCTTCTTGACGAAATTTTATCTACTACTCAAACGATTGCACGCAACACAGAGGCTAAAGAATCCTTTTGCATTTTGTTGAGCGAAAGAAACACACGAATTCGAACGAAATTTAATCCACTAATCGAACTGGACAAAAGTAAAAAATATGAAATGGCCCTTGTCAATCTTGAAACTTACTACAGTTTTCCCAATATATACGAAAAAAATAATAAATTCGTATATTCGTCAGATAACGGTGTAACGTGGGAAGATTTAGACATTCCAACCGGTTGCTACGAAATCGAAGACTTGAACGATTACATACAGAGAATTTTAAAGGAAGAAGGTCATGGTCAATGTATAAAGTTGCGACCAAATAACAACACGTTAAAGGCGGTTTTGGAAATTGATGAGAACTATAAAGTTGATTTTACAGTAGAAAATTCAATTAGCACCGTTCTAGGATTTCAGAGTCGTGTATACTCCGAAGGATATAACGAATCCGAGCACATAGTCGATATAAACAGCGTGAATAGTTTACGAGTTACGAGTGATGTAATAGGATCATCGTATGCCAACGGAACTACGGAGAACATAATTTATTCTTTCTTTCCATCGGTCGGGCCTGGTTACAAGATAATCGAATCTCCTCACAATCTCGTATATCTTCCAATAACGCTATACTCTATTTCATCGATGGAAACAAAACTAATAGACCAAAATGGAAAACTTATTAATTTAAGAGGTGAGGAATTGTCGATACGATTTCACATAAGAGAGGTTTAATTTAAAGTTTATATTTAATATAAGATGAGCGCTTACGCTAAGGTCAAAGTTAATATTTCTGAAGGGCAAAAAGAGAAGATTAAGCAAGCTGTTCAAGTAGGAACTGGAGTGAGTATAAGACTTTCTCATGGAGACATAACTGGTGAGCATGTATTAGCTCTAAACCAGAGGCAAATTAACAAGTTAACTAAAGCGTATCAGAATGGAACTGGTGTGACAATTAAAATGGGTAAAAAGCAATTAGAAGACAATGCGAGAGTCGAAGGCGGATTTATTGGTGCTATTCTACCGTTCTTAGCAACAGCCGGAAAGTTTCTTCTGTCTAGTGTTCTTCCGAGTTTAGCCACAGGAGCCTTAACAGGATTGGGTTCTGCAGCTGGTTCCAAAATTGTCGATAAAATTAGTGGATCTTCGATCTCACACCCGATAAGTGGATCTGGCGTGCTGTACGTTAAGAAAGGAGGAATATGCTGTAAGATAGTGCCTGCTGGGGAAGGTCTTTTTCTATCTCCGTGGAAAAAGGGTATTTCGATATCGGGTTCCGGTCTGTTTATGAAAAGAGGAACAGGATATGTCAGCGGTGAAGGTCTTATACTTGGTCCCAATTCACCATTTAAAAATATTCCTATTCTTGGAATGTTACTTTAAACAATCTCTTATATAAATGTCTGGATACGGTCACCCAATACACAAATTTATCACCAAACGAAAGCCTCGTGTGAGTACGATAATTTGGTTGCCTAAAGTGGTCACTCACGCTCCTGCAAGACAACGAGCAGGCGATAGATATGAGATTTTTGCTCAGCAAGCGATAACGATTGAACCAAAGACAAATATTACAGTAGAAGTAGGCCTTGGAGTCCGAATGACCAGTGGACTGTGTCTAGTCTCTCTTAGACAGAAGTTGAAACAACTCAGACTGAGTCTTCAAGATGGTACTGTCCTAGAGGACGCAGAGGATATAATAATTACAATTCAAAACAACTCAGATTCACCAGTTACTATAAATGAAAAAGACTCAATTTGTTATGTTAATTACTACGATGCATAAATTGTACGTTTTATGTTTACGTTTTATGTTTACGTTTTATGTTTACGTTTTATGTTTACGTTTTACGTTTACGTTTTACGTTACGTTTTAAACATTATACTTATAATAAAAAATGTCACTACTGAAAATTAGTGATCCTGCAAAAAGAGATTTTATTATCGAAGAGTTTTTAAAAACGAAAAAAAATATTAAACAAAACTTTCTCTCTGAGAGAATAGATGATCTTGGACTTCAACGAGAATTAACGAAAATCTACAAACCAATAGTCGACTCTCAATCAGCAATTTCAAAAGAACAAAACGCTTTGCTGTCGACAATAAAAGATAACTCTGCAGCAACATCACTCGCTCTAAAATCACTTCCAGATTCGTTGAAAACTATTCAATTTCCCCAGTATCCGTCTATAGAGGCGTACGATGACGATGACCCAGTAGAAGACATTAGAAGGTTAGAATTAGGAAATATTGCAGTTGAATACCTTAAAAAATATGCTTCTGATAAAAGACTTGTGGATACAACATTCGGATTAAGATCAAGAGATGGAAAATTCTACATCGGTGACAGCGAAGCCTCAATCCAAGGAAATGATATTACAGTTGGAACCACAACTTATCAAGGAACTCCAGGATTATGGGAATTGTTAACGTTAGCTAGTCCAAACAGTTCAATTTATGATAATCGTGATCTCGAAGAATACGCCGAGTTTCTAATTAAAACGAATGCCATGAGTCAGCCAAATAAACCAAACAAACCTCAATCGTCTAGAAGTGTAAAATATGCAAAGATAATAAAACCCATATGGGACGATTACATGAAGTTAAGAGGTAAAACAGGAAGCGGAATAATTACCATTCCTTCGGATCCAAATGAATTAGTAAAACAATTAGAGTTACGATTGTATAGCTACAAAGCGGGAAATACGGGTGTAAGGAATGAAATTGTAGGTATGACGGATGAGTTACTAAGACAAAGAGTGATAACCAAAGATGAATATAAAAAATTGACGATCTAATTTAAAAATTGATGATCTAATTAAAAATTGATGATATAGAAATGCTGGTCCTTGCGAGAAGAAGTTATAAAAAAGTACACGTTGTCGGTGGAGCAGGAATATTCGATTCCATTGCAGGATTTCTCAAGAGGCTACTGACATCTAATGCAGCCAAACAAATTGCGAGCACAGCTGTCAAAGAGATTGGGGGTGTTGCTAAGGATAAGGCGATCGACGTTGGAAAACGATTACTCAATAAGATACTCCCACCAACCACCGCTCAGCAGCCTATAACTCAGGAAACTAAAGTCATTCTAGCTAGATTACTAGGATCGAATCCGCAAATGACGGGAGGAGCTATTAGAATTCAGGATCTCGTAAAACGCTTAAACGGAGGTGGTTTGAAAATGGCTTAAGTTTAAATTTATTTTGCTTAAGTTTATTTTCTTATTTAGGTGTAAAAATTTATTTTCTTATTTAAAAATATATGTATAATAAAATGCAATCCGATATTCTAAGATTCACAGAGCAACCATTGATCGATGAAGGTATCGAGCGATACGAATGGCACGAGTACGAACCTGTAGCGAGAACTAACCTTAACAGTTCTGGTGAAATAAGAATAAATATTGAATTACAAGACTTATACAGTCACCCAGCAGAGTCATATCTACAATTCGAAGGAAGACTAATTAAAACCGATGACACCGCATACGTTAATGCCGATTTAGTCGCTCTTACGAATAATGGGCTTATGTATCTATTCAGTCAAATATCCTATCAGTTATCTAATCAAGAAATCGAAACGCTATTTCATCCGGGTCAAGCTACAACGATGCTCGGTTTACTTACGTATCCAAACGATTTTCAGCTGACTCAAGGCTTAAATCAGCTGTGGTATAAAGACACTGGGGCGACTGCTGTTATTGCGGACAACCCCGGATTTGCCACTAGACAAAGCTTTCTCATTCGCAAACCAAACACTAAAGGAATGTTCAGCTTTATTGTTCCGTTGAAGCATATTTTCGGGTTTTGCGATGATTACGACAAGATTATTTACGGCTTCAAACAGACGCTGACTTTAGTTCGTAAAGCGGACGATGATGCCATATTCCGAGATAACGCTGCAGCTGCTGGAAAAGTTGCGATAAACAAAATTTCATGGTTTATTCCACACGTTATTCCTTCCGATATGGAACGAATGCAGTTGTATAAGACGATTGAATCGAAATTAACGTTGCCAGTTGCGTATAGAGCTCGTCAATGCGACACGATAACAGTTCCTCAGTCGACAAGTTTCAGCTGGCGTCTGAGCGTTAAAACATCACCGGAGAAACCTAGATATATCATCGTAGGATTTCAGACGGACCGTAGCGGTAATCAGGAAAGTAATCCGTCGCTATTTAATCACTGCGACCTTAAGAACATATATGTGATGATGAATCAAGAAAGATATCCAGCTGTCGACCATAACCTATCGTTTCCTAATCAACAATTCTCCAGAGCGTACAGAGACGCGTCCTCCTTTAGTCAAAAATTCTATGGTATGGATAAGTTGATTACGCAAGGAAATATAACACCTGTAGATTATAAAGAATTATACCCGTTGTTCGTGTTCGATGTAAGCAAACAATCCGAGCGTTTGAAATCGTCAGTCGTTGATATACAGATTAAGGCTCTTTTCAATGCAGCAGTGCCAGCCGACACCGAAGCGTATGCTGTCGTAATTTCAGATAGGTTGCTGCAGTTCCAATCGGATGGTCAGAAAATGAGTGTTGTGTATGGAAAATTGATTTAAAGAATACTTATATATTATGAAGCTACCAGAGCTTAGAATGTTGGCCAAGCATAACAATGTTACAGGCACTTCACATCTCAACAAACCTCAAATGATAGCTGTATTGATTGAAAAGAATATTCTTCCGTCGGACTACAAGTGTGTGTCATATCGACATGACACGTTGGGTAGTATCAGGAAACAACCGAGAAGAGTAGATATTATAGATCGAGAGACTGGCGTTGTTACCTCGTATCCATCGATGTATAAAGCTGCTAAGGCGTACGGTCAGAGTGCTGGCATAATAGCTTATCATAACGGAAATGTCTGGAGAGATAGATACGAAATTAAAGTGTATGAGAGATAGATACATGTATGAAATTGAAGTGGATCTTCGATCTCACAGATAAGTGTTCGAATATGGATATTAATATTTTTGCGTGGTAAAAATAAAATGGATTTAAAGAAAAGTAGTTTAAGAAACATGAACCATGTTGAACACTTGCTCGACTCGCCGGTTCCTGACATTAAGATTCCTACGCTTACACCCACACCTGGTAAATACAAACCAGTAGCGCCTAAGAGAAAATACAAAAATAGGGTTAGATCCAAATTAAATGATTTTGCGGATTGGTTACTTAGTTATGTGCCTGAACAAGACAATAAAGTCGTTAACGAAAAACTCGAATCATTGAAGTCAACTGTTTCCAGGATATTTGATAAAATTAAAATTCGAGAAACAGCGTCGGCTATTAAAGGATTCACCAAGCAGTATAGAATAGATGGAATTAATGGAATGGATGCCTCTTCGTTTCTTGATTTCGTCGGACCGCAGGTAGTAAATCTGTTGTCGACTAATCGCCAAACAAAGGTTAATCTAGTTCTTACTTGTACTATGGAACGAGTAGATATGAAATCTGGAATAGTGACTTCTGAGGATATACCATTCGTTTCCAGGGCAGAAGTTATTTTAGAAGCAACCGACTTGAATGAAATATACAGCAGAAAAAAGGATAAAATCATGGAGTCCATGGCTAGTTTTCAGATGCAAGGAAGTAATTGGAGATTTAAAGCTGTTGTAAAATTAGATATAAATACAGTAAAGTATACCCCCTTAAGAGGTAGTTCTTACATTCCACTTCCCAGCTTCTTAGCTAATAAAAAGGCTATTATAAATATGAAAAACGACGACGAAGAATGTTTCAAATGGTGTATCACTAGAGCTTTGAATCCGGTTGTGAAAAATCCGGAAAAAATAACGAAAGCTTTGAAAGAACAATCGAAAAAACTTAATTGGAGTGGTATTGAGTTTCCAGTTGCTGTTGATGCTAATATGATAGGTAAATTCGAGAGAAATAACAATATTAATGTTAATGTATTCGGTTATGAAAAAGAAGTATACCCGCTTTATCTGTCTAAGTGTGAAAGTAGTATTGATCTTTTGCTTATATCTGATGGAGAAAAAAAACATTATTGCTGGATCAAGAATTTTAACAGATTGATGACATCTGGGACTAATTCGAGGTACTATTGTAAAAGATGCACGACTGGTTTCTCAACGACCAAAGCGCTTAACAACCATAATGAGTACTGCTCTCAACATAACGCACAAAAAATAGAAATGCCAGAACCAGGAACTATGTTAAGTTTTAAAAATTATAACAATTCTATGAGGGTTCCTTTTATAGTCTACGCAGATTTCGAGTCTTTTGTGAAACCGATCGATACATGCCAACCAAATCCAGAGTTGTCGTACACTAATAAATATCAAAAGCATACTCCTAGCTCCTTTTGTTACCACATAAAATGTTTCGATGATAGCGTATATTCACAAGATCCTGTGACGTTTACGGCTGAAAGCGAAGATGATGATGTTGGTCAAATATTTGTAGATAAATTAGAAGAGAATATAAAACGAATATATAATCAGTTTAAATTTAAGAAGAATATGATATTTACAGAAGAGGACAAGAAGTGTTTTGATACAGCTACAACATGTCATATCTGTGAAAAAACGTTGGGCGAAGACCGAGTGAGAGATCACTGTCATCTTAGTGGTAAATTTAGAGGTGCTGCTCATAACAGTTGTAATTTAAACTATAAAGTCCCCAAGTTTTTCCCTGTAGTGTTTCATAATCTTTCCGGGTACGATTGCCATCTGTTCATTAAGAAACTGAGAGGTGATAATGGAGAGAAAATTAACTGCATACCTAACAACGAGGAAAAGTATATATCGTTTAGCAGAGAGGTCGTTGTCGGTAAGTTTGTAAAAGATGGAAAAGAAATACTAGTCCGACGAGAACTGCGTTTTATCGACAGTTTTAAATTTATGGCTTCGAGTCTTGATGCTTTATCGAGGAACCTAAGCAAAGACCAGTGTAAAAATATTAGGAAACGATATACAGGAAAGAAGCTCGATCTTTTGCTAAGAAAAGGCATATATCCTTATGACTACGTCGATTCATTTACTACCTTTAATGAAACCGAACTACCACCAAAATCCGCTTTCTATTCTAAGCTAAATGATTCGAATATTAGCGATGAAGACTACGAGCATGCACAAACGGTATGGAAAGAATTTGGATGCAAAACATTCAGAGAATATCACGATTTATACAACGTTTCGGATGTTCTGCTACTTGCTGATGTTTTCGAAAACTTTAGAGATGTGTGTATGAAGAACTATACGCTTGACCCTGCATGGTATTTTACATCTCCTGGCTTAGCCTGGGATGCCGCTTTAAAATTGACAGGCGTGAAATTAGAGTTATTGAGTGATTACAATATGATTCTGATGATTAAGCAAGGGATGAGAGGAGGAGTAAGCACAATATCAAATCGATACGGAGAAGCGAATAATAAATATATGAACGATTTCAACAGTAACGAAAATTCTACATTTATCACTTACCTGGATGCGAATAATCTATATGGATGGGCTATGATCAAACCTTTACCTACTCACGGGTTCAAATGGATGAATAAAGCTGATTTAAAAAATTGGAGAAGTATTCCATGCATATTGGAAGTTGATTTGGAATATCCTAAAGAGTTACACGACCTGCATAACGATTTTCCGTTAGCCCCCGAAAGCATTGAGATTGACAAAGTCAAAAAGTTAATTCCAAACTTAAACGATAAAAAGAAGTATGTGCTGCACTACGATAATCTGAAGCTGTACGAGAGCTTAGGTCTGAAAATAACAAAAGTGCACAGAGGCATACTATTCGAGGAAAGCGATTGGTTGAAAAAGTATATCGATTTAAATACAGCTCTTAGAACGAAAGCTACTAATGACTTTGAGAAAGACTTTTTCAAATTAATGAATAACAGTGTCTTTGGAAAAACTTGTGAGAACATTGAAAATCGTGTTGATATAAAGTTAGTGTGTCATGAGGAGAGGGCTATTGAACTAGCCGCTAAACCTAATTATGAGAGATGTACTATTTTCGATGAAAATCTAATAGCCGTTCACATGAAAAAAACTAAATTGTACTATAATAAACCTATATATCTTGGCATGTGTATATTAGACTTGAGCAAAACGTTGATGTATGAATTTCATTACAATTACATCAAGGATAAATACGGAAATAGAGCTAAATTATTATTTACCGATACAGATTCTTTGACATACGAAATTAAAACTGAAGACTTTTACTCAGATATCGCAGGCGATATTAAGGCTCGATTCGATACGAGTGAATACCCGAGAGATCATCCATCTGGTATTGAGATTGGAGTAAATAAAAAAGTTATTGGAATGTTCAAGGATGAAGCTAGTGGGAAACAGATAAAAGAATTTATTGGACTCAGAGCAAAGTTGTATTCTTATAAGATGGCTGCTGGAGATGAGCACAAGAAATGTAAAGGTATTAAGAAGAATGTTGTCCAGAAAACTATTACTCACGAAGATTATAAAGACTGTTTATTTACTAAAAAAGAACAACAACGAACGATGAATGTTATTAGATCTTATCATCACGATATTTATACAGAAGAAATTAATAAAGTTGCATTATCTGCAGACGACGATAAACGAGTAATAATGGAGGATGGTATTCATACTTTGGCATATGGTCATTACTCGTTGAAAATTTTTAATTAATGTTTATATTAAATAAATGAGCGTCAAACAAATCGATGTTTGTGGAGTAGTGCTACCGAATATTGCTTTATCGAATGTGGATCTAATCGAAGCGGCTAAGAAACTAAACATCAATAATTTCAAAGGAGTATTTCTTAGAGATGAGCTGCCAAAGAAACCTAGACGGAATGAATGTGGAATATTGAATCTAGATGGTTCTAATGGGGCCGGCTCGCACTGGTGCGCTTTCTTAAAGAGCGGTAATGAGAAAATATATTTCGATAGTTACGGCCTTCCTCCCCCTCTGGAACTGATAAAGTATTTACGCCGTCCAGTGTTATATAACAGTGAGCGAATACAACCCGATAACGAAGTATTTTGTGGTCATTTGTGTCTGTATGTGACGAAGATGGTGGGTGATAGAATGAATTTCCAAGAAGTTATAAACGGCTTGCATTAAAAATTATTATATATAAATATATATATATATATATATATATATATATATATATATAATGCCTGTCGATAAATTCGGTCACACCGCTGCTGGAGGAACATCACGAAGAGTAATCGCTGGAGGTGTAACTCTTAGTCAAATAAATGCTAATTTTCTTCGATGTGATGGAGCAAATCTGCCGACTGGAAATTTAAAAATGAATGGACATGTGATAAAAGGTCTCCCAGTAACGAATACTTCGACAGCAGGAATGGATGAAGCTTTAAGTAGGGGACAAGCTATTGATTTGATAACGAATCACGATGACTCTCCGTCCAACGATAATCATTTGACGAATAAGAAATACGTTGATGCATCGAAGGTGTCTAAGACTGGTGATACAATGGCTGGCGACTTGTTCTTAAACGTTGGCTCCGATCGTCTGCGTTCAATGGGTTGTAAGGACTTGAGAGGAGAAAATAAAGAATTCACTATTTTCTTAGGTAGTATACGAAATAAACTACAATGTTCGTTAAACAATCCTATTACATTACAATCGACGGATGGATTTCTATGCAAAATAGGTGTAGAAAATATAATGAGAATCGGTAGAGCGTCTAACGATCGAAAAATCGACGTTTATCAAAATATCCTAATGAATAGTAATAATATCAACGATTTAAGCGATCCTCTTTCAGCTCAAGATGCCGCTACAAAGAATTACGTTGATAAATCTCTGAAAAAGTGCCACGTTGGATATATTCCTCCCTTGGAAGATGATGTAAGTGTAACAGGATTCGTTGCTAGCGCTGGTTCTTGTTCTTCCGGAAGCAAAGCCTACCATGCTTTCACTAATCTCACCGATGATGTGAAAGCAGCTTGGGTTTCAGGTGAAGATATGGCTTGGTTACAAATTAAATGTCCTGAGCCAGTTAAAATTTGGAGAATTGCGATGAAAACCGTATCTGTAGCTTATTTCGATTTTGACGCTAGCAATGATGGAGTAGTGTTTGAAAAATTACCCATATACCCTTCTTCAACGAATCCACCGGCTGTTCTGAAATTTTGTAATATTACTAGACCTACGGGTGCGTATCAATATTACAGAGTTACATCAACGCAAGTGAATGATTTTTTTCCACGAGGGATTCAAGTTATGCAATTATATGTATACGATGACTAATCTGCATTAAAAATTATTATTATATATAAAATGCCTGTCGATAAATTTGGTCACACCGATGTTGGTTCATCGCAAAGAGTAATCGCTGGAGGTGTTACTCTTAGTCAAATAAATGAGAGTTTTCTTCGATTGGATGGAGCAAATCCGGCGACTGGAAATCTAAAAATGGGTGGTCACAAAATTAAAGGACTGCCCACAACGAAGCCTTTGACAGCAGGAATGGATGAGGCCTTAAGTTGGGGTCAAGCCATTGATTTGATAACAAATCACGACGATTCTCCGTCCAACGATAATCATTTGACGAATAAGAAATACGTTGATGAACAAGTTACATTGAAGGTGTCTAAAACTGGTGATACCATGACTGGTGATCTAATCTTAAACGTTGGCTCCGATCGTCTGCGTTCAATGGGTTGTAAGGACTTGAGAGGAGAAAATAAAGAATTCACTATTTTCTTAGGTAGTATACGAAATAAACTACAATGTTCGTTAAACAATCCTATTACATTACAATCGATGGATGGATTTCGTTTTAGAATAAACAATGAAATCATGTTAGAGATGGTTAAGTCACTCGATGGCACTCCTCCGTCTAAAATAAATGTGTATAAGTCCATCTTTATGCATGATGCTTACATTACAGGGCTACACGAACCCAACAGCGCCAGCGATGCAGCTACGAAGCAGTATGTAGATTCTATCTCAATCGGTCCCGCGCTTAGCATTCATTCTTTAACTTGGCAATTCTTAATCGCTAAAACTCACACAAGAGTTACTTTCGATAGTGTAAGATTCAAAACCGATGGTGTTATAAGTGCGGGAATGACCCGTTTCACTCCCGGTAAAGCCGGATACTATTTCGTTTCGACGTACATAGAATTTGGTAACAGTAGTACCGCTCCTGGTAACGTCTACCTGTATAGAAATGGGGCGAATTACATGCAAATTGCGGGCGGAGGGGGAACGGGAGCTGCGTTTAACAATTCAACCGGTAGTTGCATAATTTTCGTAGCCAATACCGATTTTCTCGAGATATTCGCTTATTCACACATCGCACTAAATATATTAGCTAGAGACTTTTCGACAGTATTCTTACGACCTTAATTTCCTTGCTGATCGAAATAATAAAAGGAGATGGATGAGAGATGTGAGGAGGAATCAGTAAAAATAAAAGGCGCTAGATGAGAAGAGGAGGAATCAAGGGGAAATAATAAAATACCTCTTGGTTGACAGTCCAGCACGCTAACCACTGTACTACCGAGCACCCCCCTCAGGAAATAATAAAAGACATCCAAGTTGTTAACCCTATACTACTAACATTGAATTAACAAATTACAATGCTTACAAGTAACGATAATAAAAGACGTCCTTCAGACAAAACCACTGATAGAATCTTTCACAAACTGATTCGCTGGCACTATTCGACAACCAATTAGAAACTAATCTGTAGCCTACTCTTGTACAGCATCAGAAAAAAAGATTCCCAAATTTCCCTACTAATTCTCAACATCGATAACCCTAGTACAAGGAGTCTTACCATTAACGAAGTTACCAGATCTAAACCAAGTTTATATACCATAAGAATAACTTGTTCAAAAGGTGTGTTATAACAACCATAACTAGCCACTGTTATTATTTTGTAGGCCCATCATTTTTACTATTCGCTCTTTATACAGCGCACCCTGAAGTAATATACTCAGAAGCGCTCCCTGTCCAACAATGACTAAATAAGGCAGTTTTTATATAAAACTATAAAAAAGGTGTGTTAATTTATAGCATCAACAATAATTATTCGTAGCCTCGTTTGTTTTAATAGGAAAAAATCATAATTTCAAGGTGCATTCATATATTTTAAACCTAAATAGTAAATTTAAAACCTTTTTGTGCTGAAATGAATGCTGAATCCATTGGTGTATTACAAGTTATGATTTCTCAAACCAAACCCAAAATCCAAGGGGTGGGGTGATAACCACCTCCCCTTGGTAGTCAGTGTTACAAAAAGCTTGCTAGCCTGAGGGTTAATGTGTGTAGTAAGGACAATCATTATGATTATTTTGCTCACAAAGAACGCTCTTTGGTAATCGAATGGCGCAATTTATATAGAAATGCAACAAACAATTTTACAGGTGTTTACGGTGTCAATCTGCAACTGAATTATAACTGTTGTTATCCATGCTGGTGTGGAGGTCACTTCTGATTGTTTTCAACATAAGCGGTGCTATGTAATTTAAAAAAATAACTGAGGAATAAATAAATAATTTGGGGCAATGACGTTGATAATCAATAGAGAAGTTTGACCAAAGAGAAAAAAAACTGTGTTCACTATTTATTCACTCCCGACTGACAACGAAAAACTTACATTTCTCGAGTATTTTTTCGATACTCGACCTTAGCCCCTCTCCTGACCCATTTGATTGAATTATTGTGACTTACTTTATCATTGCTTATGTGTAACTGGTTGCGGTACGTCAGTAATAATACGAATGTACATCGTCATCGTTATTATTTCCAATTTAGACACCCTTAAACTAATATTTATCTCTATATATTAAAATGCAACGCATAAAAGCTAGGATAACTTCTGTGAATCCGAAAAACAACAAATGTTGCATAATTATAGCAGGAAATTACGCAGGTAACGGTCCCGGGAGCAAGATCGAGATGGAGACCTAGGAATAGGTGGTGGAACAACATGTGTGAATTTATTTGACGGGGTTATCAAAAGAGGAATTGTTGAGAGCAACCGAAGACAGGAAAGAACGGAGAAAAAATTGTCCAAAATGCGACCAATCCTCGTATCGAGGAAGGTTGAAGACAAATCAAGGCAAGGGCCTTAGTGGCGCAATGTAAATAATCCTGTCGAAAACAAATGCCAGATTGGACACCTCTGAATCAGAATTTTACCACGCTATATAAGATGGGCAACGACAAAAATGCGCATTCAAATCCACAGAGTATTGAAAATCTCTATAATAATTATCCCGTTGAACTCCGCCAGTGCCAGTCCCAAGCCTGGGTAAAGGAGGAGGGCGTCGCTAATGGTCAATTGTTACCACACAGAGACGTTAAACTGCAAATAAACGCACTAACCAAAAGATGTCGACACGTTTCAATGTTTTCAGCACACGATATTCAAACCACTTTATTCTGCACAAACAATATCTTATCCGGCAAGCGCAGCAATGCGCTGATTTTTCTGCCACATATAATACACATAATTAACGGAAAGCATCTTTAATGTTGGCAAAGCCTCGTTATTACCTGACCGCGAGAAGGCCTGATCCAAACAAAGTGACAATAATTAACTAATTTCAAGTTTCAAGCATTCAATCAACAAACCATTATTAAACAGAAGTGTGCAGATCATAGCATAGCGCTCCTGAACAAGCTGGTGCCCTCAAGAGTAGCGCTAGGCCTATAGCAATCTGGAGTCAACAATGATGATGACTATACTCTCGCATTGTGGGGCGGTGGTGTAGTGGTGGCGTCGTTGCCTTGGAGCCGGAAGGTTGGAGGTACGAATCCACCTCGCCTCGTACGGACCTTGGGCAGGTCCTTCACTCACAATTGCTCAGCGCTTTGGCAGTGTCCGCTGTGCATTCGGGAGCGCCTCTGGGCAGAGAGAGCTTGAAGGGGCGCTATAACAATATACATACAAACAAACACGCATAAATTAATCCAGGTCGAAATCAAATAGACTACGGACACACTGCATTCACTATGTGTCCACATTGGACACCTTTAAATCTGAAGCCTTTCATTTTATATCTGAGTGGCAACGGAAAATATAATTATTTTAGTTTTCTAGAGTTCCGATAAATTATCGGATTGAGAGTGAAATACAAAGCTTTAAGCGAGAGAAATAACAACAAGATATTTGCATCAACGTCAAAGCTCAAACTACAACAACTACTACAGCTACTGCATGATATTAACAATTAAACATTGATTAGTAAATTCTATAATATTATAGCTCAAGTTTCCATTTATAAGCAACATGAAACGAACGACAATTTGACGAGAAACACAGATAGATGCACGAGATAATAAATACGACAATAATACTAATAATATACAGATCAGTGATGACGACAACGTTAGCCCTTTCGTGCCTTTTTCCATCAGACGAAATCTTTGACTTTTTGTTCAGTTGCGAATCAGTTCATTAAGTTCATTGATAGTTTATCACGATTATGACTAAGATGATAAGTATTAATCATTATTAATATTAAAACTACAGGCTATTAACAAGTGCTACTGCTATCATTGCTGCATAACCATTATCGCGAACACTATCGCTAAATTTGCACCTTTCGTTCGTTCATTCGTTCATTCATTCATCTATTCATTCATTCATTCATTCATCCATTCATTCACTCATCTATTCATTCATGCCTGCATCCATTCATATATTCAATCATTCGTTCGTTCGTTCGTTCGTTCATTCATTCGCCTATTCATTTATTCATCTATTAATTAGTTCATGCATTCATTCAATCAGTCAGTCATTCAGTTATTTAGTATGAGAATTTCCCTTCAAGACTAACACTATAACTTATCATAATTAACTATTATTACCATCATCATCATCATCATCATCATCATCATCATCATCATCATCATCATCATCATCATCATCATCATCATCATCATCATCATCATCATCATCATCATCATCATCATCATCATCATCATCATCATCATCATCATCATCATCATCATCATCATCATTAATGGTAAATTTTTATTAACATTAAATAACTTATAGGCTATTATTTTCGTATTATTAAAGAGGTCAAATTTTGACAAACACCGTTCATTTTTAAGTTTATCTCCGCCGCTTAAACACCCGATTAATACTACAAGTCTACAAACGGTGCCTTTGATTATTTCCTCACACAATCTCCATCACTGTCCTTCCAACCCAATTTAGTCATTCAGTTATTTATGTAAGACTCTGACTATAACTAAGTATTATATTTTTATTAAATAACTTTCATTATTTTCATAATAATAACGAGTTCAAATTTTGACAATCTCCATTAAAGGATACTCACATGTTGCTGCGCCACACAAACACAAAAGTAATACCACAAACGGCATCTTTGATTATTTTCTCACACACTCTCCCTCCAGTCCTTCCAACCCAACTCAATAATTATAAAGTCTCAGATACGATATCTACTTTCGCTTCCATCGTGGCATCACAGTAGAACGGTTCGCCCGTCGATCCAGATCAGCTTGGCAAGGCGCAGGGGACTCGGTGTGGCCGGGAGGGTGACGGCCTGAACGTTGAAACTCTTGAAGCATTTCGTCTGATGAGATCCAATGCTGAAGAGAGATGACGATGACGTCTGGAATATGAATAGAATAATATATGTAAATGAATAGAATAATATGTAATATGAAAAGAATAATAAATGAAGGGTTTTATGTAAAAGAAACCACAATGATGATAATGATGATGATGATGATGAGTGCAGAGAATTATAATTGAAGATAAATTGAGATTCTTTAAAAGTGAATTTTAATAAATATCTAGTTGACGTTCATGATGAAAACAGATGATGAAAATATTTCTATTTAAATTACATTAAATTTGTTTAATTAGCCCCCCCCCCCAAAAAAAAAACCCCAAAAGACATTTGCAATAGTACACACAGTGATAATTTGTAATTAACAACTGCGATGATATAGCCTATAGTGCACAATCATTACTGCATAAAATTATGTTAGAGAGCAATTCAGCAATAGGAGTGCTCCTGCTTGTGGGGCCTATAGTAACATGAAAATAGATCAGCAAGCAGATGTAAATGGAATCAAATACACTGCTTAACTCAAAATGGGAAAAAAAACTCAAGATGGAATTTTTTAAAAAACATGAATAATTTTATATTTTGATTGTGTATGAACGGACTTGGATTTTAAACTGAGCAAGACTCCTGGCATATTGTTCCACAAGAGAGGACCCTGAGGACCCAGAACCTTAATAGAAAACTTTCTATTGCTCATTTTTGCCATTACTTCTAGTATATAAGTTTCGTCAAAAAATAATGATGATGCAGATGATGATGACGACGACGAAAAACAACGATGACAATGATGACGATAATGAGGGTGATGGCAGAAATAAGAAAATACGATAACGCTGACGACGATGATAATTATAATAGTTTTAAAATAATATTACAATCTAACCTGCCAGAGCAAGAGACGATTATCACCACACGAAAACGATCCAAGTACTTTGCCATCCGGTGAAAAAGACGCAGCATTCACTTGACTGCTATGTGCAGCCAACGTCTAAAAACATGTATATATACGAAATTCATTTACACACCTTTTTATCTAACTACCTCAAGCTATATATAATTGAAAAAGAGGAAATACACAGATTGTGTCAACTAGAAAAGAAACTCGGACTAAACCCGCCACGGATTGCATTCTGCCAGTGCCAGACCCAAGTCTTCTTAAAAGATGATTTTTATTATCACACAGGGACTCTATTTTGAACTCCGATATTGTTGTGCAAAACTAAACGAGTGTCCGATGAACTACTTTATTTTGTCTAAAAATTGAATGTAATTGAGTTTGTACAGCTCCGTTTATACACCTCTTTGGTGTAGTTTGGAGGCTACATAAGTTTTTTGTTTACTGCTCTGTACACTTATATTGTATTGTCGTCAACGGCCTTTGCTGCCATAGGATGACGTTAAACTTTGGAATAATAATAAAACTTCCGTTACAGTCCCTCCGACCAGAAAAGAAACTCCGCCTAAACCCTGATTGAATTCTGCCAGTGCCAGTCCCAAGTCTTCTCAAAAGAAGAGGGCGACGTAAATGATCTTTACTTTACCAACACACATGCAGGGTCGCTAGACGGAACGTACATGTAGTGGCCTTCCAGGCTTATTACTCTTTGGAAATCCACTGTTTTTACTCTGACATTGCCCGTCTCAAGCCTGCGTGAAGGAGGAGGGCGAAACTAATAAAATCTTATAGCGACGGTAACTTTAAAGAAATAACCAACTATAGATGGGAAATTGGAATGGTTAAATTCACAGGAATACTTGAGCAAATGAGAGTAATGGCTCTGCCACCACAAAAAGTATGTAAACATCTGCATCATGAGATACGAAAGTCACAGATAGAGCGCTCGTTTTAGACACCTTTAAAACACTTTAAACTGGCTGAATATATTAATGAATGAAACAAATAAACTCTAATGATTCAGGCAAAATGAAATAACCTTAAACACATTAAATCCTTAATTTGCCAAACATCTGGAATAGAGCAATGAAAGAAATATACCAGGCACACAACAAGAAAAACAACAAAATGAAAACAAAAATGAAGGTAAGCCTGACAATTACCCTGTTTTAGTTTACATATTTGGCATTATACAAGTACAAACTATACAGTAAGTACAACCGCAAAATTAAAATTAAACAAAATTATTTTCTACCTGACATTTGCCCTGTTTCAGTTCGTAGAAGGCCAGACTTCCTGACTTGGCTCCCACGCAGATGCGACGCGTGTTTGGGCAGAAGCTGATCATCGGGAATTTGCTTTGAACGAAAAACACCCGAAAAATTTCCATCATAGAAGATAGGAGAGTAAGTCCCTGATAAACCAACATTTTACGGGCAACGCCGGGTACCACAGCTATTATATTCAAGCTCATGAATTCAATGTTAAAATCGATGCAAGGAAGTCTCGCATTAACGACATGACTGTGGTAAATGTGCTGGCTCATTATATAGTCGTTTTACACACCTCTAAAACGTGTCCAACTGATTATATAATAACCATTTAATTGCCCTGTCTATATAATTGACTTGGACGTCATAAGGAGCTTTTGCATTTATTTACAATTCAAAAAATAATGGTGAAATGTTGACTATATTATGATCCATGCACATGTATTGAGGGTCCCCGCTCCCTGGGGTTTACATTCGCACTAACAGCACCCTTACAGGAATTTGTGGGATGCGCTGGTGTAGTGCCTTGAAGCCAACGAAACCATCTCAAGTCGCAGCGTAAGGACCTTAGACAAGTCCTTCACTCGCAACAACTCAGCGCTTCGGCGTGAAACTCAGAAGCAGTGTCAGCGCTGCATTCGGGAGCGCCTCTGAGTAGTGAGCTTGAAGGGGTGCTATAACATATGCGCATACAAACAATATAGAATTGAGACTTTTCTGTGGTGAACCCAGAGGTCTGGTATTGGCTCCCACAAGTCTTGGTTGTCTCAATAAGGTATTTTATTCAGCTCAAAGCTGTGCTTGTTTGCCACCATAGAAATGTCTGCTTCCTGGAGTTTTTTATACTGAAGTATTTTAGTTGAATAAGCTAAAAAAAATATGCCTCTTTATCATTAGTTTCTTGAAGAAGCGAATATATAACATAAACGTAGAGTGTGGTCACTACAGGAGTGGAGACGTCAAACATATCGAACCTGCCTATAGAGGCAGAGAACGTAAATAAGACAGTAGAGAACACAATTCATTGTCCCCTCATCCCCCAATCTGTCAGTTGTAGTATTAGCAGCATCAGGTTATGGCATTATCTTACTACAAAGATTTTTGACATAATAAGTAACCTTTAAAACGGGTTCATCGAATGCTATTTAAGCACCAGCTAAAGTATTAAACCATAAATAAATAACAAATATCGTCGCCTATAAGTAGACAAAGTTGAAACTGTTTTAAGGTGTTTAAAGCTGAACATTATAACAATCGACCAGATTCTACCTTATGGAATATTTGTAATTAATTTTCGATTATCATTTAATAGTTTAATTTTTTAGCCTTCCTATTCTTCGAACATTTATAATGATTTTTTTCGGTTATCATATATTTGTTAAATTTTTCAGCGTTCCTACAAATTTTTTGTTAGAACAATCATATTTTTTAAAGTATTTATAATAATAATCATAGTAATAAAAATTGTCGTTGTCCTCCCCTAGTCTCCCCTCTCTCTCCCCGTTCATGTCCCTCATCATAACCAACATCATCACCACAGTTTCAGTTCGCTCTGCCATCCTTTTTGGTAGTGTATCCTCGTCTTTCTCTCATCTTTTTTATTGGGGTTGAACGCACTGGGAGCACTTCTGAAAGGCTCTTGCTGCAAGAAGCGCTTTATAAATTGTCAGATAAGATATAAGATAAGATATAAGATAAGATATAAGATATAAGATAAGATATAAGATAAGATATAAGATAAGATATAAGATAAGATATAAGATAAGATATAAGATAAGATATAAGACATAAGATAAGATATAAGATAAGACATAAGAAAAAGATAAGATATAAGATAATTATAAGATAAGTAGTCTCACAGAATACAACTGCAGGAGATTGTTGTGAGTTGTGTAAGTCTTACTTGCAGAGTGTTGGAATGACTTTATTGATGTCTTTGTTCTTCGTTAGTATTAGATCGAGACAATGAACCGTCACATCCATCACCTGTTCACAATTGCGACAAGACATCAATGAGACAAGATGAATGATAAACACCTAGATCTAGGTGTTTTCGTTCTTGTCTAGATTTCGAGGTTTTTTCTGTCAGGATCTAGCCTTTTTTCTCACGGCGGTTTTTCCGACATATTACACATGAAAATTGACATTTTAGGGTGAGATTGCACAAAAGATGTGAAAAAAGTCGAAAATTTGGTGAATTTAGACCAGAAATTGTAAATTTTGGAGCGAAAAAACTTAAAAAAAGGTCATCAGAAATTTTATCGGAATGGAAAAGAGAGCAAATTTTAATCATCGGATGACTAAAAAAGGTCGTCAGAAATTTCAAGCCGGTAAAATGGAAAAATCCATGTATTTTCGAGAGAAAATAATTGTCAATCTAGCCTTTTCTAGCCTTTTTTTCGACCGAATCTGACCTGTTTAAAAATTCAGAGTGATTCTCTGATGATAAAAGAAAGTCAAACACCGAACTGATGCAAATAAAACTAGACGAATGATAAAATTAAGCGAAAAACTAGATGTTAATGAGTTTAGTAAAACTGAACTGATTTTTAAAAAGACTTATTTGATATCGACATAATTATACCAACTACTATTAAAAGCACAGAATGATTAACCAAAAGTTAAATCTACACATGATAATAATAAAAAAAAAATATAAAATCTTGGTTAATTTCTAAACTGACACAACACAGTAAGATTGAAATGAATAGGTGTCAAATATTACGGTCGGCATATCCTCCTCATTCTACCAACGTTATATGTTAGTGAATATCATGTCCATTTCCGTAAACCCCTCTTTTATTGAAACTATGATAAGTCAAATACACTGCATAATACATACTTCCGATGCTGTAAACCAAGCAACTCGATACCCTATTATAATAAAGCCAGATAAATCCAGTGCCCAAACATCTTCAAGATTGTAAATCCACCACACCATACCATACCATATCAAGATGGTAACATCCACCATAATTTTACCATACCTCAACCGAGGAGCACCCAGGGTCACTTCCATCAGCCCGGGAACCAGCGTAGCAGCTACGTAGAGCAGGGAACCAACGCAGATCACGTGACTGGCATAGAATCGGCAATTACACAACTACTGCCATATAAATATACCATACCACACCATAACATACCAAATCATATGCACGATGGTAAAAATCATAACCTTTATCAGGTAAATTTACCATGCCATACCAACGGAAATCAATACCAACATAATTTCGCCAAATTTCCAATATACCATACCATACCATGTCCACTCAAATAAATAAATAATTTATAACAAGTAACACAATCATGTCATACCTTACTAAAGGCTACCATACCATACCACATCATATGCGCAATGGTAAAATACCCTCCCCCCCATATACCATACCTCAACCAGTTGATCAGTGAGGTCATTCGGAATCTTGTCAATCAACAATTCAACGACTCTCAGTATCTCAGACTTTCCTCTGATCAGCACAGAGTTATGCAGTTGATGATGGTAATGCTGGCTTTGATTGTTCTGCGTCAATGCATTGTGACGTGCAACTTCCTTTGCCATGGTGATAACAAAGGCTGGTGGACGTGCCGTTGCTATGAGCGACAGGGCGTGACGGGCAGTACGACAGGCATCGGCGCGTTGGGTCAAGGGCAGGCCAAAGGTCATGCTGAAAGGGAAAGAGGGCAATTGATGAATAAACAAATTAACTGATGAATATGTATGATCAAATCAAACTAGACGTTTAATTAGTGCAAATAATTGTAAACTTCATGAATATGCATGAGTCAGATATGATATTATTATACATATTCATAACCATTATTGATGAATAAACAAATTAACTGATGATTATGTATGACCAAGAGTTACTTATTTAAATGAGCAAAGTAGATGTCTAATGCAAATAATTGTATACGTCATGAATTTAAAATTATCATGAATATGCATGATTCAGATCTGATAATGTCATACATATCCATAACCAAGCGCATGCTATTGAGCGGCAATATCTTAATCGATTTATCTGTAAATTAACTCATCAATTCGACTAATCGTTAATCCATTCATTCGCTAATTTATGCACTAGACAACTAATTAGTAATTTTATTCAATGATTCGTAATTAAATTGTTTCAATATACAATCATTCGACAACGAGGCTAGATACCAAAAATAATTTAATATATGGGTATAACTTTGACTGCGCGAACTCCTTACACACCTTTAACTGTAATTTTAATAGTTCATATAAAGTTGGATTCACAACAGGAACAATAATATTGATTTCAGAGACTTATTAGTCAATTAGCTCATCCATTCGTCTGCTAACTAATTAATTAATTCATTAATTAACAAATTTGCTAATTAAATTTAACCCTCGAGTGCCCAAGGGGGGGGGGGTCCGACCGGACCACAGACCGGTTTTTTCCGGATAACTTTTTAAAGGCTAGGGATCTGCATAAATGCTTTTAGGTATTCCTAGAGCAACCATTTGGGCATAGAATGGTATATTTTGCGTGAGTATTGTCCAACCCTGCACCCCACAACCACAGCATATACTAAGGGTACCCCATGATATGCGGCTGATATTCATATAAGCGCATGGTTACTGGTCAATAACTATTATTTTATACCAGGTGGTGCTATTGTGATATAATATATATATCAATCGATTGCAAATTTAGTTGGGATTACTTACAACTAAATTATATAACGATATTCCAATCCCTTCTCAAGATATTAACATGAACACGCTGGGGTCCGCGCCGGACGTATAGGCTTTCCTTCGATGAATAACGCAAGCATGCAAACATAACATATGTTTTACGAGATTTTTACACTATTAGTTTACGCCAGGTGGTGCTATTGTGCTATGAGATACATCAATCGATTGCAAATTCATTTGGGATTACATTGAAATAAATTCTATAACGATATTCCAATCCCTTCTCAAGATAATGGCATGAAAACGCTGGGCTTCCTTTGGTCAATAACTCAAGCAAGCGTAAAATGTGTATCACGAGATTTTACACTATTATTTAACACCAGGTGGTGTTATTGTCATATAAGATACACCGATCGATTGGAAATTCATTTGGGATCACATAGAACTAAATTCTGTGACGATATTCCAAGCCCTTCTCAAGATATTAACATAAAACGCTGGGGTCCGCGCGGACCCCCCCTTGGGCCTTCGTGTACCAAAAAATACCTTGGGCACTCGAGTGTTAATAAAGAAATACATTCACTTTTTCACAAGCCGTCGATCACCAACTCAATTAATCCTCGAGTAACATAACACCCTTGTTATGTATTTCGTTCCTTCTCATCTTAAACCTTCAGTCAGTCAGCCAGCCAATCCACACATGCAAAAACTTTTTTAAATTTTTTAACTTTTTAAATTATTTTTCTGCCGTTTTCAACATCACCCCCAAAATCCTTCTTTTAGTCATTCCCTCAACCACTCCCTATTTTATCCCTCCCGTCTCTCCATTAGATAACATGGTACTTATGGGTTATCTACCCCGATTTAATTTTTTATTTTTTCAGCGTTGTTATTCCACGTCTTTTCCGTGAGGGTCGGTTAGGGCTCAGGTTAGGCATCGTGAGGGTCGGTTAGGGTTAGTGTTAGGGTTAGTTTAGCCATTAGAAACTGGTCGATTCATGGAAAAGACACTGTGTCAAAATAAATCGGGGTAGATAACCCATATGTACCGATAACAAAAAAAAACCTTGGCACCAGTCTATCGCCATCGACACACAGTTCAAGCAGTCCAAGTAGGACGGTGGATACATCGAGGTATGGCTCCCAGACGCTGAATCCCCGACCGAGAAGGTCAACCGCCGCTCGACGGATGAGTGTGTACGCCGGCAGAGATGGACTGGGAGGATGCAGCAACAGGAATGTCAACGCCTTACCTATTACAATACGGAAATGAAGAAAAGTGCTTTAAATTTGTTGTCTCGGTATTATATAGTGTCGCTTATCAACGTTTTAAAGGTGTCTGAAAAGAGCTACTATAAGCATACGCGATGGAAAAAATTCATTTAAATTTGTCATGTCTCGTATTTATATAAAGTCTCTGGTCAACGTTTCAAAGGTGTCTAAAAGAGCGATTTATACGCAATGGAGAAAAACAGTTGTCTATTTTGATAACCACAGCTTTTATTATTCAACAGTTTAACGACATCTTATAGCTACAAAGGCTGTTGACGTCTTTAAAGTTACGGTATCAATATATTTCAGTTCACTGTTGTTTAAATGTTCCGCAGTTTCTGTCTTTATTGTCTATCTGTTTTCTTTTCATTGTTCTTTTCTGGAATTTGTATGATGATCTATGTCCATGGCGACAGTGTTCATAAGGTGGTTGCTGTAGATCCTCTTTGATGCATTGGTCATTATTTAGTGTCACTATTTAACATGCATGCATATATTTAACTATACATTCATTTCCTGATTTTTATTTTATTTATTTTTAATTAATACATATATAAGCAAATAGATTAGATATTAAACATTTATATGAAAATCAAATCATTCAGCCATCATCTATAAGCTTAACAATAATAGCAAAAATCATTTTATTCAATGCCTATTTAATCTATTACAGAATTAGTTAACACAGACACATACACACAAACACATACACACACACAAACACACAACAAATACAACTAAAATTATAATTCATATGCAATACTTCTTACATAATTTTTCCATTAGTTATGGTCATAAGTATATTATAAGCTTCAAGATAAATATCTTGATTAGAGAATATATTTTTAACAGTACATTCCACTTTTTTCTCTACACATTTTTTAAGCAGTAGGATTGAAATGTCATTCTTTTTACAAGCAAACAGCACATGTTCGATTGTTTCAGGCACTTGGCATTTAGAACAAAGGTCTGTTTGGCTTTTACCTATCACTTTCAACCAGGAGTTAGTAAGGACAAGCCCCATTCTAAGTCTGGTAATTTGAACTTCTCTTTTTCTTATGGAGTCCATAAATTTTATATCAGTTGATACCAAAGGTTGGATCGATTTATAAAAACGCCCTTTTCGTTCATTGTCGTATTCAATTTGCCATAAATTAATAACATATTTTTTAATTAACGAATAGATTTCCTTTAATTCCAAATAATTTGTTGAATTGACCTCCTCTAATTCTTGCCCTTTCTTTGCTAGGGTGTCTGCCATTTCATTTCCAGATAATCCAATATGACTAGGGATCCATGCTATGATTATACTGCTGCTTTTAAGTTTATTAACATTATCTATAAATTCCAGAAATAAATTAGGCCGTGAACAAGACTTGTTTTCTTTTATAGATGTGGCCACACTTAATGAATCAGTATATATAATATACTTATTTGCATTTGCAGTTTCATTCACATTTTCATTTTGGATAATCCATTTTGTCGCTTCAATAATGGCCGTTAATTCAGCAGAATAAATTGAGGAGTTATCTGCTATCCTATAAACGTTGTGAGAATTCATGGAGGGTACATAGAAAGCTGCAGAAACGATATTTTCAATTTTAGAGCCATCTGTATAGATTGATGTGCGATCAACATATTTATCAATTAATCTTAATGATAGTGATGACATAATGTTAGGAGAGTCCTTCTTTTTGTTTATATGTTTTTTCAAGGACAGATCGACTTTAGTGGTTCTGTTAAACCATGGAGCGGTTGACTGAAAAGTTGGAGATTTAAATGATTCGGATATAATTGAAAAGAAATGTTCAGTTCTTTTAAAAATAGAATTTTGTTTCACAGAAGATGCACAATAGTAATTTGACCAGTGATCTCGCATAGTTTCTGCTGCTGGATGATCATTTGAACCTAATATTTTTGATCCAAACTTGATTGAGTTACTCAATCGACGTAGGTGGAGGGGCACCTCTCCACACTCATTCTGGAGGGCCATTACAGGGGTGCCTTTAGCTGTTCCACAAGCCAACCGCAAAGCCTCAGATTGTACATTTTGCAGCCTTTTCAATTGTGTAGCACTAGCTGTAGCATATGCCACGTCTCCATAGTCAAGGACTGACCTCACAAGTGCTCTATAGATGGAGAGTAGTGCCCGCTTTGAGGCTCCCCATTTATACCCTGACACAGCCCTCATTACATTTATTCTCTTTTTACATTTGATTACAATGTAATCAATATGGGGCTTCCAGTTCAATTTAGAATCAAAAATGACTCCCAAGAACTTGGCAGTATTTTCAATTTTTATATCCTTATTATTAAGGGTAATGTGCAGCTTTTGTAATGTTTTCCTTTTGGTAAATAGTACACCCGTGGTTTTATTTACAGATATTTTGAAACCATTTTCATTGCACCAATCATCTATTTTAATTATGGCATTTTGGATTTTATTTTGAAGCAATTTCAAATCTCGATTTGCATAAAAAATAGCACTATCATCTGCAAATAAAGACAGTCCTACATTTTCCAATCCAGGATCCAGATCATTGATCATTATTAAAAACAATAATGGTGAGATGACGGAACCCTGCGGCGTTCCATTTTCTTGTGAGAATATATCAGATAATTCTATTCCAACTTTGACTTGAAAAGTTCTGTTGGTTAAGAATTTAGAAATCCAATCAAAAGTATTTCCTGTTATTCCAATTTTTCGTAATTTTTCTAACAAAGTTGGAACATGCAGCATATCATATGCTTTTTCAAAATCTATAAACACAGCCAAAACATTTTGTTTATTTTTAAGTTTTTTATGGATATAATCTTGAAGCCTTAGAACTTGATCTATTGTGCTTTTATGCTTTCTAAAACCAGTTTGATACGGAGTGAGAAGTTTATTTGCTTCCAAAAACCACTGTAACCGATTTGTTATCATTTTTTCCATTATTTTGCACAGAGTTGGTGTAAGTGAGATAGGTCTATAAGATTCAGGAGCTGTAGTATCTTTATTAGGTTTAAGAATAGGTAAAATTATTGCATGATTCCATTCCCTCGGGAGTATGCCTGTTGTCCAAACTTTATTGTAAAAGGTTAACAACACTTTTAGAACACTTTTATGGAGGTGCTTAATAAGATCATAAGGAATACGATCCTCCCCTGGAGATTTGTTATTTTTTGATGAGTCTATGGCATCTTGAAGTTCTCGAATAGTGAAGGCCATATTTAAATCCAATGCGCCATTACTACAATAATTTGGGAGAATTTCATTTTCATCGTTTTTGTTTCGTAAATAATATAAGAATTTGTCCGTATAATTAGAGCTACTACTGGCACAGGAGTAATTTTTTCCTAAAACATTAGCTTTCTGCAAGTTTGATTCAGCTTTGGTGCCTTGATATTGTAGGGTAGGAATGGATATTGCAGATGTCACGCCTTCCATTCTCCTTGCCATATTCCATATAGATGATAATTTTGATTGGTTATTTAATTCACCACAATAGGTTTCCCAGCTAACTCTTGCTTCATCTGCAATCACTCTTTTTGATACTGCATTTTGTCTTTTAAATTCTACATAATCATCTAAATTTCGTGAATTATTCATCTTATTACGAATTCTATTTCTCTCATATATTGCTTTATCACACTTCTCATTCCAAAATGGCAATGGTTTATGTCTTTTATTTTTATTTTTCACATACCTTTTCACTGGAATTACATTATTAGCTAATGCGGAAAGAGCTGCTGTTAAATTTAAGAAGCATTTATTTGAATCATCATCCAACAGATTGTCTGTAATATAAGATTTACTTTCACTTTTAAATTTTTTCCAATCTGCTTTTTTAAAATTCCAGGCATGCATTCCCATATTATCTTCAAGAGTTATAATTTCATTGACTTTTGTAATTCCAAGAAGGTGATCTGATCCTAGCGATGTGTTTTCAACAAAATGGGAACAATTTAAAGCCAGATCTGGTGATGTGATCGCTAAATCAATAACAGAATTAATATCTGATTGATTGGAGGTTATATGGGTAGCTTTTCCAGTGTTTAATATCGTTAGATTTTTATCTGTTATAACAGTTTCTAAAATTCTACCATTTGTATTGTTTTTACTGCTTCCCCAACTTTCATTATGACAATTAAGATCTCCAACTACAATTGTTCTTTTATTCTCGAAGATTTTGCTCAGAGTTTCATATTTTATCTTAGCCGGAGGAGGTATATATATGTTAACAATCTGAATGGGACCCATATTAGTATTAATTTCCAAACATTGATTTTCAATATTAGGAATGTCTTTACTTTCAATAATTGTGAAATTAAGCCCATCCTTAATTAGAAAAGATAACCACAGCCGTCGTGTCTCGAGTTTATATAGTGTTATCGAATAACGTTTTGAAGGTGTAAAAGAAAAGGATTTATGAGAAAATAGACGTATTTTAAATTCCTCATGTCTCGCATTTACATAATGTCCTTGGATAACGTTTTAAAGGTTTCAGCAACAGGAACGTCAACGCCTTACCTATTATAATACGCAATTATTATTATTCCAAAAGTTTAACGTCATCATATTTGTGGGGCGCGGTGGTGTAGTGGTGGCGTCGTTGCCTTGGAGCCGGAAGGTTCAAGGTTCGAATCCACCTCGCCGCGCAAGTCCTTCACTCACAATTGCTCAGTGCTTCGGCGTGAAACTCCAATGCAGTGTCCGCTCTGCATTCTGGAGCACCTCTGAGTAGTGAGAACTTGAAGGGGCGCTATAGCAAGTGCACATACAAACATATGACAACAAAAGCCGTTGAAGACAATTATACAAGTGTACAGAGCAGTAAAAATAAACTTATAGAATCCAAACAACACCAACGAGGTGTCTAAACGGCACTTTACAATTTCAATGACATTCAAATTCTAGACAACACAGAGTAGTTCATCTGACACTCGCTCAGTTTTACACATTATGATAAAACGATCATATATCTGAACATTAGACAGTATAGTTGTATATTGATTAATACGCAATGGAGAAAGAAGAGTGCTTTAAATTTGTTATGTCTCGCTTTTATAGAGTCACTGATCAATGTTTTAAAGGTGTTATAGAACTAGCTTTTTGATCACTAAAGACGTCGTGTCTCGCCTTTATATAGACTTAATGCATAACGTTTTAAAAGGTGTATATGAGAAGCGCTCAATGCAAATGGTCATTATTACCACTCATCATTATTATCCTAATCATTAAAATTATTACTTGTATCCATTTATTTAACTTATTTATCTATATACTAGAACAAGTTAATATAGCGCCATTTCAACGTTACTAATCAGAAGCGCTCCCAGTCCAACCCGGTCAAATAAGACAGTCTTAAGAAAATTGAGAAATACGACAGAGAGTCCAAAAGGCATCTGACGAAAAGTAGAATGCACTTGTGACTAGTAGAGTTGATAACATAAGTTTGGCACTCGTAGGATTGCCACTTGAACTAATTATTGTGCGCCTTGAACGAGTTCTTCGTTAGGCTGCTCGCCTCATTGACCGCACTCCTAAATATGCTTATGTCTCAGCCTATATGCGTGACGTTCTAAGCTGGCTCCCTGTTTCACAGCGCATCTCCTACCGAGTTGCTGCACTTGTTTGGCGAAGCCTTATTGATTGTGCACCATCTTTGTCATCCGGAAAGTTATCCCGGAGAAATTGACCTTCTGACAAAAGCAATTAAACACCCATTTTAAGCATTGATTCGCCTTATAAGTTAAACCGCAGAAAAAAGAGAACAGTTCACGCGTTATGACTTATGAAGGGCACATTATGACAGAAATTATTATTCAAACAATGTTAGCAAAAAGTGTTCTAAGCATTTAAACACCCATTTTATGAGAATCATCACACTATAAGTAAATTCACACAACATAAACAATTTAGATAGACGTTGAGCTAAAGTTCTCACTTGTATGTCTGGCGTGCGAGTAGTTGGAGATGCCAAACCCTTCTGCAACATTGCTGCCCCTCTTCTGGTCCAGTTTACCCTCGATGGCCGCCCCAAACTCCGCCCCAATCACCCCCATCATCACGATGGCTGTCGCCTGGCGACTACGACTCTCGTAGCTATGAGAAACCTTTCCAGAAATCTCGTCATCTGAAAACAAGGAAAGAATTATGTTCAGGAACGGAGAAAGTCTGCAGATTACTATAATGGTGGTGGAGTGTATGTGTTCGCTGCCTTGCAGCCGAAGGGTTGCAGGTTCGAATCAACCTCAAGTCGCCGTGTAACGACCCTGGGCAAGTACTTCACTCGCAATTGCTCGGCTGAAACTCCGATGCAGTGTCCGTTCTGCAGTCGGGAGCGCCTCTGAGTATGGAGATTGAAGGGGCACTATAACAAGTGAACATGCAAACACAAAGATGGTAACAATAATAATTTTAAAAAATAATAAATAATAATACTAATAATAATGTAAGCCCTCATAATACGAAAACAGGATATCATTGCTCCCGGCATTGCTATAAATATTATGTAGTCTTCACTAAAGCCATGGATGCTGATTGACAAACAAACTTGCTGTGCAAAGCAATTTCATTGGATGAAAATTGATAAGCGTTGGATAGAAATGCGGTTTATCTGATGTTTCCAGTCGTCTGGGCGAGCGAGTCGGCGGCCAAGAACTTTATTTATTGCTATCATAATTTTATTTATTAATTTTCTTTTTCCACTTTCGCTGCCAATGTGATTAGGTCATGAATATTATCACCATTGTATTTTTAAACATCAATATCGATACATGGGATTGATCAATGAAGAACCTGCATTGTAACCGCAGCACAAATTACAAGCAAATCTAATCCTACGCTTATATATTAAAAGGCAGAAAAATTTTTAAAGGTGTCTGAGGATGGCAATTGTGAGACTAGGAGTTGCAAACAACTAAATACCAGCAGTATTAACACCGTTTTGAAAATAAAATAAAAAATCGTAATTTAACATGTTGCTGTCAAACACTGTGTTTATACACATTCTAAACGTAAAAGAGATCACCCTTTGTCTGAATGTCGGACACTTTGATAGCAAGGTCGATTTTAACCATTATAATAACCCCAAAATAATTTTAAATAAATTACAATAATATAGCTGTGCTATTCCAACGAAATTAATTTTAACCTGTGTTGTCATAAACTTTTTAAAACCATCCATGACTAATTATAATTATTAATAATCATCAATAACATTAACAGCGTCGACAAACTAGTCCCGTTTGATTAACAAACCATATTATAGCAACAGGTTAAAGCGTTTTAAAGGTGTCTAAGTCGACCGCCCAAAACATTGGACATCTAACACCTTATACCAAAATTGATTATCTGCCAACTGTCTTATCTTCTTGATGTTGACCTTAAAATTATTTAGGTTTGACGCCCTTATTAATACGATGGGGCAATATAAATTGCTAATTATTACAAATGGATAGATTCTTTTCTTCCTGAACGTTCTCTATGTGGACCATGGTTCTTCTAGGTCATCGTGGGTGACTTTACACCGCCCTCTTTCAGCCTCCTCACATCGCCCACTGCGCTCTTCAAATAGATTTGATCTTTTAGTTCCTCCTACTAGAACGGCTATGGCTCAGTCACGATCCTTCACATCAATTGGCAACCCCCCTCCTCTTTGGAATACATATATTTTTGTTAATTATTTGAGAGATGGGAGGGCCTTGATGGCACCTTTTTTCTTGGCTTGGCCGGCTACTTCTGTCTAGACGATCATAGTTTCGTATGAAAAGCTAATGGTCACTTCAGCAAATTACTCATTTCCCTCTGGAGGAGGAGAGGAGGAAGAGGAGGACGGAGATGAAGCGGAGGAAGAGGATACGGAAGAGAAGGAGGAGGAAGAGAAATAGGAGGATCAGAGAAGGAAGAGAGGAGGAAGAGGAAAAGGAGTAAGATGAAGAGGAGGAAGAGGAGAAGGAAGAGGAGGAGGAGGAATAGGAGGAGAGGTAAGAAAAGGAAATGGGGAAATACGAAAAGGAGGAAGAGGAAGAGGAAGAGGAGGCAATAAGACATTCAAGACAAGGTAATATCAGAGGATGGATAAATGAAGGATTATGGTTAAGATCAGGAAGAGGGAAAAAAGCCTAAGACAATTAAAGAGACGATCAACATAAATAAGAACAATAAGAGAAAAAAAGGTGAATAAGAAATCCCTTTCTCAGTATGTTATCCAATATGAAACAACCACCTACGCGTACATTAGCCTATTCACAAGATATACGAACTCCAATTGTTTGAATCAAAATATTTACTTTCCAATTCAACATGAAACGAAAATATCAATCGTCCTATAGTTATGATAAACGTTATGAATGCACAAAGTTGGCAAAGTACAATCTTAACACGTTGTCATCAAAAATATAGGAATTTAACTTTAACAGATGTTACAATGTTGAACAACGATCCAGCCGGCTGTTATAAATGCATATGCATGAAGAACACCAACCAAATGATGAGAGTCCAAAGCAAACACGTGCGGATGTTAATTAGTCTATGCATATGCATGAATGAACGCCTAATAATTAACCTTATTCATAAAAATGCAATGAAAACAATTGCATATAAATGATTTATTCAAACCGGGCAGAAACATCGACTGTCTGGGATTACATTAATAAAGAATCTTCGGCTCATGAATATACATTTATAAAACTCAGTTAATGAATATGCATGAAAAAACTCAGACAATGAATATGCATGAATAAATTTTGGTTAATGAATATGCATGAATAAAACTTGGTTAATGAATATGCATGAATAAAACTCAGACAATGGAATGCATGAATAAAACTCTGTTAACAAATATGCATGAACAAAAACCTGTTAATGAATATGCATGAAGAAACTCAGATCATGAATGCGCATGAGCAAAACTCAGTTAATGATTATGCGTAAATAAACAAAATTAATGAATATGTATTATTGAAACTCACTTAATGAATATGCATGAACAAAACTCAACCAAATGAACCATCATGCATAAACACTGTCAACAAATATTAACAAACCGAGATCGGTTAATTAATATGCATGAATAAAACTAAATCAAACGAGTCATGGAATGAATAAAACTCAGTTAGTCATAAGCGTTAGTAAGTGAAGAAAGAAAAGAAACTCAGAATGACTAAAAATAAAATGAGCAAAAACTACTGTTTATACAATGCGCAACCACACAGTAACATAGGAATCCCCATAAAGAATACAAATAAACTGATGAATATGTATGATCAAGATAAACTTACACAAAAACAAGCAAAGTAACAGGTCTATCACAGATGATACTAATCATCATGAATATTCATGATATGCATAAACCAGATCTGATATACATATTCATAGCCAAGCACATGACATTATAGATCATGACTAAGGAAGAAATATGCCACCGGTCATATTGTTACCATTGTATTTATAGTCATAATTTATATAGCGCTTCTATAATAGGAGGACTCCTCAGAGATGCTAACCACGAATACAGCATAAAAAGGTCATTAGTTGAACACTTAGAGTAAATACCCCAATGCTGCGCTTTAATTGGGCGATTTGTAATATTCAGATTGTGAAAACAAAGACTTATTCTGCCGTGCTAAGCAAAAAGACAGTAACTCAAAAAAGACGATTTTGCGTAAAACGATAAAGAAGAAATCGGTTTAATTCAACCGGAAATAAAGCTAGAATATTTCTAAATTTTTGCAAGCAGTTATATATAAACTACTGAATTTTGAAACTAAACTAGTTTTTTGTGAACTTTGTGTAAAAATTGTATAAAAATGAGATACTGCTTTTTTGCTTAGTATCAAAGAATTGAACATCGGTTTAATGCTAAGCAAGAAAGCAGTAACTCATCGTATGGTAGAGCGGGCTGGTTAAAAATAATTGTTCTCTTTGTGATACAAACATGAAATTTGGTATATACCACGAACATGTCCCAAGAAAAATATTTGGCTATAGGGTCATTGCAGATTTGCCCTCTGGCCCCAATGGCAGCCATTTTCCAAAAGGGCCGACAGATATACATACTTTTAAATATCTCGGCTTCTGTTTCTCTTAGAAGTGTCATCTTAGTGTCTAATCATACATATTTAGGGACGATGATTCCAATACTGCCATCTAAAACCAACTCTGGCTTCAACGGCGGCCATTTTTCAAAATGGCCGACCAAAATCGTGATTTTTTAAAATCTCAGCATTAAATCCACTTAGAATCGTCATCTTGGTGCCTAAGTATACATATTTAGGGACAAGGATTCCAATGGTACCACCCAAAACTTCATCTGGCGTCAATGGCGGTCATTTTCAAAATGGCCGTCCAAAATGTGAATTTTGCAAATCCCTCTTTTTGGGTCGGCCATTTTGAAAAATGGTGGTCATTGAGGTTACTGGGAACTATGTGATGGCCCTATTGAGATTCCTGACTGAAATGTGCATGTTTTGACATCAAGATGACAATTCCAGGTGAACGGAAAGCCGAGATATTAACAAATCCCTCTTTTTGGGTCCGCCATTTTGGAAAATGGCCGCCATTGAGGCCATGGGAACTTTGTGATGGCCCTATTGGGATCCTTGACCCGAAATGTGTATGTTTTGACACCAAGATGACGATTCTAAGTTAATTGAAAGCCGTGATATTGACAAATCCTTCTTGCTGGGTCGGCCATTTTGGAAAATGGCCGCCATTGAGGCTATTGGGAAAATTTGGATGGCTCCACTGGAATCCGTGACCCTGAATGTGTATGTTTTAACACCAAAATGACGATTCTAAGTGAATTGGAAGCTGAGAAAGTGAAAACTCCATATTTTGAACGCCATTTTGGAAAATGGCCGCCATTCAGACCCATGGGGAAACTTTTAGATGACCCTATTGGACTCCTTGACCTTGAGTGTGTATGTTTTGACACCAAGATGACGATTCTAGGTGATTTGAAAGCCGATATATTGAAATATCTGTAAATCGGTCGGACTTGAATATACATGGAATACTAAGCAAGAAGACAGTAACTCAAGTTACTGCTTTTTTGCTTAGCACGACGACCCAATTTTGAGATACTGTTAATTTCGTTTCCGTTTTTGTCCATGTTCCCGGACCGATACCGTTTCCTTGCTTCCAGATATGATAGAACATGTTGTCAGGATGTGAAAACAAGTGCTAACTCAAAAACGGAAAAACTTGAGTTACTGTCTTTTTGCTTAGCACGGCAGTATTGTATTTCGAAAAAAGTGGTTGGTAATACACCCAAATTAGACTTTACCCCAATTTAATAAAAGCCAAATCCACGGCCATTTCAAACGAATTCTGTCTATTTAGAATCCTAGCAGTTTACATTTGGGTATTCCATCATTAGAATGTAGTTATAAATTGATACAACCATATTCCACTGTTATATATTATACTGTTAGATATGTTTAGGTATTTCGTCATTAGAATGTAACTATTCCATCGCACTAAAGCACACTCCACTATAAGAACGATTGCGTACAGTCTAGTATGAAGTCATAGGCCTAGCAGCAAGGTACTACTTCATCGTTGGACACCTTTAACAGCTGCACATCACATTCTATTTAAACTCCATCATTACAATGGAATTGTTTTAGTTTTGCTGTCTGCTCCACAGTTAAAAAGAAGGCATACTCCGTTGTTAGAATGCAATTATTATACTTACGAGTTCCACAGTTAGTATTCTACTACATAAATTAAAGGGACAAAATCTACTGATATTATAGGGTGTCTCGATAGGTCGTGAACGATTTTGAATGTAGAAAAATATATGTTATACACAATATAATGTGGAAAGTTTTATACTGGCGGATAGGTTATTCAAATGAAAATGTTAATATGATAAAATTTGATCACTAGCTCACTCAATAAAATTGTAGCGCCAATATCCGTGACGTCATCAAATTCGTGACAAATAAACGTCAAGTTAAGCCGCAAACAATACTGTACGACCATCATTGTTAATCCACACATAATTAATTAATACAAATTAGCATTTAGTATTTAATAATGTTTCCTTTAGGCCTACTCTTTATTACAGCCTCAAGTCGACTAATCATCGAGCAAATAGATTTTTCAGAGTTGTCAGAGGTAGGACTATGGATGTCCACTCCTTACAAAGCCGACGTTTTAAGGTGTTCAGTCAGTGTCTGGGGTTCGGGTTCGGCATAAACAGTTGGAGTAACAAAACCTCATATCAATCCAAATAAAACTTCAGTCACTTCGACTTATTACATCAATGAGATACAGCAGAAAGAGGTCAAACCCGCATTCCAGCGAAGTGCAGTAGCCTATGCGCTCAGTTCACAGCCACACAAAATAAGCTTATGTTTCGTAATAACGGCGAAGGATTATTTCAACAGGACGGTGCACGACTGCACGTGCACACACATCAAAGGCCTCAGTCGGATGGTTGAACAAGAATATCAATGGATAGCCTACATCTCACCGAGGGACTGGCCGCCTAATTCGCCGGATTTGTCACCGATGGAAAATGTTTGGAGTATTATGGCAGCAACAGTTGTTTATGCCGATACCGAACCCCAAACGACCTTAAAACGTCGGCTTTGTAAGGCGTGGACATCAATAGGCCTACCTCTGACAACTCTGAAAAATCTATTTGCTCGATGACTAATCGACTTGAGGCTGTAATAAAGAGTAAAGGAAACATTATTAAATACTAAATGCTCATTTGTATTAATTAATTATGTGTGGATTAACAATGATGGTCGTACAGTATTGTTTGCGGCTTAACTTGACGTTTATTTGTCACGAATTTGATGACGTCACGGATATTGGCGCTACAATTTTATTGAGTGAGCTAGTGATCTAATTTTTTTATATTAACATTTTCATTTGAATAACCTATCCGCCAGTATAAAACTTTCCACATTATATTGTGTATAACATATATTTTTCTGCATTCAAAATCGTTCACGACCTATCGAGACACCCTATAGAATACGTAATCTAGAGTTAGAATGTATCAACTCTTAAACCACTATGTCATAAGAACTCCAATTTCAAGATGTTGGACAAAACTATACTAAGCGTGTCCCCCCAAAATAATCATAGGATAAAATCATCCTGTAGTCATACAGTATTAACGTCCATAGGGCACGCGAACTGTTCACAAAGTCACTGAGTCAAGGCTTTACAAATCGGGAGAATACAATATCGGTCACAAAGAGTACATAAAATACTAATATTATGTCCTGAAAAATATAATCTTGTCTAAACGTCCATAGGTTAAAAAAATATCGACGTCATTCAAAATGCCGTTGAGTTTTAAAAATCTTAACACAGACATGTTCTTTCAAGTTGTTCAGATGTCACGAGTATAGGAAGCAGTACAACCTTTAATAACCTACAGGGGCGGATCATAGGCGGAGACCTGGTCCGAACTTTGGGGGGACGGACGAGCGGCCGAAGGACGATCGCTTAAGTAAGCGCAAAGCCTAAAAAAGGTGTTTTTGACGACTAAAAAAGGTGTCCAGACATTTTGACGACTAATTAGAGACGCTTTATAACTGTTTTACACAATGCAATTTTTACAATACAATAATAAAAAAGTTCAGAAATTTTGAAATATAAAAAAGATGTCTTTTGAATTTTTTCGACTAAAAAAGGTGTCCACAGATTTTGATGACTAATAAAAAGTCTTCAGAAATTTTGAAATGTAAAAAAGATGTCTTTAAAATTTGTTACGACTAAAAAAGGTGTCCAGAGATTTTGATGACTAGTAAAAAGTCTTCAGAAATTTTGACATCTAAAAAAAGATATCTTTAGAATTTTTCGGACTAAAAAAGGTGTTCAGAAATCTTGACGACTAGTAAACAGTCTTCGTCGCAACCGACCGTGCGGAGTGAAGTCCTGTCGCACGATGTTCCGAAAGGAATGAAAGGAACTGAGAGAGAGCGAAAAAGTCTTCATAAACTTTGACGACTAAAACGAGTGTCTTCAGAAATTTTGACGACTTAAAAAAGGTGTGTGCAGATATGTTGACAGCTTTAAAAGTGAGTTCAAAAATTTTTACAACTAAAAAAACGTGTCTTTAAAAATTTGGACACTAAAAAAGTGTCTTCAGAAATTTAGACGACTATGTCTTTTGAAATGTTGACAGCTAATAAAAGGAGTTCTCAGAACTTTTGCGACTAGAGAAAGGTTTCTGAAAATTTTGACGACTAAAAAAGGTGTTTTGGAAATTTTGACCACTAAAAAAGAGTGTCTTCAGAAATTTTGCCAACTAAAAAAGTTGTATTCTTATATGTTGACAACTAAAAAAGGTGTCTTATGAAATTTTGACAACAAAAAGGTTTCTTCAGAAACTTTGAAGACGAAAAAGAGTGTCTTCAATAATTTTGAAGACTATAAAATTGTGTCTTCAGAAATTTTACGATTAAAAAAGGTGTCTAAAAATTATGACGACTAAAAAAGGTCTCTTAAAAAATTTTGACGACTAAAAAAGGTGAAAAGGTGTCTCCAGTAATTGAGACAATTAAAAAAGGTGTTTTCAGAAATTTGGACGACTACAAAATGGTCGTCAGAAATTCTACGCCAAAGGAATCCCCTCCACCCAACTCAAATCCAGGCAACGGCCTTGTGGAGGAAGATGGGAAGGATATGATGGAAGTGGGTGAGCGAATTGAAAATTAGATGGTTTCAATGATTATAATATTAATTGGTTGTAATTGACTTATAGATCTGAATTAAACCGATCTTATCTTGTAGAATCCACACTGGCTAAGTTGAAATTAAACTCAATTCATGATTAGATCGAGAGGTTTTTTCAAAGATTCGTTCGATGTTTTATAATAAGTTGATGGGTAAAATCAAATTATTTGAATTCTGTATATTTACTATAATTATAAAGCTTTTATGAAGAAAGAATTTAAGGGTGTCCAAGTAAGTTGTTTTCAAAAAGGGACCATGTATCCCGGTTCTGTTATGGCATCGCTCTTATGCGTTGAACAGATTTTTTAGTAATTTGTTCGAAAATCTCCTTCTAACATTGTGACGTCGTCAGTCGCCTGCAGTGTGTTCATCAAGTGTCCATGTTCTGACACTTAACGATTGGGGGTGACAAATGCATGAACCGTCCCCCCACCACTTTCTTTGGGGGGGACCGCCCCCCCTGTCCCCCCCTAGGTCTCCGCCAGTGGGGCGGATACAGAAACTGTGGACGGGGAAGGGGTGTCAAAAATTCTCGGGCTTGGGTCTGGAAAATTTTTCTTTCGTATACGCCAAAAAAGTTTATGACCTTTTTCATTAATTAAGTTCATATCCTTGAAAATATACCACATAATCTTGTTGAAACCGAATGGGGGACACGATACATGGGCATTTCTAAATGGGGGGGCATGGCCGGATTGCCCCTACCCCCAGATCCGCCCCTGATAACCTATAACGTCTATAACGTACCAACGAATTATATTCATATATATATATATATATATATATATATATATATATATATATATATATATATATATATATATATATTGACCATATAATTATGTCAAAAAACTTCAAAGTCAATACATAGAAGATAAATGAAAACACCCTTATATCATTATTTAAACATTATATAAATTAATAACCAACTACAAAAGAAACTGATCATAAAAATGCGGCTGATACCAAAAAAGAATCTCAACAAAAAAATGAGCAGCGTTAATAAAACGAGAATGTTGAAAATGAGAAATCTCAGACAGTAAATTAGTACAACACGTCAACGAAGCTTAGAACATAAATCTCAAATAATTCGCGTGCAAGTTAACTTAGTCTGCATATTGTTCAATTCAAAAACCCAATGTGAGTTTAAGGAAAGTCCAAACTAAAAGCCTCTCATATTTTAGACATTCCAAGGTTCTCTCGGAAAAACCCAATATAAGTAAAAAATGCAACGCAACATAAAAAGTTTCGTGGAAAAATTATGATAATCATTTATTTTTTATACACTCACAATAATGGAAAATGATGCCCACATGAGAAGTTGAAAATAAAATAATGGGGTTCAAACATTGAATTAAGAAATCAAAATGTTTAAAAGTAACGATAATAATAACAGGTTTCTACAGACAAACCAATAGAAGAATCTTTTATAAGCTGATTCCCTGTACAGAGTTACAGTAGACCATAGTTAAAAAGTCACCCAGATTTCCTTACAAATTCAAAAAATTAAATAAAACGCAAGTTTATATATGCCATCAGAAGAAAGCGTTAAAAAGGTGTGGAATAAAAACCATAACTACTAGGTAGCCATTACACATGGTCTGGTTATTCCCATATTCAATCACAACAATTATGTTGAAACGCATGTCTTAAATTATTATAGAATAAAAAAAATCAGGAAAGGTAAGTAACATAAAAAATTACTTGTCGTTTCATAATTATTATATTCCTATAATCCAATCAAAACATTAATCAACATCGTTCCTGTGATCTAATCCAAACATTGTGTCCACATCAAACATATTTTAGAGCGTATGTTTATATATCAGCCGTTGAATTTATAAAAAAGGTGTGTAGCATCAACACAATTATTCGTAACCTGTTTCTTTCTTACAGAAAACCAGCTATCCACATTTTCATATAAGATCACGCCTTACTACAATCAATAAACCGCAGTCAAACTGGACCACTGATAAATGTCCTCATCAACACTTTTCACGTATAGCGTCCTTTGCTAGACCTAAAAGGCGCTGTACGCCTTATTATACATAATATAAAAAATCACAATGCTGAAAGCAATTATGGGTTAGGCAAAACGCGTGGGCATATACACACCTCCTTTAAAGAATTACAAAGACAACGTGAGTAGTTTCTTAAACACCTCTTTTAAATGATATTCTCGTTCAATATATACTAATAAACATTCATACGCTTTGACTTTAACTTGATCAATGAATGAATGCAAATCGAGTTTTGGTGCTGGCTATACAAAGACGAGGCGATGAATAATTGCTTACGATATACATATTATTTCTAACATAGTTCTATGATAGTGCGAATTCAGGGCCTGGTTACGGGTGAAATGCCAAACCAGCGGCCCCATAAGACGTCGTTAAACATTTGAATCGATATTGGATAGCTGTAGCGTGACAGTACACTTATCTGAAGAGAACAAACTTAAGATATTAGTAGTCAAAGCAGCACTTGAGCTAGTATTAGTGATAAAAATAATAACCTATTATATCGTTACTGTATGACCTAAACGTTTATAATTTAACAAGTATTAGCTAATTGTGCCAGGACTATGCCTCAGAATTTTATAAATTGATGAATATTTACTATTTTTATATTTAAGAAAACGGGCTGGAATTTCTCGGACACTGTGTAGATACAAAGTAAACTTTAGGACCTCTCTGTTCAAACAAGCTCTAAGCCTAAAGACATAACCTCTCAAAACACCCCATATGAAACTCAACCATTGTTTTTCGAACGTCAGTTTTACTTATAACGGGATATACCTCTTAAAAGAGGTTTCCAAATTATCACCATTAGGCATAATATTTAAGTAAGTATATTTTTTTAATGTATCAGGTGCAAAACGCACTCTGGTTTACAAGCATATAAAAATATGAGTAACAAATACAAGACACATCTGGCAGCCATGCATCAACGGCGCTCAATCATATAGCTCAAACCTATTGATGGCAATTTAATCTGGCTTAAACGTTTCTTCTGCCGTCGTTTTGAACTTAACTAAAAAAGTCAACTGCTTCCAATTTCAACCTATTAGAATATAGTGGAACAACTTTTGTTTCTGTTTGTGCAATTTATCATAATATTGTGGAATTTATACTGTGCATTTAAAACGCGCCACTACCTAATGAACAAACAAACACTATTGCGACGTATTTTGGATAAGGATGGATCGAGTGCTAAAGCGATCACAGATGAATCATATAGCGGCCGGTTCCTTATTTTATATAGTTTCGCTTGTGACTGTTAAAAAGGTGTTGACGGTGAAGAACTTACTGAATGTCCCGGACATGGTAACCGCCTAGGAGGATCGAACCCCTACTCTCCAGATTAGAAGGCGACCGATCAAACCGCTGTATTAAGTTAAAGACTTTTTATATATTATATAAAAAAGTCTTTAACTTAATACAGCGGTATTATGTCATATTATGTCAAATGCCATGAAGTGATACTTTTTTCGGCAGATGTTGGACACCTTTAACAGCTGAACATTACTTGCTATGTAAACACCATCGGCCCACTCGCATTATCTGCCATTCGCTCGCTTATTTGAAGGTCGACTTTAATAATCACTGACTCATTATATGAATAATTTTTATAGCGCCCATTATATATATATATACCCATCAGGAGCGCTCCCAGCCCAACCACGGCAAAATCAAAAAAGGCTTGAGATATTCATGAAGCACATTTTAACGGGTCAGATGTAAAAATGAAGCTTTGAAGGTAGGTCATTGCAGATGGACGGCCTTACAACCGAGATAAGCTCAGGGTTGCTTGGCAGCTAAGCGAGCCCGAGATCATAAAAGGTGTCACTGCACAATCCTAGAATACTATATTTTACAGTCATAGTCTCAAAATTCAGCATCTCGTAAGCCAAGCGCAGGGCACTAGCTTATTCACGAGCACTATTTACCCAATTTCAAGTTGTTCCCATCTTATGACCATGGCGCAGAAGTACTTGCTTGTTCAAAATACCTACAACCAATCGTATTTGCCTAACGATCAATGCTTAAGAAAGCACATAAACAAAGTAAAAAAGTGCACGAAGAGAAAGTCAAATACAAAATTAAGATTAAATGGTGATAAACGAACTAAATAAAAAAATGACACACATAGTAACAAGAATGGACACCAGAGGGACACATCATCCGACATCAAACAAAAGATTTCGCACGGAGCACACACTTGCAGCTTGTAACTGCTTCTATCAATTACAGTAAAACTTCAGTATTTTGAACTTAAGTATTTCGAAAACGTTAACAATGTTCTCTTGAAAACTTCAACATCACAAAGTTCTAATGCACTGATAATGGCATCTTTTCAGTCAAATAATTGAAGCAACAGCCTTTCATGTTAATTCAAACTTAGCTCAGTAAAACGAACAAGCCCAACATGAATTTCCGTCCAAAAAAACGTTCAATAACAATAAAAAAAATTCAGCAACTCACTAACAGAAACAACTCGGCAAAACAAATTTCGGGCGAAAGCCGCAAATCGAGAATTCAACCCATCCCTTATCCAAAACCGATGCTGTGTCCATCTAGTTAATTAATTCGCGAGCATACTAAGACACCTCTAAAAAGGTATCTCCTTCCGCTTTATAAGCAATTTCGACACCTTAAGAAAGTTATATCGGTAGCATATATTTTTGTTTTCGATCTTCCTATCTGTCTCCCTGGATAATTCACTGCTTATGAGTTTTGGAGCGATGATGTTGTGTCCCTCTTCTGTTCAGAGGAGGAGGAAATGATCGTCGCTTACTTCCTCCGAAGATGTCCTCATCCTCGTCATCGTCCTCGGCCCCACCCTCAGTATCGGCCCCCGGTTGGACGACAGGGTGCTCGGCCAGTAGACTCATTGAGGCATCGACGTAGCTCGGTAGGTAGGGACCCCACTGCTCGACCACATCACGGCGCCCGTCAGGACCGATGCGGCGCAGCTCGGCAAGCAGAAGGGCCTGCGCTGCCTCGCGGATCTGGACAGGAAATAAAAGCATGCAATTGTTTTGGCTTCAATTAGATCCAGTAATAATAATTTCAAAGAACGCTGAGAGATTAAAATCCACAAAAAATATGTTTTTCTTGGAGGAGGCCAGTAAAGTTTAACCCTTATAGGGTAACCCTTTTTCGGTTACAGTTGTTGGTAACCGGGGGGTAAAAAAATACCCACAATTTATTTTCGTCAAATCTAGAGAAATGTTTAACCAATTTCGGTCCTGTTTAATTTATATGATAGACAAAAACATTGTCGAACGTAATGAGTAACAAATCTTGAATTAAAATGATGACTCGTGATTATAAGCGGTCTGATTAGCTCATGACCAACTTCCAGCAGGAACACACGGCGCTTGTACAAACGTAGGCCTACTGAATGTGCGTGATCTCGCCATGTTGGATTCTGCAACTTCTATAATTATGATATATGCGTTGAGCGCTGCTGCATCAACCAAGAAATAGAAGAGGCCATCTTCTGGTCCTGTAACTGCAAGTGTATCCCTTTGTTTCCTGGTCGAATGATTCCACGGCGCCTTTTGTGGCGTTGTATTCACCTATTTCTTTCGATAGCTTAATGCAAAAGTAAGTAATCTACACTAATTATAATGCAACCTGAAATAGAAATCATACAGCAAAGAATGGCTAATTCATATGCAAAAATACAAGAACCACATTATCTCCAACAATTCAGTTCAATCAACTACTATGCTTACATCTACATAGTGTAGAAATGATTTATCCAGTACTGGAATATGAAACCTTACTTTTCACACTAGTCTGCCGCTAGGTGGCAGCGCAATTCGGCACAACTGAAAACGACATTGTGAAGAAAAAACATATTTAGGAAAAGTCACAAAAGCACAAGTCTATTTTCTTTTATTCAAAAAAAGTATACGAAAAAAAGTAGGCTGGGGGTTATTTTTTACCCCCCGGTTACCCTATAAGGGTTAAATGAGATGTAGACAAAAATATTGAGGGAGAAAGTTAGAAAAAGTGCTTAAGAAGATCCTTCTATAGAAAAGATACACAGTTTCAAAAAGGTGTTTTTGTTTCGTGAACAGTGCTTCTTGCATGTAGGGTATTTATTTTTAGGGTATTTATAAGCAATGATGATGATGATGATGATAATGGATGATAATGGATGATGATGATACTTTTCGTTTAATTTCAAACTGATAGAACGCGGATTAATTACAATTCATTGCAATTTTTTAAAACCCTTTTTTTATCTCTTTGAGCTCAATAGTCAGCGAGGAAACTGCATTGGAGAGTGTATAGGAGCAATTGAAGGACTAGCTCAAGGTCCTACGAGGCGGCACCGAACCCACCGCCCCCCCCCCCCCCTTCACAAAGTATGACGCATGAATTTAACTTCGACATTTAACATTTTGAAATAAAACGATTATTATTATTATTATTATTATTATTATTATTATTATTATTATTATTATTATTATTATTAATAATATTAATAATAACTATTATTATTGCCAAACGCGCAAACGACTATCATTAATAGACACCTTCAAAACGTTATTAAAATAAATTATATACATGTAAATTTCAGACAGTAAAATACTTCAATAAATCTTCATACTCCACTCCAAATGGAAAAAAATATGATAGCTTACAGAAATAAAGAACCAATAAAAAGTTATTTTATAAAATAACTCCCGTCACTAAACGTAAACTCTGGTAGTGCAAGTCCTGAATCTGGAGAATGGAGGAGGGCAATGCATGGGCAAAAATACTTTACCATCTGCTGATTGAAATATTTTGTGAACAAGTGTTTTGTTGTTGTTGTTGTTTTGAAATATTTTGTTATTGTATTTATTTCTATAATTATTACTACAACCACTATTGTTTGCGTTTTAATTGTAATTATTGTTATCATCAGCGTCGTCGTCATCAACATCGCCGGGAGCTATCATCATTATCAGTGACATAACGATTATAATCATCATCAATATCATCATTGTCATCACAACTATCTTCATCATCATCATAATTAATATTATTGTCAATATTATCATCATTATTATAGTTAATAGTGACATTGCAATGAATGTAACTATTCGGACTACAGCATAAATTAAGGACTCAAAAACACACAAAGTCTGACAAAGACAGACATACCAATAAGACAGAGACATACAAATAAAGAGATATCAGACCTACCTCTAGGCATCTAAACAGACACAGACAAGGACAGACACAGACAAGAACAAACACAGACACATACAGACAGGAGTAGACAAGGACAGACACAGAAAAAGACACAAACAGACAGGAACAGACAAGGACATACAAATACATATCAAGAAGACAGATACACACAGACCTACCTCAAGACATCTATCCTGCCACCTGCGAGCCAACATCTCAAGCTGTGGTGGTTTGAATTGCAAGGAGAGAAGGTCAAATACAAAATTAATTACATTCGACCAGGGTTGGACTGAGAGTGCTCATGAGTAGAACCTTGAAGGGGCGCTGTATCAAATTTATTAAATAAAATAAATCACAAGTTACCATAGGCGTCGAATTCAATTGTCGACTGTCAGTTTGAAATTGAACAATCAATAGTAATAATAAATAATTATAGTTTATCACTAACAAAAGATTTTTAAATAGACACCTTTAAAACGTTGTCAAATATTACTATATAAATACATCGACACCTTTAAAACGTTGTTAAAAATTACTATATAAATGTCAGACCGTAAAATACTCCATTACGTCTTCTCCATTGACAGCTCACATAAGTAATTATATCAATAAACTAAAATAATTTGGAAAGTAAATCCACTATTGTTCTTTTTGTAATTGTGATTAATGTTATCATCCGCGTCGTCTTTATCATCAACATATTATGGTCTAGGCCAGTACTGGCCTAGTTAGCTACACCGGTAAGCGAGAGCGGCATTCGTCTGTTGGATACAACGGACTGCGGTTCAAGCCCCGGGCTGGGAGTTGACATTTAGAGATTTAGATATCTCGGGCTAGCACGTGTGGGACGCGGTGGCGCAAGCTCCTGTGGAGCGACCTTGGGCAAGTTGCTTACCCATCATTGTCTGTGGGGAAGGCAACGGGAAACCACCTCACTCATCTCATCCCCAGGGGCGTAAAGCCAATGAACCTGCCTTCGGGCAGAGAACCATCATCATCATTATGGTCTAAGACAAAGAAAGAGAGATACAGGCAGACAGACAGGGGCAGACACACAGACAGACACTGACAAAGACAAACAGAGAAAGAGACCTACTACCTTTCCTAAGCATTATATACTGCCATCAGTTCTGGGTTAAATACAATCATAGAAACATACAGACAGATTCAGACCCTGACCGAAAGAGACAGACTAAAAGAAGACAGACACATACAGAGACCTACCCCCACCTACCTCAAGACATCTATCATGTCACCTGCGTGCATTACAAGGACAGACACAGACATACATAAACCGACACAGACAAAAACAAGGACAGACACAGACAAGAAGACAGAGACATACACAGACCCACAGACACCTACACAGATAGACACAGACATGGACAGACACAGACAAGGACAGACACAGACAAACACACAGACAATGACAGACACAGACAAGGACAGACACAGACAAAGACAGACACATACAGACATGAACACACATACAAGGACATACCCAGACAGATTCAGACCCTGACCAAGAGAGACAGACAAAAACAGACACATACAGACACAGACAGATACTGACAAAAACTGACAAAGACAAACAGAGCAAGAGACCTACTACCTCTTCTAAGCATCTATCCTGACATATGCGTTAAACACAAACGCAGACACACACATACCTCTAAGCATCTATCCTGCCACCTACGTGCATTACACAGACATACATAGACAGACACAAACAAAAATAAGGACAGACAGATACACATCTATTTTAATACAATCACAGAAATATGCAGACAGATTCAGACCCTGACCGAGAGAGACCGACAAAGACAGACACAGACAGACAGACACTGACAGAGACATACATACAGATACAGAGACATATACAGACACACCAAGTAGACACAGACACATACATACACAGACAAACATAGACATACAGAGACCCCCATCCACCTACCTCAAGACATCTATCCTGTCATCAGCATTAAATACAATCACAGACAGATTCAGAGCCTGACCGAGAGAGACAGACAAAAACATACACAAACAGACAAACCCCCAGACACCTACCTCAAGACATCTATCCTGCCACCTTCGTGCAAGCATCTCAAGCTGTGGTGGTTTGAATCGCATCTTTCCGATGAGATCTGGAAGCAGAACACAATGCAACGCAGCGAGATGACTCCAACCTTGTTTGTTCTGAGACTGCAGCGTAGACTCTGCGTCCGCAGCCGATTGGTCGTCGCCCCTAGAAACGGTAACCATGGAAACAACAGCATTGTCAACTGATATTTTTTTAGTCTACTGCAGAGGCGTATTAATTGCAAATAGATGTTATACACAGACAGAAAGACAGGCAGAGACTTAAAGAGATGTAGACACATACTAAAAGGACGAGAGAAGACTAAAATTACTTGTAAAGAAACATTGAGTCGAATGAGAGAGACAGGGATGCCACTCGTTGCATTTTCTACCTAGTTTTTTTCGAACTTGTCTAGGTTTATAGTTTTTTTTATTCAGGATCTAGCTTTATTTTCTCACCACGGTTTTTACATAAAAACTGATTTTTTTGGTGAAAATGCACAAAAACGTTAAATTAAAAAAAAATTGATTGAAAAATTGTTTAAATTGCAAATTTTTAAGTGAAGGGTTAAAAAAGAAAATTTTATAAGGAATGAAAAAGGCAAATTTGAATATCATCGGACGACTAAAAAAAGGTCGTCAGATATTTCAAGCTGAAAAAATCCATGCATTTTTCAGATAAATTGTTAATCTAGCCTTTTCTGGCCATTTTTTCCACCGGATATGATCTTTTTTTCAAAATTCAGAGTTTCATCCCTGGAGACAGGCAGATAAGGAAAGACAGAAACCTGAACGCAATGCATGACAAGACGAATCAGAGATACAGAGAGAGATACACAAAGAGACATAGAGATAAACACAGAGAGATAAACACAGAGAGATATGCACAGAGACATGACCTTGTAGTAATAGACAAAAATGACAGAGACTTTGTGCCTTCTCCGTGCCATCAAAAGTACAGAGAGCTACAGATAGAGACAGATAAAAACATAAAAATACACACATAAAGCACCATGGAGGGAAAGCCATGGAATTAAGATAATATAAAGATATGATGTAACAGACCATTATAATTGCTATCCACATTTTATGGACATAATAAACAAATGTACATCTTCAAGAAATACATAAAGATATATAAAGACATATAGAGATACACATACAGACAGACATAGACTAACCGTGGTGTCTGTCTCGCCTTGATAAACGTCGCATTCGACATACTCATCAACGTATTAACCACAGATATAAAGATACATAGAGATACACATACAGACAGACATACACTAACCGTGGTGTCTGTCTCGCTTTGATGAACGTCGCATTCGACATACTCATCAGCGTATTAACCACAGATATAACAGCCAACAGATGCTGCGTAGTCACCGCACTTGATATCTGCCAATGTCCCACCGTCGCAGTCATCATGGCCTGCTGGTTGGACGGCGCCCCCCAGATTCTTATACCACCCGGGCAACAACAGGGACATCTGTCCCCCGGGGGACAGGAACCCAAAGGCCATTAACCGCTTGGGGTGGAGCAGGCCTAGTTTCGACAGGCAGAGGCGGTCAACGTCACGGTCCAACCCCCAGGCATGGAGAACAGACATAAGGATCTGGGCAATTATGAGGGTAGCGCTGGTGGTGTTGGTGGTGGGGTCTTGGATTTGGAGGCGGTTGGGAGGGGGTGAGGAAAATACTTTGCCAACCCCGATCAGATTTATGACCTAAAAATACAATTATCAATTCACTTTAATAAAGACGTGTGAATCCATTTCTAAAGGTGTCTAAAACGATTGCTGTAACAGATGCTAATCTCCATTCGCTAGCGTAACCCGATAGTGTTGACTGTTGAGCAATAGAACAAGCGACCTTAATTTTATTACTGTTTTCTTTCTAGCTATCCTTTCTTTCCCAAATACATGTATTTTTAGGTAGTTGTTGTTGTATAGTATGACTATTGAAAATTGCATATTTCGATTTTTTATGATTGTCTTCATCCAATGTTCCTGCAGTGTGTTTGTAGGCGGTTCAATAAAGCACACACTTACTCACTCACTTACTAGTCGCTTCAGCTGAACCTACTCGAGTGATTATTAATTAATTTAGTTTATTTACTGAAAATTTGATATAGCGCTCCTTCAAGGTTACTACTTAGAATATATTAATTTACTGAGAATTTGATATAGCGCTCCTTCAAGGTTACTACTTAGAATATATTAATTTACTGAGAATTTGATATAGCGCTCCTTCAAGGTTACTACTTAGAATATATTAATTTACTGAGAATTTGATATAGCGCTCCTTCAAGGTTACTACTCAGGAGCGTTCCCAGTCCAACCCCGGCCGAATAAGACAGTCTTGAGAAGAGAAAGAAATGAAGTAGTAGAAAGGCCAATAGGTATTTGACGAAGGATAACAGGGAGCTCATATTATATCACTAGCGTACCCGGGCACGCGTTGCTTTGGCTGAAAAGAGCATTCAACCATCCCTACTACCTCCCCCTCCCCCTCCCTACCCGATAGCGACTCGGATAGCGCCCTAAAACGCTTCAGCAAAAAGGCCGCAATCGAATGTGTTGAAATGCGCTTCATAAACGGAACACACTGAACCACCATTTGAAAAGCGCCAGAATTTTAAGGCAAGCGTTGCTTTTTGGTTTAAAAGATTGCGCTTTTTTCCAAAAACCATTTTGCAAACCCCGCTATGTTGGAACTAAACGTTCTGTACTCTGTATATTGTGTCATGTGTGATGTTCAGCCTGTCATATATTATTATTATTTCCCTATTTCTTATCCTGCCTTTTATTGTAATTCCATCTATTCTATATTCGGCTAACATGCCATTTCAAAGACCCTTTTGTAGTTAGTAAAATAACCGCATTCCAATATTAAAATAATATCATGATTGAACAACGTTTCAAAGGAGTTGAAGCAAAATAATAGATCCTAAGCCTTATAGTATATAAAACTTTATATGTTCCATTTTTATATAATATTGGAGAGAAATGTTTAAAAGGTGTTGAAGCAAATACAAGGTCCTAAGTACTTCTAGCAACTTCCCAAATATAAAACTATCTACGTTCCATACTTACATAACATCGGTTAGATATGTTTAAAAGGTGTTCAATAAAGTCATTATAAATATTCGTTTCACAACCTTAAAAAGGTGTCTAAGGTGACTGTACTAACCATAGAGATGTACGCTATATATATAAAATATATAGGCTAGAGAGAATATGGCCTATCTCCTCTGCATGGAAATTTGGAGTCACCAACGACCTTATTATTATATAACCGGAAATTACGCTAGTGACGTCACAAGCCAAGGTTGGTATGAGAAATCGCCTATGATTGGTCGGTATACGAACAGGCGATTTCTCATGGTATGTGATTGGTCGATATGAAAAGAGACAGCAACGCCTATGATTGGTCGATATGAATAGGCGATTTCTCATGGTATGTGATTGGTCGATATGAAAAGAGACAGCGACGCCTATGATTGGTCGATATGAATAGGCGATTTCTCATGGTATGTGATTGGTCGATATGAAAAGAGACAGCAACGCCTATGATTGGTCGATATGAATAGGCGATTTCTCATGGTATGTGATTGGTCGATATGAAAAGAGACAGCGACGCCTATGATTGGTCGATATGAATAGGCGATTTCTCATGGTATGTGATTGGTCGATATGAAAAGAGACAGCAACGCCTATGATTGGTCGATATGAATAGGCGATTTCTCATGGTATGTGATTGGTCGATATGAAAAGAGACAGCGACGCCTATGATTGGTCGATATGAATAGGCGATTTCTCATGGTATGTGATTGGTCGATATGAAAAGAGACAGCGACGTAGATTTACAGACGTGATATTCCCTTTAGCCTTATATTTTAATACATCTCTATGGTACTAACCAATGACAAGAGGTGTTCTACAATAAACATACCAACGACTTTCTTCTGTGTATCCGATAGACCTGGGTCCTGTGCTATGGATGTGTAGAAGCCCAACGTCTCAAGGGTGTTTGGAGAAAGGGCCATGTACTCCTCACTCAGAAGTTGGACTAAATGACAACAGAAAATGATAAAAGATTAGTAACAATAGAATGGGAGAAAAAAGATAAGAAATTAATATCAATAACAAAAGTTTTTTTAAAATAAATAATTCTGAAACTCGAGTGAAAGGCGAAAATATTGTTTTAAATTAAATAAATATCAATTATCCACAGACTTTCTTATAGTACAATTGAAATAAATCATTTTACTTTTTAAAAAAGTATCATCATTTACAACAATTATTATTATTATTATTATTAGTTTGTCATTTTTTTAAAGACATAAATGTGTCGTATAATCATAAAAATAAAAATATTTTTTAATAATAAATAAATAATAATAATAGTTCTTCGGAACTTTTGTCAAAAGTAATAAATTATTATTATTGTTGTTGCTGTTAAATATGTTAATATTATTATTATAAATTTTTTTACCCGAGGTATCTCAGATCCCTCGGGATTTCAAAAAATTATCCGGAGACTTTAACAAAAAATTGTATTCTGGAACGGCTAGAACTCGTCAAGATCAGGCGAAGCAAAGGTGCCTTGGAATGCAATGGCGTTGAAACGTTATTATATTTATTATAGTAATTATAATTATTGTTAGTATTACAATACAAAAAAGATCAATGACAGAGTGTTATTAAACCAGATAGGCTACTAACCTATGAGAGCCTCCGTGTCAAAATACACAACATGTGAATCAGAGTCCTTAACCCATTCCCGCCGGAATTGTTCCGATACCTATTGGGTTATTCGAGTCACCCGCGACCCGATCCGGCGGGAAAGGGTTAATACTACTAATATTACAACTATGACAACTATTACTATTACCATCATTATCATAATCAGCAACATCATCAGCAGCAACAGCATGTAGTATTATAATACTATTATTATTATTATCATTGTCATCATCATTACTACTATCATTAATATTAACATATGAGAGCCTCCAATGTTCTTCTAACCATGGCAAATCTTGATTAATCGACACGCGTTTGCCGTCCTTATATAATTGCCACTTTAAACGTTAAAAAGGTGTCTAAAGCGACCTTTCTAGAAAGCATTATGAAAATAATAATTATACCAACATATGAGAGATGAGAGCCTCCATGTCAAAGTAGATGACATACTGTTAATATTACTACTATTACTACCAACACTATCATTATCATTACAATCATAATCATAATCATTAGCAACAGCAGCAATAGTAGCAGCAGCATGTAGTATTATAATACTATTTCTACTATCACTATCATTATCATTGCAATCATAATAATTAGCAACAGCAGCGATAGTAGCAGCAGCATGCAGTATTATAATACTATTACTAATATCATTATCATCGTCAACATCCTCACTATTATTATTACCAACCTATGATCAAATACTATTATTATTATTTGCCTATGTCCCCCCTCTTTCAAAGAGCCATGGGACTGGCACTGTCCAGGTAAGATCAAAGTAGACAAGTTTATTACTATCACTATTATTGCTGTTACTACTACTATTATCATCGTCATCGTCATCGTCATCACCATCACCATCACCATCACCACCATCACCATAACCCTCATCATCATCACCACCACCACCACCACAACCACCACAACCACCACCACCACCACCACCACCACCACAACCACCACCACCACCACCACCACCACCACCACCACCACCACCACCACCATCATCATCATCATAATCATTACTACTATTAATTACCACTAACCTATGAGAGCCTCCGTGTCAAAGTACACAACATGTGAATCAGAGTCTTTGACGTTTGTCTTCAATCCTTGTATAACTGTGGCGTACCAGGGGGTGAGTCCACAGACGCTACGGGCGCCTTCCTTCGGCTATCGCCCCGCTGCAACCCATCGCCCTCAGGTTCGATGGCATCACTTAGCGGTGCCGTTTCAGCGCCCGGGAGAAACTCGGTCTTACCAGGACGCCGTGAGACTCCCGGGTCGCTGTGCGCTGCGTGGTCCTCGCCAGCGACTTCACTCCTGGGGGAAGACGCTCCCGAAACCGACGCCTGCGATCCACTGGCCCGCCCGGCTATATCAGACCCGCTCTCTGCCTCATCCGCGGTCGCCAAGTAGGCAACGTCCTGAGCACAAGGATGACCGACGCTCAACACAGGGTTCTTGTTCCCGCAGGCAGAGCGGCCTCGCCGGGCGCCGCTTCTCGCGACGGCGGTCCCCGTCTTCTTACCCGACTTATCGCTCCCTTTAGTTATCACGCGGCACCGAGCCGCCACCGAACCAACACCACCACTGGGGAATACTGCCGATTCCTTCCCCGCTGACCGTGTCGCTTGAAACCAGGGCCAGTCTCTCAGGGCAAATGCCCGACTCATCTTGTCGATCACAATCACCCAAGTGACGATTAACACACAGACACTCCGACGGGCGGAGGCGGTCCGTAGGCCCGATGGAAACTGAAGCCAACGACGGTCGCCCTCCGTCACCGCGCGCGTAAACTCCACCGACACGAAACTCGCAAAGACACCCGCGCCGAAGCAGCGGCGTTTGCCGGGGTGCTCGCCTCACCCGATCTCCCGACACGAACACTCACGACCGACACCGAGACCGACAGACAAACGCGGGTTGCCGACTTGGCAGAAGACCGCAGGAACCAACAGTTTGGCCGCCGGTGAACCACTTGGGACGACCGGGGCTGACGCGCGGCTCCAAATAGCCCTTGTCTCACGCGCTCTCCCGACACGAGTCGCGCAGCCCAAACACTGTCGCTGCCGGTAACTTCCCCGTTGACACTTAGCCGGAAACTCATAAGAGCGTCGTGGTGCGATGCTGTTCGGTTTCCGTAGATTCAAGGTAAAAATAAAAGGCCGGGAGGCCTGGGGAACAGGTAAACGGAAAACCCGTGTCTACAAAAAGACTGATATTTTATAGGTTTTCTAATGGCGCTTATCGCCCTTACTCTCAACAGTTACTGACCTCAGTGGTAAGTCCCTGACAAAACACTTGGTCTTATCTAGCACTGTAACGTAAAGAAGACTACCTTGCAAAGCCCTCAGCTTGCCTGGACTCTTGGTCCACCACTTACTCCCTACTCAACGGTGAGCAACAGATTCTAGAAAGTGACGAGTCACACGAAGAATCTAAACAACCGATCACCAAGATCGCTTTAACACAGCAAGAGTCCAATGTCGGCTGACAGACAATCGAAACTCCGCAAGAAACACCCGGTAACAGTAACACCGATTACAGCGCCCAATGTCGGTTGGCAGACAGTCGATTATCCACCACCAAGGACCTGCAATACAAAAGTTACAGACGAACTCACCCGGTACCACCAACAAGGATACAACCGTCGGGTTCTTCAAAGAGGAGACCCGCCTCAACTCTACAGAAACAACGACACACAAGGAACACGTAACTTAGACTGTAACCAACAGTCAACGGAACCTTCACAGAATACTGCGATCGCCCGCTAGGCGTATCACGAATACTGTATTCTTCCCTGAGCTGTCACGCAGCCTCAGCAGCTCGAATCTCAGCGATCGATGACAAGACACAGCCCTGACAGATCTTGCCGCAAATCCGCACTACGTTAGCGTTGCTTCAACAGAGGATCGCCGTAGTCGCGTTCGAACGTGGCCAAGCCACACTGTAGGAGACAGACGAACACAACCGAAATCACTGTAGAAAGTCGCAGCAGAAAACGCTTTAACAATCTAAGCACGTATGGAGGAAACGCTTCCTCCACGTATAAAGCAGCGCACCGTGTGACACGTCTTAGTCCACCGGCAAAATACATGATAACACTCTATACTTTGGCCTAAAAAGTATACTTGGTCTTCCATAGGAAGAATCTGAAACCTAATATTATAAACCTGTCTCAAAACGAAACCGGTTTCAGGTACAAGACACATAGCCAAAAGGCTACCCAACGAGAGTCATGCTTACTCCAGCCAAGTCTCGGTAAGTAGTTATTTTGTCTTATACCTCTTGTGGCATGTCCGCCACATAACCATCGCAGACGCTTGTGATCTCTGAATGAGACTTGGATGAGTTGTTCGCGTTGTCTTTTGTTCCATTGCATCTTGTGCTTTCTTTATCTGCTGCTGTGCGAGATTGCGAAATGTTGCGAGATTGTGTCGCTTGAACGCCTGCGCTATGCTTATCGTTGGATTCGTCAGCTTCTCACCCACGTCCTATGTAGGTCGACCAATCCAGTGGTCAGTAAGTAGGTCAATTAGTAGGTAAGTAGGTCAACCAATCAGTTGGTCAGTAAGTAGGTAAATTAGTAGGTAAGTAGGTCGACCAATCCAGTGGTCAGTAAATAGGTCAATTAGTAGCTAAGTAGGTTAGCCATTAAGTTGGTGAGTAAGTAGATCAACTAGTAAGTATAACAGACGGTTAAAAACGTAAACGACTAATTTAATCGGCGAGTCAGTCAGTAAGTACGCAAGTAAGCAAATGATAAAGTTAGATGACGTGTGTGTGTGGGTAAGTAATTCAGTCAGTCAATGTGAGTGAGTGAGCGACTGAGTAATAGAGAGTTAGGGGAGTGAGCAAGTCAATGGATGAGCGAGTTGGTTACAGGTATGAGTGTGAGTGAGTGAGTGAGTGTCAGTGACTGTGCTACTGAGCTACTAAGTATGCCTGATCTTCACACGCATGAGAAAACCTTCACACATTAATGATCTATGTTATATAACAGTGTCTTTGTTATTACCTGCTTTTCCTCACAGGCGCTCAATATGTCCTCAGCCGTTAATCCATGCACAACACGATCCAAATGACCTGCAAATTAATAAATATTTCCGCCTTTTCAAAATTCCAATAGCCGTTTGACTTAGAGCCCAATTATATATCGTCAAACACCAACGTTTTAAAGGTGTGTAAGTAAACACTTTAGTATAGTTGCTGTACAAATGCTCAAATACAACACAAAGGGCTTCAACAAAACCATGATTAGCCAGCTGCGCCATTCTACATAGCTTCTCGAAGGTAGGGTTGTACACGGGTCCAATATGGCCTTCCGCGTTTCTGCTGCCCAGCAAACCCCCCACCATGCCGTGGCCGTGTATATACGCATAGATAGACAAAGAGACAGACAGTGGCAGATAAAGAGACTTAAAGAGACACAGACATGTTTCCATTTGCCATACGAATTTAAGTTAAAAATTAAAATACCTTTTTGATATTCTCAACCACCATTATATAAACTTCTTGAGTCACAGACAAATAATTTATACCAGGATGTAAGCAGCTGCATACGCAAATCAAGTCAAATATTGTAGAAAAAGATTCTTTAATTTAAGCAGAAATCCAAAACACTGCATCTCAAGATGGTCCTGACTGAGACAGTCAGAAGTAAAGAGAGAAAGACATATAGAGGGACAGACAGAAAAAAGACAGAGAGACATATACAGACACATACATAGAGATAGGGATATAAAGAGAGACATATAGAGACACATACCTCTTTCCAAATACAAAAACAGAAAAGACAGAGAAACAGACGCACCGATATACATAGACAGATATAGAGGTAGATCATTCCATTAGCGAGTGTGATATATAGACACAGAGAGACACACACACACACACACAGACATAGACAGACAGACAGATTGACAGCCGCACACCTGTTTCCATTTGCCAGACAAATACAATTCCATCAGTAAGTGTGATGGAAACAGAGAGAAAAAGACATACACAAAAACACATAGAGAGAGACTATAGACAGAAATAGACATAGAGACATATAGAGACATCATTACTTCAGTGAGCGAAACCGAGCCAGATACAGACACACACATAGAGATAGACATAGATATAGACATAGACAGACATACACACACATAGATATAGACAAAGACAGATATACAGCCACACACCTGTTTCCATTTGCCAGACGTATACTGTTCCATCAGTGCATCCTACAACCACGAAGTCATCATGTGGTCTCCACTTAACCGTCTGAATAGGAAAGAGTTGTCTTGATGCCAACATGATACACTTGCGTTCCTTAAGCGACAGCAGAGACAGCGAATGGTCGCTGGCCACAGCACAGACGCTAGACAGCACACGAGGCTATTGACAACAGACACAGTATTATTCTGGACACCTCTTTTAAAGTTTCTTGAGTCTTTATATAAAATATGTGTTAACATATTACTACACCTTTTTAAAGTATTACATATGCCCATAATTACCAAAATGCCAACACAAAATAAATCGGCTGTTTCTAAAAACAGATTGGCCACAGCACAGACGCTAGACAGCACACAAGGCTATCGACAACAGACACAGTCAGGCAGGAAACAGTTACAATCATGCAAGACACCATTAACATTTTGTGACACCTCTTTTAAAGTAATTTTCATCTTTATATAAATAAGTGTGTTAGCAGTTTACGACACCTCTTTTAAAAAACAGTTCATGCCTATATTTTAAAAAATCGATATAATATACAATCTTTAGGAATTCCGAGCTCAATGCTTATTAACAACGAAACTAATTTTATGCTAAGACGATTGGTAGTCCCCAAAATAGGTTATATAATTATAGTCAGCTGCCAATGACGTTCAACGACATAACATTACTATTCATCCTTACTATTATATAATATGAGACAGGACTGTAGGACGAGATCTAGAAACAATGGAAAGACTTAAAAAACGCACTCAACGTGGAAAAAGAAATAAGGACATAATCATCAGGACTATGATGGATAGGCAAATTAAAAGAGGACACAACACCAATAATGGCCTAACACTAAAGGAGCAGCAATGGACAGACAAATCATGTGTACTCAACACCACCAAAATGACTGGCAACACGATGGTGAAGATAATAATGATGATGAAGACGATGGCAACGACGATGATGATGAAGACGATGACAAGGACGATAATGATGAAGACGAAGAGAACGACGATAATGATGAAAACGATGTCAACAACGACGATAATGATGAAGACGATGACAACGCCAATGATGACGACTACAACGACGACAACAACGATGATGATGATGATGATATTCACTCACATTGCAGTTATCCGGTGGTACAATCAGCTGTGTGATCTCTCCGCCATGTACACAGAATGAATGTAGTTTCGTTCCATTGACAATGTCCCACAGACAGACGGAGAAGTCTACTCCACCCGACACCAGATGGCAAGGGTCGTATCTGGCGCTCTCATTGAACGGATAGAGCAGGCAATTCACGCGACCCGTGTGACCACGGAGGATCTGGTGGGGCAGCGAGTCTGAAATGCAGCCGTCGTCGTCATGGTTACGGTTGTCATGGTAATGGACGGATTTATATAGCGCCTTAAACGTCCAGGCAATAAAAAGTTTAGGAAAGTAAAATATATACTCCCTGTGACACTCCACCTTTTGCCACTATGCTTCTTTCTCACTTAAAAACTTTCCTATTTAGCCATTATTGAACTTGGAGCGCTTCTGTGTAGTTTACCTTGAAGGTGCGCTATGTAAAAAGGCAATAATAATAATCGCCTATAATGGCGCTATAACAAGTGTGCGCAAAAACAAACAAATAATAACAATAATATCAAATCAGTTTATTCTGAGAATGAACAAGACAAACAAAACAAAACCAATGTATACTGCAAAGAAAAATACTAGGCTACACAGTAGGCCCTACACATAAATAAAAATTAATGTTCACAGGACACCTTGATTGTATAAACGGTGAACACTCAGAAAGGGTCATCCAGAAAGGGACAGGTCCCGCTTATCATAGGAATACATGCACCTTTAAAACGATTTGACCTCGTGCTATATAAGAAGGCGATGAAGGCAAAAGTTAATACAAGGTTCTAGGCAAACAAGAAATATTATTATGAGAAGAAGTAAAATAACTGAATTTAAATTACGACAACTTAAGTAAAAATACGGCAAAAAAGTTAACAAAATTTAATCCAAGACAAGGCAGGTTTAACTGAATCTAACATTAGCTTATAGTCAATATCAGTAAAAGATAATTTTTTTCTGTGAGCAGTTATTAATTTTCTTTGCATTAGAGAGATCATTAAAACATACGTTAAAAAATTATTTAAATTTTTTCGGATTATATTACATGTATATTCATTTCAAACCTTAATAACTGAATTTATACATAGCAATTGCAATACAGGTAAAGTCATGGACGTTACCTTTGTCCTGGCCACTATCCAGCAGTTGTAGGATGATGGCAAGAGCGCCAGGAACAATAACAATGGAACCATCATCACGACCACAAGCCAACTGACCACGCGCTGGCATGTAGATGGTCGCAGTCACTTCCAAAACACGACCATCAACATTGTTCTAGAAAATGTAAACAATCTCAATAATTTCAAAGAATTGTGTGTTAGCAGTGGTCATTAATGACACCCTCCTCGCTCATCGATGCTTGGGACTGGCACTGCCACAAAACAGTTACAACAGTGACTATTCCGATAACCCAATGTGTCACAAATTAAAATAAGACACAAAATTAATATGCCACAAATTAAAATAAGACACACAATTAATATGCCACAAATTCCAATATGTCACAAATTAAAATATGCCACAAATTCCATTATGTCACAAATTCCATTATGTCACAAATTCCATTATGTCACAAATTCTAATATGCCACAAATTGAAAAACGGGGTATATGACAGGCTAAAGATGTAGGTCTGCAGTTTAAAAATATCGATTGCTTAGACATCTATAAAACGATTTCATCCAATGATATAATAAATGTGGAACCTGAAACATGACAATGACATAAAAAATTTAACAATGTAAATTTTTCACTTCAACAGCTTTCCCTGTCATCAAGCAATCAATCGATCGATCAATCAATCAATCAATAAGTCAATCAATCATAATTTACAAATGACATGATGCATTGATGGTAACACTTACCAGTTGATCAATGATTCCTGCTCCACTCTTCCGAAAGAGACGTCACACATTTCGGTTTGCCCACTGAACAAATCACATCACAGTTCAGAGCTTAATTATAGTGGTCCATTCATATTATTATTACGACGCCAAACAAAACTTTTCTCTCCAACATTTCTTGTGGACCCCACCAATATGTGCACATTCAAATATGTCTCTATTACCCATATACACACTATGGAGTTCATTATAGATCGACCCGAAAGAAACGGCATGATTTGCGGTGAGAGAAAGATGACAAAAGATTATTACCAGAGAAAAAGTTGAAGCAAACTGATGGCTGAAGTCCATTCCACAGAGAGGGACCAATGCAGGCAAAGCATCTGGATTCACCCATAGCAAGTCTAACGCCGTGGAACAAATAGGTAAAGAAGATCACAGGATCTAAGCGAAGTGGCAGAGAGATACTTTGAGCCAAGACAAACTAATCTATCTACGTGGTACATACAAATCAATTAATCAGTCAATCAGTCAATCAATCAGTCATTCAATCAATCAAACAATCAGTCAAACAATCAGTCAAACATTCAACCAATCAGTCAAACATCCAATTTATCCATCCATATAATCTTTTTTTCTTTTTTTTTCTTTTAATAATGTACAAAGTATTTACAAGCAATTTACACGATTGCATTCTCGTGCATTATCAGTGCAAAACAACATGAGCACTGAAACGATTCACAACGAATTTAAATGTTCAAATTGAGATTCTCAATAGTGTCTTTTATGATACAGTGCATTAGATAGCACTGCAGAGATTAGTCAAAATGTCAGATTAGCACTCTCATGTTCTAGGAATTCTATTCCACAATAGAAATCCATCCATATAATCTACCTTTCAACTTCTAAACCATCAATCTATTGATCCATTCATCTCAATATTCAAATATTTATATTTGTTTATGCAACCATAAAAAAGGTGTGCATATAATTAACCATCTACTAATATCGATCCATCCATCTCAATACTCAAGTATTTATATTTCTCAACGGAACCATAAAAAAGGTGGGCAAATAATTAATACCTGGAAGGTTTTCGAAGCTGTCTTGTCTGGCCAGCTTCATCTTGTTATCACTAACATCTGGTATTTGCCAGATGGACAAACGACCTTGACAATCTCCTCTCAACACCAATTTACTCTCTCGACCTCTACGGCCCAACACGTACAGCATGACAGGACTACACTCCAACGGCTGACAAAACAAAACAAACAACACAACCATGTTTTTTGCTTGTATGCCCTACTCAGAGGCGCTCCCGAATACAGCGCGGACACTGCATCGGAGTTTCACGCCGAAGCGCTGAGCAATTGTGAATGAAGGACTTGCCCAAGATCCCTGCATGCTCACTCATTCATTCATTCATTTTGAGAATTTATATAGTGCATCTTCTAGAAAACTACTCAGAGGCGCTCCCAGTGGCTTGAGGGTGGATTCAAACCTAGAACTTTCCGGGTCCAAGGCAACGACGCCACCACTACACCACCGCACCCCACAATTTGAATAAATTCATGAATGTTATATTACATACATAATGTAATCTGAAATTTTTCACAACATTGACCATGCAGAAGCGGTATGGTGGTGTAGTGGGTATGTTCAGTGCATTGAAGCCGGAAGGTTGTGGGTTTGAATCCACCTCAAGCCGCCGTGCAATGACACTGAGCAAGTCCTTCACTCGCCATTGCTCAGTGCTTTGGCATGAAACTTTGATACAGTGTCAGCGATGTAGTCGGGAGCGCCTCTGAGTAGCAAGCTTGAAAGGGCGCTATAACAAATACCCATACATCCATAATATTATATACCATACTTAAAAGAGCGGCAGTTGCATTTATGATCTCCACACCTTTTTTATGAAAAATAAGTAATTATATAAATAACTGCGTTAATATGTTTTGACACCTTTTGCGCGTTGTTCAGGTCTAAAACGGCCAACCAAAGTAAAACAAAATCACTATTACTACAATGTTCATGCGCAACAAGCCAATTTATATAACGCCAAATCGATGCAAGAAATATTTTATGAGATATGTATGGCCAGATCTAGAAAGAAATATCACTATCATTAAATTTCCAAAATTAAATTTGCAAGGTCGTTAAACTCTAAATATTCAATCCAGCTATGATCTGGAAAGTACAATGTGAGATACAAGTCAGACACGGTTAGAAGTAAAGAGGGCAATGATATCAAATTAGCTAGTTTCGGGAAAAAAGTAGCCCATGATCACGGGATTGCAACTGTACAATACAATTGCGTATAACTCAAATTCACTAGATAACTAGGCAATGATTAATCATTAATACCATTATCATTATCAACATATTGGACAGACGTAACAATGGAGGAAAACTGAAAATGAAGAAGTTTCTGGATTGGATGATAGGATACCACACCTCAAGAGAACGTAACGGTAGGATGGATGGATCCGATTTGACCAGGGTCTATGACAGCAGAGGCCGTTACCCTGGACAGAAATTTGCTCGGCATATTACAGCACTTATGAGCAAGGTACTAGATTAATTTCTCAATTTAACAGTAGGTTTGGTTAGCTGCATTATATAGACATGACAAATATTCTAAAACGGGTGTCAAAGCACGTACGCTTTTACGCATCCATATGTATGCTATGCATAAGAATCATTAATTAATATCATTATCAACATAATGGAGGGATGTAAATGAAGAGGAAATGCTTAACAGCAAATAATATCAACACCTAAATATGATTCTGGTCAGCTGCCTTATATATGCGTGATCAATATTCTAAAACGGGTGTCAAAGCAGATCGGACGTTAAACAACCAGCAGAGTGGCAGAGAATAACATGATGACTATCAACATATTACTCGTCGTTGTCATCATCACCACCATATAAACTTTTTAGTTTAACGGTTCTACTGGGTTATTAGGTATACAACCACGGCTGCCTACCTTTTCGTTGTAGATATCTAGAACAGTGTATGCCTGTGGTCCCATCTGTCTTGGACTGCTTGGATCGGCGATGCGGCGATAGTGCTCGCTATCGGCATTGACGCTGCGAAGAAAACAAATCTTTATTAGCGTCGCCCTCCCGTATTATCCAAGCTTTGGACTAGCGCTGAATGAGTGCAAACAAAAGCAAAGTTTTAATGTAAAGAAATGTTTATGTAAAGCAAGTATAAAGTAAGGCATCAATGGTAGCTTTAGTTATAACAGTTTAACGTCACTGTGTGATAACAATATCGAATGCGACGTCCTCCTCTTTTAACCAGGCTTGGGACTGGCATATCGCGCATACTTCTATTTATAGACAAGTCTACAACAGGTAAATAGATTACATGCACTTGCGGCTCACTTGTCACTGCAAGAGGCGAGCACGGTTTATCTTGCTCGTTGGGTTTTGGTCGTATGGCTCGTCATGGTACACTAAACGACTTGATCTACCGTGCTCTGATCAAAGCTGGATACCCAGCAGCCAAGGAACCTCAGGGCCTGGTAAGATCGGACGGCAAGAGACCGGATGGAATCACCCTCATCCCATGGAAAGCCGGCAAAGGTTTGGTGTGGGATGCCACAGTGGTGGATACGCTTGCACCGTCTTACCTTGCAGCTTCAGCCACTCGAGCCGGTGCAGCAGCTAGCCTGGCGGAGGACAGAAAGAACCAAAAATACAGCGCCCTCCTTGATGCTCATGTTTTCGTCCCGGTTGCTTTGGAAACCCTAGGTCCGATCAACAACAAGGGCCTAGAGCCCTAGACTTTATCTCAGATTTGGGTCGTCGTCTTACAGAAGCTACCGGAGAACCCCGTGAATCAAACTTTTTATTTCAACGGATTTCCATAACTATTCAACGATTTAACACAGTGGCTTTTTCAGGTTCTTTTGTTAAGCCCCTAATGGACATGGATGAGGGCGGTTGCCCTCATTGAAATTGATGTGTCATGTTTGTAATTTTTGTTTAAGTGAATAAATGTGTTGTTGTATACCTCCACGTATAAATTGAAAAATAAAGATCGACGCAGAATTTATTGGACAAATGCACAACTTAAAAGAGGTGTCAAATGATCTCCAAGCTATAAAGTCAGTGTATGAATCTGTTACATTGCAGACCACAATTAATTTGTCCGCAATAAACAATTACGCAAAATTCTATAGCATCTTCAAGTATTTGGCACGGACTGTAAAATATAAAAATTTGAAAGTTTATCTTTCTAATTTTGTAATCTTAGGGAAGGCCCTTTGAAAAAATCCTGATAAAAGTGATCAATTCAGTCCATGCTTCGTAGTTTAGGCCTACTTATATAGCGTCATCCAGAACAGTTATACAGGTGTCTAAAGCGTTTGCTTATCGTGTACATAACAGTTACACAACATACTATTATACAATTTAAAGTTTTAATTGACATGAAGGCATGATATAATTATTACGAGAGTTATTTATATTTGACACGCCCCGCCCCCAAGAGCGAAACGACCGACTACAAGGAGGTTCTTGTGTAAAGCCACAACAACAACAACCACGACGATAGCGATAATAATTATATTCATGACATGAAAATAAAACATAGAGAAATAAAACACAGCAATCATTCGACGCAAACTAAGGTAAACATTCTTTCCGGTAACAGAGCTCTAAAAAAACTGGGTAGGTACTAGGTGGGTAGAATTTTCGTTTTATTTTGATAAAATATTTTTATACAGTGATTACCAGGAAAATTATACCACTACCTATTTGTACAAAGGAACACAAATTGTATCTACCCAGAAAGTGTAAAAATACTCTGTCTACAATCCGTTAACTATTCTACATGATTATACTTATCAATACAGACCTATATTTACCACACCAACTTAATATTGAAGACAAAATACTACAACTAGCCACATTTTCACAGGCACACGCAAGATTGCAATGTTCTACTAAAAATACAAATAACTACTTTCGTATACCAGCAATTTCACAAGATTAAAAAAAAAACTAAAACTACTTTCTCAGGCTTTTCTATGTCATCTTAGAACAGTTTTATTTCACTGTGCTGAGGTTTGGAGCGCCTCTGAGTAGCCCCGTTGAAGAGGTGCTATGTAATATAATATGCATTTAATGAATGAACAATGAATGAATGAATTTGCCAGGTATCGATCGATAGCGCTAGGCAATATTTGTGAAAGAAGGACTTGCTGAAATTTCCTACACAATTAGCAAACATTTTCGCACATTAAAGATCCTAAATACGGGAAAACCTGCAACGTAAATCGTGTCCCATTTTATATAACATCGCCTTTTGCCAATTTAAAGGTGTCTAAGATAACCGCTCTGACCAGTCTCACTATTCATAACAAAGACTGTTATAGATTAAAACAACTTTTGCTAGTTGTAGTGTACTATATATATATATATATATATATATATATATTTATGTAGCGACACTTTGTCAAATACTACAACTGGCCACATTTTCACGCGCGCAAGCACACACACACATAATTTCACATGATTACAACTACTATAACTACAACTACTTTCATATGTCAAAAAATTCACAATATCAAATAACACTAAAACTACTTTAACACACAAAAAATAATTTACCAGATCAAAAGAAAACCTAAACTACTTTTGCATACAATACAAATTTGCATGACCAAAAACTACTTTCACATACAATATTACAATATCACATGATCACAAGCTTACACTCAAACTACCACTACTACTACTACTATTACTACTACCACAGACTACTTTCACCTACAATTACTTACTTAGACTTAGTTCCTCCTGTTCCGATCGGAGCATTGGTCAACAAGTCTTCGCCACTCCATACGGTCACCAGCTACCTCCTCCGCCTCGTCCCAATCCAGTCCCATCTTCTCCAGATCTTCCTTAAATGTACGTCTCCAGGTTTTTCTTGGTCTGCCTCTTCTTCGCTTTCCCCCCTCCGGAACCCATGTTATGTTGTCACCTACAATAACAGAATAAAAAGATAGTCACATCAAATAAGAACAAAAGATAATTTTTAAACTTAACGACTACAACAGTTTATCATCACAAAATGACTTTAGAGATCACAAAAGTTGATTGTCACAAAATTGACTTAATGACCACAACGTCATCATTGCACATTCTTTTTTGCCTTCTCAATTTCAGTTCAATTTTAAAGAATTACAAATTTTCACAAGATCAAATTTCAGGTACTAGTAGTCTAAAGGCCTACATATGACCAGAAACAAACCCTATAATATCATAAATTGTCACGAGATGGATTCTGGTAAAGGATAATTTTAAAAAACCTTCATCATGATTCGCATTAGCAATTAAAAATCCAAATTTATGTAACCAAATCTGTATACTGCGACTAAAATCCATTGGAAAACCCCAAAATTAAAACCCATTTTTTCCTGGCCCACTTTATCAATTGTTATATGGGGGCAATTTAGAAATATTTTCTAAGCCAGAGCATCAAAAAAAATTAATTATAATTAAAAAAACAAAATGTAAATCTGATTTTTTTAGCCAATTTTTTAAATTATAATTAATATCTCATAATTAATAAAACAAGATAAATCTGATGTCATGTGGTCACCAGTCAAAGAAAGATATGCTGACGACTTTTTTTCTTGGCGTGCATTGTAGCATATTGTAAACAAACCTTAAGAGGCTGAATGAAGAAAGAAAGAAAGAGAGAGAATCATCAATTACATAACACGTCATTGGCAATTGGAAAAAAAAACACACACACACACACCAAAAATTGTGCTGGTTCCCCGCTATGCTGTGCAGTCATGTTGGGCTCCAACAGCAATGTACTGATGCAAGGTTGGTCCAGGAAAACAATTTGTGGCCTAGAATTTGAACTGGGGTTATCATATCTTTTGAATGCAACGTATCAGATTTTGTACCTTTCTGTATTTTGGTAGTCTGTAATATTCATGATAAAGGTGGTAGCTAGGGGGGTGTTTTGAGTATTTGAACACCCCCAAAAAAATTAAATAATGAAAAATGAAACATGAAATAATGTATTGGCCGTCCAGAACTTACTATGAGAGCTCAGTACGCTTTCCCAAACCCCTTAGTCAGTTGGTTGCTTGTTGCTTGTTGGAACAGAAAATCTGTTACCACAGGCGTGTTCACAGTCCACGTAAAAACACAAAAAAATACTGGCTACCATGGCACTACCAGATTTGTTTAAACTAACTAAACACTTGGAAAGACTGAACTTCAAAAGCACATGTGGAGACAAACATGACAGCTTTACCGCTTGCCAAAGCAGCAAGCCCTTAGACCCCCCCCCTGGCAGACATTCAGTTGGGCGGGCTCCTCTTACCTGTACATCGCCTTGCCTCTCAGAAGACTTCCATGGGAGGAGCAAAGAGAGAAAAGTAAGCAGGCAACTGCTAAAGGCACGATCATCAACAATCTCTCGCCTATCAGCACTGGGGTTTCCCCTGCACTGGGGTTTCTCAATGGGGGTTCCCCTGCACTGGGGTTTTCCTATTTAGGTCTGTTGCATTGAGGTATCTCCATGGGCTCCCCTGCATTGGGGTCTCCAAATGAAGCTTTAAAGAGTAACTAAAGGGACACAGTGCATTAGGATGAAGATACGAAGGAAAATTGCACAATCAAGTTTTAAAAATGAATTTAATCAACTAAATAATAATGATGAACGGATGAATCATCACTTAGTGAAAAAACATCATTACAATTCCCATTTAAAGAATTTTATATAAAGGCGTAATTCATCATGCGTGTGTGCGTGTGCAATTGCACATGTGTGTACAACTAATGCCATAATCCTAGTTTTCAAATATATATTTTAATAATAACAATAAAAACACGATTTTTTTACCTAATAAAACCTGAAAGATAATTATTTAATGATAAATTTATCAGAAGCGCTTAACTGCAACTTGTTGCTGCCACTCTCCTGGTTCCTCCTCCTTTACCCAGACTTTTGGGACTCGCACTAGAATCTGTGATGACCATTTCCGTGTGACCCTGTGCACATTAAAACTGTTTGAAATAATAATAATAATAATAATAAAAAAGTGCGACCTGGTGGCGGACCGGTAACGCGTCGGCTCACGGAGCGGAAGGTTGCGGGTTCGAATCCGGGTAACGACCTTGGGCAAGTTGTTTACGCACACGTGCCTCTGTCACCAAGCAGTATAATTTGGTACCGGCGTAAGCTGGGAAGTAAACAGCAAGTCCTGCGATACACTGGCCCTAGTGTCCAGGACCTTGGGATTCGTCCATTGCTGGCTCAGGGCCATGGAAAAGGAGATGAGCACCTATGTTCCTCATGGAACGGGATGGGGGGGGGGACTTTTATAATAATAAAAATAATAATAATTAAAAACAATTAATAATAGTAACAATAACAACAATAACAACAACAACAACAAAACAACAATAACAACAATAGGAGTAACAATAACAAAAGAAAAAGGTGAAACTCACTTGGCTGGTAGTCTATAGAGATATCCTCTTCCTTCGCTGCTCCAAACAATGACTCGATCAATTCCAATGAACTCTCCACCCGTCCAACGCTCACCACGACGACTCGACTCTGAACAGAGTAGCGAAAAGTCACCGGCATCATAAATCTGTAATCGTAAAGAAACATAAACAAATTACAGAACAAAAAAGTTAAGAAAGAACCAAGGCAAAAAAAGACAAAAAAAGTTTTAAAATGAACTAAGGCAGATGGTAAATCAACAAAGAAATTTTTTTTTTTTAATTAAACATTACTGAAAATATTTTTTATAAATCGTAAACCACCATTATAATAAGAACTTCATGATTTTTAATCGAAAATTTATATCACTCAGAAATATAATTAATAAAAATAATAACAGACAGCAAGTAAAATAAATATGGTCATGTGCAAAAAATAAAAGACGAAAAAACAAGACAAAAATAAACAAAGGAAAAAACCGAATTTTTTCGAGAATAAAAAAAAAATTTACAATATGAACACTGCATAACAATAACAAACAAATTAATTAATAACAAAACTATAAACTATAATAATACAACCCATAATTTTCAATTTTATATAAAAAATAACAACTCGTATTCCTCAACCAATCAACAATTAACTGACTACAATCACAGACACAATATTTTAACAAAGGTTAAAAAACAATGGCCTTCACTATGGCAAAAAATATCAAGGTCGCACCTGCCAGTATTTCGAGCAGACGATGAGAACCGTGCGTTGGTTGTACGCACAACAACGTAACATCTGTGCGTTTAAACAACGAATCTGTTTCGACTCATCCTCAAATACCTGAGGTCCAGGCTACAAGAGAATAACACAGGAACACATTTAATTAATTAATTAATTAAATTACAGCAAATTATTTATTAATGCAATATTTGTATTAAATAATTCATTGAAGTAATATAATTCATTGCTAACAGAATAAGGAAAGAACATAAGAACACAGGTAATTAATTCAATTAAATTAGTAAGTATATTGTTAATAATTGATTAGGCCAAAAAAAAATATGTTGTGTTTCCGGTAACAGAGATAAAAAAAATTGGGTAGGTAGGTCGGAAAATATTTTTATTTTGTAAAATATTTTTATGCAGTGACTATCCGAAAAAGTATACCCCACTAGTCTTTTTTGCACGCTGAAACAAAGCAAGTATAAACTGCCTATTTCCCGACTGTGTGCAACTAAAACAGCTCTAGAAACAGTCCTATTAATTTCATTTTGTTGACGTCTCTTATGTTATGTCAATACAAATGTTAAAAAAAAAAATTAATTAAATTTTTTTTGGAAACAAATTTTTTTTTTGGGAAAAATTTTTTTTTTAATAAAATTTTTTACAAAAATATTTGGGTCGCGGCCCTAAAAATGGGTCGGTCGCGTTACCGGAAACACAACACTTTTTTTTACGCCTTACTCGATGAACTTGTAATAGGTATTCATTTACTTAAAAGAACTTTAGAAGTAATATTATTGTGGTTTAATTATTTTGTTATTGATGTAATATTTGATATTAAATAATTCATACAAGTAATAACATTTTCTGATAACATAAATGCTAAAAAAAGAATAAATGGTAAATAAATGGTGATGACGGCAATGCTGATGGTGAAAACGATGATGATAGTAATAGCAACACAAAACTTTCTAACTACATAAATAAGTAACAAACTAATTTAATTTTTAATAAATTAACTACAAAAATTAAAACTAATTAAATTCTTGTAGTTATTTCGATTTAATTTAATTTTTTTAATTTTTGTAGTTAATTTGATTTAATTGGTTTAATTTTTTGTAGTTAATCCGCCCACCCATCAATCAATCATTCAATCAATCCACCAATCCATTCATCAATCAATCAATATGTCTACTCATCAATCAATCCATCAATCAATATGTCTACTCATTGAATTAGAATTTAATTATTATTATTATTATTATTATTATTAATTAGTCAGGCCTCGTCTTCAGGTTTTGAACAGAAAGATCCTCGGAAGGCCACGGCATTGAAGCGCTGGATTGAAATCGACAAACGCTGGAAGAGATAGCAAGTTTCTCTAGACTCCCTTGAAAATTCGGAAATACGCCTTCCTAAATCTTTGAGGAAAACAAGACTGCTTTCGTCATCTCTTCTGACTCGTGCTAGATGACTAGATGACTACAAAAATAAAATTAGGAAATTAAATAATAACAGACAGAATATAAAAACAATGGATTACATAAGACTAGTTATTTCAGATAATCTGATGAAATTAGACAAACCTTTGCCTCAGCTCCAGATATCGTCCAAACTTTGACCATTCCGGAATTGGTTACAGCCACAACGACGTCATCTGAAGAACAAACACAAACCACAAACTAGCACCATGTTGACTTTATAACAGTAAGAAATTTAATTCAATTTTTCCATAGATCTTTAACCCATTCGATACCTATGACGCCGGATATATCCGGCGGAGGAAGTAAATCGTATTCCCTCTACGCCGGATATATCCGGCGGTGCTGCGCTGTCTGTTTAATAACCTCAGTATACAATATAACGTTGCTTTTTGTATCCCAGATTATGCCTAATGTTATCTATGATCAATAATTCCCATACTTTGGTTATGAATCGGGGTTTCCTCTGGTTTGGGATTTCGCTACCGGAGGTAACAAATTCCTGTGACCGGAGAAATAATTGAAAATTCGACTTTTATCTTTTTCGACGGCAGTGATTGTAAAAACAAAAGTTATTCGTATTTTTCATTTATATAGCGCCTCTTACAAGACAACTATTCAGCTCAAAATAATAGAACCGTAGGCCTATACGATGTTATGCCAATAGTTCAAGTTTGCATTAGGTGTCCACAATGCAGATGGCTAAACTCGTTTAGACAGCAACAGTCCTAAACGTATTTTCTATTTGAATAGCGCCTACTCAATTGGAAACTGTGCTTAGGACTGTAAAAGTTGTCATCTGAATGAATAGCCACCTAAATTTTGGACAAAAAGTTCACTTGAACTATTGCCATAGCTCTGAGTAGTTCCATTATTTTGATATGAGAAGTTCTCATTGAGTAGGCGCTACCGTGTGTGTGTGTGTGTGTTTGCTGTTTAACGTCACTGTGTGGTAACAAAGACCATTAGCGACGCCCTCCTCCTTTATCCAGGCTTGGGACTGGCATTGGCGAAGTTAATGTGTGGGGTGACCAGAGATCCTTTGCTCACCCTCTCTCTTGATTGGTCGTAGAATGCAGAGTGCGCTGATCCAGTCTGGTTGGATCTGAGCGCAGAGTGAGAAGAGAATCTCGAGACGACGAGGATGAACGACGTGGATCTCAGGATAATATCCGTTGCACACGAGACGAACGTCACGACACTGAAGCAACTGATACGCCTAGACAACCAATATAGACAACCAACGGACAATCAATGGACAACCAATGGACAACCAATGAGAAACTAATAGACAACCATTCAACCAATGGACAACCAATGAGCAACCAATGAGAAACTAAACGAAAACCAAATGACAACCAGTGGATACCAATGGACAACAGTGTCAACACACAAGGCAAATGGACAACCAATGAACAACTAATAGACAACCAATGGACAATGGTGTCAACACATAAGGCAAATGGACAACATAAGGCAAAGGAGGCAACCAGATTTTTTTCTCTCTGTATTAATTATTGCTAAAATTACTATTGTCATTATTTTTATAAAAAAATGTTATCACTTTACTCCAGATTTCTCAGGAACTAAACAAATGTCAAACAAATTCTGAATATTTTACCATCATCATCATTTTAATTATCATCATTATCCTATTGCATTGTATTAAAACATTTCCAAAGTTCCTCTACTAGGGTGAACCGTTCAGAGGCGCTCCCAGTGTGCAAGGCCACGAGAGAAGAAATAAGTTTTGAGGAAAGAAAATGAGGAGGAGGGATTACCAGTTAGAAGTTGAGACCGAGTAGATGGAGACAGAGTATTCCAAAAAGAGGGGCCAATTGATGTAAAGGATCGGGACTGAGCCATAGCCGTTCTAGTAGGAGGAACTAAAGATCAATCTATTTGAAGAGCGGAGTGTGCCGTAACTACTATTTCAATATCAAGAATGATTGCTATTTCCATTAATACCCACCATTGTCTACATACAAAGCATCAATCAATGAGAAGTAGGAGCGAATACAACTCAGATTAATCACCTCCAATGTCACATTCTTATTTATATTCGCTCAATTGCGATTTACAGGTGTCTTAAATCGCGTGCGATTCTCAACTCTCACATAAATTATTTAGTTTAACCTTCGCCATACGCGAACAAAAAAACTTCGTATTCTATGCTTGGGGGTCCAAATGACCCCCAAGGTATACCTGTTCCTGGGCATGGAATTTGATCATTTGTTTTTCGTTTCTAATGTTTTATGGGTCAGGGAATTCATTGCAGCTACTGCCAAGTGCGTGACCTTCACGGATGACCTTGAAATTCAAGGTCACTCTGGACAAAATGTGCAGACAATATACAGTGAAACGTTCTACCAGACGATGGCCATTGACACTTTTCTTCACCCTTCTGGATATAGCTGCACATAACGCATTCCAGTTATGTTTTGCTTACGTTTTGTTGAGTTCCTTGTACCAAATCGTCCCCTTAGAATTATAATGCTCTATCATGAATTTTTGAAAAAATCGAGTTTGGTATCAATCTCTTCAGTGTAGCATTTGCTCTATCATTAGATAAAGAAGCTAGCTGATCGAAGCCGTCGTTTCTTAGTTATAAGTCAGTATTTAAATGCTCTATCATGAGAACCTGTTTCCAATCTAGACTTTGTTAGTATTATATTGCTCTATCATTTGCATCCAATCACAAGGCTGGATTCGTCATGTTGCAGCAAAACGTTACTTAATCGATTTTGTTAGTGTTATAAATGCTCTATCATTGGCATCCAATCACAAGGCTGGATTCGTCATGTTACGGCAAAACATTACGGAATAGACTTTGTTAGTATCAAAATGCTCTATCATTGGCGTCTGGATTCGTCATGTTACAGCAAAACGTTACTGAATAGCACCAAATTAGTTACGGTTGTCCCGGAATGGTAAAATAAAAAGTTGTCAGGCTAGAGCGTCCAAGTTCTCTGTTACAAAACTATGATAGAGCAATATTATACTCAGGACGTTATTAAATAAACGCTGCTGCATGTTTAACTCAGAGCATTATTACAACTACATGTACTTCGTCGTTTGGAATTATATTGCTCTAACATGCATGTTTGCACTTTTTTGCTATTTTCGATATTATTTCACTTGTTTTCATGAAAATAAACCTTATTTTTGCAAGTAAGTCACCAGCGGGAACCTAGAAATTATGATATTATCCTTCAAAAGAATCTAGTTTAAAATTCTTGGCTTAAAACAGTGCCCAAACTTTGACCTCGTTTTTCTCGGTTTCGCAAAAATCTATGATAGAGCATTATAATTCTAAGGGGACGAAATAACCATATAAACCAAAAAACTTCGTTGTTCTAACAGGTATAGTAGCAGAGATAGGTATGGTCATGTAAAAAAATCATGTGACCTTGAATTTCAAGGTCTTCCGTCAAGGTCAGGCATTTGTCAGTAGCTGGAGTGAATTCCCTGACCCCTAAAACATTGGAAACAAAAAAATAATCTTCAAGATACCATGCGTAGAAGCAGAGATACACCTCATTGTATGGACACTAATGACATGGACATGAATTTCACTCTAAGATCTCACAAAAATGACGTCACAGCGTCAGAACTAAGCGTCAACGTATGACGTCACTTATACCATTTTGACGAGGAGGAATTTTTAGGAAAAGTCACCAAAGGAAACTTTTTGGTGCCCACATTTTAGAAAGCTACAAATGAAAATATACCCCTGGGGGTCTATATGACCCCCAAACATATGGCGAAGGTTAAAATACTGCAATGCAAAGCAAGGTTTTAGTTTACATGGGATGTCGACTAGATCGTGAGACACATTCATAAGGCGAAAGATCCTTACATAGCAATGTTTGATAGCGTTTTAGAGGTGTCTAAATAAATTAAATAATTCAATGGTTTACCTGAACTGATGTATGTACAGCAGACATCTTCGTGCTTTCAATGCATCGTCCATCACTCAAATCCCAAAGACACATCTCGCTTCATAACACAACCACAACCAGTTACAGCCATTGATAGAAAAAAAATTCAATCAATCAATCAATCAATCAGTCAATCTATCAATCAATTAATAAATCAATCAATATGTCCACCCATCAATCAATCCATCAATCAGTAACCCATCAATCAATCATTCATTCAATCAATCCGTCCACCCGCCCATTAATCAATCAATCAATCAATCAATCAATCCATGACTCAATCAATACATGAATCAATCCATCAATCAATCCATCAATCAATCCATCAATCAATCAATCAATCAATCCATCAATCAATCCGTCCACCCATCAATCAATCCACCCACTCATTCATCCATCCCATCAGTCAATCAATCCAAATTCATTTAGTGTCCCATCTATATTCCTACTCAGAAGCACTCTTGACCCAAGGAAAACGCAATAAAGCAGTTTTCATTGATTCATTTAAAAAATTTATATCTAGCTCCCCTTCAAGAAGTCTACTCAGAAGTCCTCCCAGCCCAGCCACGGATAAATCGATAGGTCTAGAGCAACTGCTAGAGTCAAACATCAAGTGTAACTAACCCGTTGTTAACTAAAAAGTAGGGCATAATAGTAAACAGATGAACCTCAAGACCAGAGGTAAACACCAAATATATGCAGCTAACCCGTTGTCAGTAGAGCTGACGATGTAGAGGGCGTCAGTGTCAGCACTCGCCATCGCCAGACAAGTGACGGCAGAACTGTGACCGAATAACATCGTTTGCGGATGAACCTAAAACACACATGATGAGTCAAATGGTTAGAGTGCATAGCTTCTTGTGAGAAGGGCACGGGTTCCTTCCTTGATCATCATAATCGCAAACTCGGAACATCTGCAGTGCCCACAAAAGATAAGTTGTGGGAACAAGCGTATTCCCAGGCGCTCAATCACAACTAAATCGATAGGCAGGGGTCAAGATCCGAAGAGTTAGGCGAAGAATCAGACAGCAGGTTGACAGGGTGGTTGATGTTTTTATAAGTTAAAATAGATGTGAGGAAAAGAGATAAGATTTGAGAAAAGAAGCAATGTTCACAGTTTCACCAACTGGATCGAGAGTGACTCTTAGCAAGGATCTTGAAGGGTGCAATACAAATTCTGATTGACTTATTACAACCAATAAAAAAAATAACTGCAGTGATAGTTGACAACCAACAAAAAAGAACGTCAGAATAGTTTACAACCCACAATAAATAACCCAAGAGTCTACAACCAACAATAAATGACCATCATAATAGTTTACAACCAACAATAAATGACCGTCAGAATAGTTTACATCCAACAACAAATGACCGTCAGAAGAGTCTACAACCAACAATAAATGACCGTCAGAACAGTCTACAACCAGCAATAAATGACCGTCAGAACAGTCTACAACCAACAACAAATGACCGTCAGAACAGTCTACAACCAACAACAAATGACCATCAGAAGAGTCTACAACCAACAACAAATGACCATCAGAAGAGTCTACAACCAACAATAAATGACCGTCAGAACAGTCTACAACCAGCAATAAATGACCATCAGAATAGTCTACAACCAACAACAAATGACCGTAGTACTACTCACCTGCCAGTTGTCGGTGTCAGTGACATCCCAGACGCAAAGTGACCCATCGTTGCACCCGGTCACGATGTGGTGTTGGCTAGGTGTCATCAGAATACTCGAGATGCAGTGCGTCGGGGCTTTCCTACCCCATATCACCATCGGAATTACCAGACTGGACATCGCTACCCAAATCTACACAACAATCTAAATCTGAAAACAATGTAAGCAAGTATTTATTCTACTGCTCCAATCACAAATGATAATTAAATACATTAAAATACACTTGACTTTTGTTTTCTATTTAATATGTATGTCACTGAAAATATATTACCAGTATAAAAACCAAAGTGTGATATCAATCTATATAGCTCACTAACCTTTCGCGGTAATTCCAAAGACTGTGTGCCGGTAAACAAACCAATATGGTTGCCAACGAGTTAGCTGAAATAGAGCGCTGCGACCTAGCAGCCGCATCCCATGATACATTGCGCACTGTCACTAAGTAATCAACGCGAGATAGAAGTAAAACGGTCAAGCTAACAAGATTATAAATAAGGAAACATACGCAGTGAATACGAGTAAATATAAAATTCGAAGCTAAGGCGGCAGCGCACTGTTTTAGCGATTTCTTGGGCGGCCATACTTTTACATGTACAGGCACGCAGTCTTCAGGACTACCCATTTCGTTTTTATATAATTATGTTAGCTAAGAATTATATCCTTCTTTTATTTCATTTCACAAGTGGTGGCGTCGTTGCCTTGGAGCCGGAAGGTTCGAGGTTCGAATCCACCTCGCCGCGTAAGGACCTTGGGCAAGTCCTTTACTCACAATTGCTCAGCGCTTCGACGTGAAACTCCGATGCAGTGTCCGCTCTGCATTCGGGACCGCCTCTGAGTAGCGATAGCTTGAAGGGGCGCTAACAAGTGCACATACAAACAAACAAACAAACCGTGATATATCGGTTAATAATTCGTCTAGCACCACAAAATTCATCGTTTCATGTGCATCTCACTGGTGACATTTTATAATTACCAATCGTCATAAAACAATTTAGAGGTGAACCTCGAGATTGCCCTAAACAAGACAATATCCCACAAAAATACGCCAGCCTATTCCATATAATTTACGCCATACGATAACATTCTTTTATCCGCAATCAATTATTATAACAAAACAAATGGGTTGACAGTATACCCTGCAATGGTAATTATAATTTATTTCAAACACGGACGAGTCCATGTCACGCAAAATACAACACGCCCATTGCAACCATTTTCAACCATTTTCAGCATTTTCTAACTACCTGCAAGACAGAACTTCAATCGTTTATGATCAAAATCGTTCACGTAACATCCAATAATCGCAACCGTACATTCAGAATTGCATCGTTTATTGAATATATTATAAAAATAAGTATTTTAATAACCAAAATAATATTCTGATTCGACGACGTACGCTGGTTCCCTGCTCGTTGTTTGAAGGATAATTATTTATTTATTGGCGCACATCAGAGATGCCACTCTGAATTTTTAAAAAGGTCAGATCCGGCCGAAAAATAGACTAGAAAAGGTTAGATTCATAAATTCTTTAGAAAATGCATGGATTTATAAATACATTTTTCCGGCTATAAATTTCTCTTTTTAATAATAATAAAATCCATTTTTACGGTTTGAAATTTTTGACGACCTATTTTTAATAATCCGATGATTAAAATTTGCTTTCTTTTCCGTCCCGATAAAATTTCTGATGACCTTTTATAATAAAAAAAATTTCGATCCAAAATTTACAATTTTTTGTCCAAATTCACAAAAAATATTCGACTTTTTTCAACTTTTTTGTGCAATTTCATCTTAAAATGCCGATTTTATGTGTAAACAGTCGCCGTGAGAAAAAATCTATATCCTGAAAGAAAAACCTGGAAACCTAGACAAGACCGAAAACGATGATGATGATGATGATGATGATGAGGAGGAGGAGGAGGAGGAGGAGGAGGAGGAGGAGGAGGAGGAGGAGGAGGAGGAGGAGGAGGAGGAGGAGGAGGAGGAGGAGGAGGAGGAGGAGGAGGAGGAGGAGGAGGAGGAGGAGGAGGAGGAGGAGGAGGAGGAGGAGGAGGAGGAGGAGGAGGAGGAGGAGGAGGAGGAGGAGGAGGAGGAGGAGGAGGAGGAGGAGGCCAACGACGACGACGACGACGTAGATGATGATGATGATGATGATGACAACGACAATGATGACGACGACGACGTTGATGATGATGATGGTGCGCAGTTATTAATTGTCGATGGTTACAGTAAAATGAATTGATTTGCATTGAATGATGTTACTTAATTAATAGTAAGTAAGTAAGTAGGTATATTCTTTAATGTACCTGCCACGTTTTGCAAGTATTCTTTTATAATAATTTGCTGTTGATTCAAATGTTGATCGTTGAATGGTGATGATAGAGGTGATGACGCCGGTAATAAATACAATGACTATGCTAATAATACCCAATTGCACAGCACGCTCTTTTCAGACACCTTTAAAACATTGACCAGTGACTCTATATAAAAGCGAGACCTGACAAATTTAAATGACTTTTCTCCATCACGTATAGTAGGCATTAGTAGCTCTTTTCAGACACCTTTAAAACGTTGAAGTTACTTTATATAAAATCGACATCTGACAAATTCTTCTTCATCATCCAAGGCGATAACGTTCCTATTGCTGCATCCTCCCAGTCCATCTCTGCCAGCGTACACACTCATCCGTCGAGCGGCGGTTGACCTTCTCGGTCGGGGATTCACCGTCTGGGAGCCATACCTCGATGTATCCACCGTCCTACTTGGACTGCTTGAACTGTGTGTCGATGGCGATAGGCTGGTTCCAAGGTCAGGATTTTAATTATTAGTATTATTGTCCACTGAGTAATGTATGGAATGAAGGAAGGTTGGGAGGAAGGTTTTAAATGAAGGAGAATGTGCGGGAGTGAATGAATGAATTAAAGAATGATTCTATAGATAAATCGATGGATGGACGGATGGATGCAGAGATGTTGACAAAAACTGAACAAGAAAGTTACAAACTATTTTTTGGAAATATGGCCTGCTTGATTAACCCTCAGGCTACCAAGCTTTTTTTGTAACACTGACTACCAAGGGGGGGGGGGGGGGTGGTTACCACCCCCCCCTGGATTTTGGGTTTGGTTTGAGATATCATAACTTGTAATACACCTATGGATTCAGCATTCATTTCTGCACAAAATGGTATATTTAGGTTTAAAATATATGAAAGCACCCCAAAGTTATGAATTTTTTACCGTAGGCACCCGTCGATTCCACAAAATGTATACTTTCGCATAAGCAAAATATTAGATTCTGTGTGTTTTTAACATAATTTATTTAATTTAAAATAGGTTACATATAATAAAGTCCAATATTCAACTATAAAAACTGGTAATAAGTTAGTTTTAGTTACAATAAAAAGAGAAAAAACACGTAAAACATGCTGAAAAACGTTTACGCAGACTTATCGGTTTGCGTTGTAAAAAAACCCAACATTTTCACACATTTAAATTTATTTTAAGCACTTCCGGTCATCAAATGTCAAATTATTTGGTATCACTAAATAGCCCTAATTGCCCTCTATAGAATGACATAATTTATTTCTCTTAAAAAATAAATTATGAATAATTTTTAATAGGAACAACATGAAAGTTTTATGAAAATAAAACACCTTTTTATATATTTTAATTTATTTTGAGCACTTCCGGTTGTCAAATGACAACTCCGTGACCACCACAATGTAGCCCCACATTCCCTCTACAGAATGGTGTAATTGGTGTCTCTTCATGTCAAAGGACGGATAAGATACAGCCGATAATCTAAGGGGGGGTGGTATCCACCCCCCCCCCTGGTGCCTCGGGTATATCGGGTGTAACTTTTGAATGGTATGGTATATCATCACACATTTTAGCTCAAAATGTGTGCAAATGAATCCTCTACAGCCACCTAAAACGTCAAAATTTTATTCCTAACGAAAAAAGTTTTATTTGGGAAAAACCTAGGGGGGGGGTGGATACCACCCCCCCTTGGTAGCCCGAGGGTTAATGATGTTTTTCGGTTATCGCCCTCAGAGATGTCACTCAAAGCTTTTTTCACATAGGTCTAGGTTTTTTTTTTTTTTT
>OX243821.1:26893882-26931382 GCA_945859605.1 Lumbricus rubellus
AGAGAAAAAAGTGGAATGTACTGTTAAAAATATATTCTCTAATCAAGATATTTATCTTGAAGCTTATAATATACTTATGACCATAACTAATGGAAAAATTATGTAAGAAGTATTGCATATGAATTATAATTTTAGTTGTATTTGTTGTGTGTTTGTGTGTGTGTATGTATTTGTGTGTATGTGTCTGTGTTAACTAATTCTGTAATAGATTAAATAGGCATTGAATAAAATGATTTTTGCTATTATTGTTAAGCTTATGGATGATGGCTGAATGATTTGATTTTCATATAAATGTTTAATATCTAATCTATTTGCTTATATATGTATTAATTAAAAATAAATAAAATAAAAATCAGGAAATGAATGTATAGTTAAATATATGCATGCATGTTTATGCATGCATGTTAAATAGTGACACTAAATAATGACCAATGCATCAAAGAGGATCTACAGCAACCACCTTATGAACACTGTCGCCATGGACATAGATCATCATACAAATTCCAGAAAAGAACAATGAAAAGAAAACAGATAGACAATAAAGACAGAAACTGCGGAACATTTAAACAACAGTGAACTGAAATATATTGATACTGTAACTTTAAAGACGTCAACAGCCTTTGTAGCTATAAGATGTCGTTAAACTGTTGAATAATAATAAATAAGAATTTCAAGATCATTTCTCTCTAATACGGTTGTCTCAACGATAGCGCATGCAAAGTATTAGCACATTAAGGCGAATGCAATTTTTTATATTAGCCTACCTCCAGACATGTGACAGGCGGTTGGCACGGTAGCTGAAGAGTTGATATAATATAGTCTTAGCCAGTTGGTTATTGTTTTTAACTTATTTTTTGCTATATGAAGTATCCTATTTTCAATAATAAAGGTCTTTTATAAATATTTGATTCTGTTTTCTCCAGTGCTCTCAACCGTGCGATCAGATATTCGTTAACATCGACCTATGCAGTGAAACTTGTCGATCTGCGGTAACAATTATTTCTCATTGGCATTTCTCTCCATTTATCGTCTGCAGAGGTTTGCATTCTCAAGCCTTGAAAAAAAGAGACTTGCATGATATGATAATGTTACTATGACAGTGTCGTTAGACACAAATTATTTGTTTCTTTGCATATTGCGTTGATCAACTCAATGCATCATGCATGTTTATTTATTAAGAAGAACCGTTGATCTGTTGAACACCTCTTTTACTAAAGCCACCTATGCTATATTAATAAATTATTTGCACAAAATTTTCAATTCGTAAATATTGATAATTATGCTTATGAAACCCATAGAGATTTAATCGCAAAATCAGCGTAAAAAAAGAAATAGAAATTATAACAAACGTCTACAGCTTATTAAGTGCTGTAATAATTATGCCAAGCAACTTTCTGTCCAGGGTAAGTCCATGGACCCCAATGATGATGAAGATGATGGTGGTGTTTGTGGTGGTGTTTGTGGTGGTGGTGGTGGTGGTGGTGGTGGTGTTTGTGGTGGTGGTGGTGGTGGTTGTGGTGGTGGTGGTGGTGAGGGTGATGATGATGATGATGATGATAACGACGATGATGATGATGATGATGATGATGATGATGATGATGATGATGATGACGATGACGACGACGACGACGACGACGATGACGATGACGATGACGATGACGATGACGATGACGATGACGATGACGATGACGATGACGATGACGATGACGATGACGATGACGATGACGATGACGATGACGATGACGATGACGATGACGATGACGATGACGATGACGATGACGATGACGATGACGATGACGATGACGATGACGATGACGATGACGATGACGATGACGATGACGATGACGATGACGATGACGATGACGACGATGATGATGATGATGATGATGATGATGATGATGATGATGATGATGATGATGATGATGATGATGATGATGATGATGATGATGATGATGATGATGATGATGATGATGATGATGATGATGATGATGATGATGATGATGATGATGATGATGATGATGATGATGATGATGATGATGATGATGATGATGATGATGATGATGCAACATCGATGCAAAGATTCACATTATTTTTATGATAATATGCATAATTTTCATAACGTGACGCATTGTTGTGTGAATTTGCATGTCGTCATGTGACCTTTCTGTCATGTCATGTCAATCACCGACGTCGCTGCGCGACGGTTGGTCGCATGCATGGACTACAGCTCTCCACTGCCTCCTATCGCGTGCAGCGGCGACCTTTCTATTCTTTCGCTTCTCTTCGTCTCAGGTGCAAGCGAACTGGCAGAGCAAACGACATCGACGAAAGAGCGAGAAAGTGACGAGATCCATATCCACACATCGACTGCCGAGATCAAGGAAACAAGGAGGTACACGAGTTCAACATCTCGCCGATTTTAATTCCGTGGAGAATGTAAGCGTGAATGTATGGATGGATGGATCCGGGGACTAATCATTAGAAAAATAGATTGGTTAACCCTCGGGCTACCAGGGGGGGTTGTAACCACCCCCCCTAGGTTTTTCCCAAATAAATTTTTTTGCGTTTGGAATAAAATTTTGACGTTTTAGGTAGCTGTAGAGGATTCATTTGCGCACATTTTGAGCTAAAATGTGTGATGATATACCATACCATTCAAAAGTTATACCCGATATACCCGAGGCACCAGGAGCGGGGTGGTGGATACCACCCCCTTAGATTATCGGCTATATCTTATCCGTCCTTCGACATGAAGAGACACAAATTACACCATTCTGTAGAGGGAATGTGGGGCTACATTTTGGTGGTCACGGAGTTGTCTTTTGACAACCGAAAGTGCTCAAAATAAATTAAAATATATAAAAATGTGTTTTATTTTCATAAAATTTTCATGTTTTTTCTGTTAAAAATTTTTCATAATCAATTTTTCAAGAGAAATAAATTATGCCATTCTATAGAGGGCACTTAGGGCTATTTTTTATACTAATTAATTTGATTTTTGATGACCGGAAGTGTTCAAAATAAATTTAAATGTGTGAAAATGTTGGGGTTTTTTTACAACGCAAACCGATAAGTCTGCGTAAACGTTTTTCAGCAGCTAATACATGTTTTTTTCTTTTTATTGTAATTAAAACTATCTTATTACTAGTTTTTATAGTTGGGTATTGGACTTTATTATATTTAAACTATTTTTAAATAAATAAATTATGTTAAAACGCACAGAATCGAATATTTTGCTTATGCGAAAGTATACATTTTGTGGAATCGACGGGTGCCTACGGTAAAAAATTCATAACTTCGGGGTGCTTTCATATATTTTAAACCTAAATATACCATTTTGTGCAGAAATGAATGCGGAATCCATTGGTGTATTACAAGTTATGATATCTCAAACCAAACCCAAAATCCAGGGGAGTGTGGTAACCACCCCCCTCTTGGTAGTCAGTGTTACAAAAAAGCTTGGTAGCCCGAGGGTTAATAGATAAATAGACTACGAACTGATAGATGGTTGAATGCATGAATGAATGACATATGGTGTAGGCCATAGGCTACATGTAGAATAAGATATAGAGGGATGCATGAATATGAGTGGATGGGTGTGTGGATGTATGGATGGATAGATTAGTAGACTAATAAGTATATGAATGGATTGGTTAATAGATAAATAGATTATGAGCTTATATATGGATGAGTGCATGATTGAATGACAGATGGTATATACAATAAAAAAATAGAGGGATGCATGAATAAATAAGGGGATTGTTTTGTGCAATGTGAGAATTGCCGATGGGGCTTTGGAGATTTCAATCCCACAAATCTTTCTTTGAGCCCCAGAGTCAAGTTTGTTTTCACCACCCCACCTCCAATTCCTAGACATAGCCACATTCCTACCCGAGATGTTTTTTTTCCAAATCGCACACCGGGTGGGTGGGTCATTGGATGGTTACATGGATGGATGAATGGATGGATATCTGAATAGGTGAATTTATGGGTGAACGATTGTATGTAACTTATTAATCAACAAAGCTGAATTCGTGGTTATTTTCATTGTTGCATTTCCATGGTTGTCTCGTTGTAGACGTGTTGCCCCGACATGCTATTCTTCCTCCTTCTCCTCCTTCTCCTTCTCACTCATTATCTGGAGCTCTTCAGCTGCTTGTCACCCCTCCTCCCATCTCATCCGTTGCCATTGGCGACTCATTCTTCCAGAGCGGTCTGCTCAAAGCTAACGTCTCGTGGACACTCGAAATAGGTTTGATTTTTTCTTCTTAGTGTACTGTATACTTTAAAACACCGCTTTTAAGGATCCATATAAATTTTATATTCTTATGGCGTAATATTGTTTTTATAAATACACTGGTCTAGTACCTTGCTCATAAGTGCTGTAATACGCCGAGCAAATTTCTGTCCAGGGTAACGGCCTCTGTTGTCATAGACCCTGGTCAAATCAGATCCATCCATTGTTTTTATTATTTCTTATCATAAATGATGCAATATGAGAAACAAATTATATATGTCGAGGGCTACTAACTGTACACATGCTGCCATAAGCCGTCGTCGAATCAGGATCCTTCACTTTAATTTGAAAGAAACAATTCAAAAAAGATTTATATTTGTTATTAAAATTTCTGTTATTACTAATAAAAACTGCAATTATATGCCAAGCAAATCTTTGTCGATGGCATATTGTTAGAAGCTGTCGTTAAATCTATGAATCCATGCAGCTGTAATAAATATTATGATTTTATTAATTAAAAGTATCGCAATGCAGATATTTTATACACCTCTTTTAATAAGTCTGCTAGTTTTATATAGAGTCCTGTCGTTTAAAATTACATAATTGAGCAGTCATCAATCGGCAGCCAGTTAACAATTTAAAATAAGTAGGCCTATGATAGAAAGAATCTGAAATACAGCGCTCTCCTTGATGCTCACGTTTTTAAACTTTTCATCCCTGTGGCTTTAAAAACCGTAAACGCGATGAACACCAAAGGTCTAAACTTCATCTCAGAGCTACCGGAGAACCCCGATAATCAAGCTTTTTATTCCAACGTATCTCCATGACTATACAATGCTTTAACAAGGATCCATCCAACTGTAATATTATTATTGTGGTTATGCTTTAACGAGAAGTATCGCAATGCAGCCATTTTGTACACCTCTCTTAAGAAGGGCACTAGTTTTATAAAAGTCTTGTCGCTTAATTTAAGTTACATAGTCATCTGCTACTTTGTAAACCGTTTGTCGACATCATCATTTTCATCATTATCATCATCATCGTCATCGCTATCGTTAACGTCATTGTCACCGTCATCATCATGTTTTTGGCTTCAATTTCCTTCCTTAGGTGGCGCTGCTTCCGTGAGGAATGCAACGATAGACAAGATACTCGTGTACTGGTCCCCCGAATCGTGTGCTTTAGATGAAGCGCTGTCGAATGGCATGGCACCAGTCATGTCTGCCATCACTCAGGTCTGCCGAAGTCATCATCATTATTCATTGGGAGAATTTTTATAGCGCATTTTTTTTGTGGCTACTCAGGATGTACAGAAAAGATACGATACGAAGCAGCTTTTTGTTCGGTTGACACGCTAAGAAATCGAGACACCTTTTTAAAAGTGCCAACATTCTTATAAATTTCTTATAAATTTGGCAACCGCAGCAGGTTACAAATTCTGCAAGGTTTATTTTTCAACTACACTGTAACTAATTTTGTATTGTTGCCTATAATGCCAGTATGACGACATTAAACTTTAGATTAGAATACAGAAAATGTTTTATAATGCCCAATGCATGTGCAAGGCAAAGAATTCGCGTGGATTGAAATAAAACCAACTGTTACAATATAAGTTAATTTGTATCGAATTACTACGGATTATACATCAATTTACTACCTGCGCTCGATTTCTAAGGCAAAGACTGGACAGGAACCGTCATCTTAATCATAATAATATTACTCAATGCCATCTATTAGCACATGCTGCCTGCATGAAACATGATTTTTTGTAGGGAGTAAGTAATGGCAAGGGCCCGTATACATGTGAACAGGCACAGGCTGGGTAGCATTCGGAGATACAGAATCCGAAACGAGGTGACTGGGACAAAAGAAAACACAATTTAGCCGTGTATAGCTGATCGCGCATGCGTAAAAGATTTTCACATGCGGTCACTACCAGATTAAGACATAATATTATTAGATAGTTAGATAATATTATTAGATAGTTAATAATAATTTTCGTTTGATGAGACAAATCAAGGTGACACACCGCACCCAGTTACATGTCAGTGCACTTTAAAAATAAAAATAAAACAATGGGAAGATAACAATGTCATTAATTGGTGACAAGAGAATAGAGTTCAGCTTGATCAGCCTTGATGCAATGTTGACAATCTGTTCGTCTAAATGCCAACTTTTGTCCAGTCTCCATGCAGTTACATGCATAGTTATAACTGAGTAGGCTAACCAGTTGAGTAATCATTAATGTCATTTTCTGAAAGTTATACAAAATTCTTCTTAACAAAATGGGTGTCTAAAATAATAATTATTATTATTGACAGTTGCATGCATAGTTATAACTGAGGAACGGGTAGGTAGAGATAAGCAGAAGATGTACAACAAAAGATGGTGAAATTTAGGCAAAAAAATGACTGCCAATATTTAATACCGTAATGTTTCCACAGAAAGTGCAATTATATTTTGTCATGATTTATAGAAGTGTCACCCGATCCCCGTGACCAGGGGCGGAAACCTGGACGGAGACTAGGGGGGGGGGGGGGGTGGACGAGTGTGGCCGAAGGAAAGACGCGATAAATTTTTTTCGTCTTAGTCGAAAAGTCAAGAAAATTTTCTAATTTCGCCGCCAAAAAAGTTGATGACTTTTTTTTATTTTTAGTCATTTTGCCCAAAAAAGTCCCGAAAGTCAAGAAAAATTTATATTTTCGCCGCCAAAGTATATAAAATATGTATATTTTCACCGGCATAAAATAATTGTATGTCCTTTTTTCTCTTCACGCTCAATGATTGGGGGGGGACCAATGCATGAACCGTCCCCCAAACACTTTTATTGGGGGGACCGTCCCTCCCTTGTCCCCCCTAGGTTTCAGCCAATGCTCGTGACCTATAGTTATATGCAGCGGCGCCCATGGTTGCGCTCAATTAACAATAATTTCGATAACGATAGAGTCTAACCAAGTACTTATTGTGTTCTTTTAGAATACGCACCGATTCTAAGACACCTTCATAATGATAGCAACAGGCAGAATATAAATTAATTTCTTTTTAGTCTTGCAACTAAAAGAATGATTACTCTTTTAGGCTCTGTTCTTCGTCATCTACGATCTTCGCTTCAATTGTCAATATCTCATCCGAGTTCAACCAATCTCAAGTCATGGCGTCACGGGCAGCGTCACTCAACAGACGATGGTGACGCCGTCATGTCGTCACGTTCACGTCATCGGTGATGTCAGACCAGACTGTCCAAACAGCAGTGAGTGACTGAGATGATGATGATGATGATGATGACGACGACAACGACGACAACTACGGCGACGACGATGATGATGGTGGTGGTGGCAGTGGTGGTGATGATGCTGATGATGTTGATGATGACGGCGATGGCATCGGCGGTGGCGGTGATGATGGTGACCTGGAGTGAATGCCTTTCTCAGTTATTGTTTCGAAGCGTATAATAAATTAAGTAGTTATACTATAATTATTATTATACAAGGCAAACGGTTCAATTACAATACTCTTTCTCGTTCCACTTTAATTCTCATTCTTGACAAGCCTTTATATAGCGTAATCTTATAACGTTTGAGAGGTGTTTGTATACTTAAAATGTTATTGTGTGTTTATATAGATGGTAATCATAGTGCCTTTTAATTAAGGAAGTCTCGACCATCGAATTATTTACAAAATATGTGCTGCAGAAGAGCCTATATAGAAATATAAAAACCTATTAAAAAGGTTTCCAATGTCAATCTCTAGTATCGGCATGATATGATTTGGTAGTCAGGTTAATTTAAGCTGCAATTGTGGTAGTGTTAGTGGTAGTGGTTGTTGAAACGGTGATGGTTGTGCATGGTAGTATAAGTAGTAATAGTAGCAGCAGTAGTGGTGGCCGTAAGCTGCAATAGCGGTAGTGGTTGTTGAAACTCTTTTTCATGTGTTCACTTATTTTTGCACTATTGCCGACAAGAACCAAAAAGACATAAAACAGTCTAGAGAACACAAACACAAGCACCACTACCCACATTTCCACCACTAGAAACATCACCACCAACACAACAACTAAAAACAAACACCAACTCGAACACCGAGACAACCGACTTCACCACCACTATAAACGTTACAATCGGCACTACCACGACCACATCACCACTACCACCACCATCATACCACCACATTCACCACCTCCATCACCAAAATCAGTACCAAAACCACCACAACAGCACCACAACACCACCACTATCATACCACCACATACACCACCTCTATCACCAAAATCACTACCAAAAACCACCACATAACACCACAACACCACCAACATCATACCGCCACCGCCGCTGCCGCACCACTCACATCACCATCATCGCTACTTCTGCCACAATTACCACGTATGCTTTAGCCTCTACCACTCCTACAATATGTGCTACTGCCTCTACTATAAAAACTACTACTAATGCTGGAGCTAAAGCTTATTTCATTACTGCATTCAACAACCCTTACAAACCATTTCTACTGTGGTTCCTTTCGCAGCCTTTCGTGTTCCTGAAGAGGTTCCCGACGTGGAACACAGTTTCATCATCAATGGATCGAGAAGCATAGTGACAAGGGTCAATTGGGGTCAACCACTGTCAGAAGCTCCAATCACCGGATACCAGGTCACGTGGCAAAAGATGGCGCCAATTTCCAACCAATCAACGAAGAGCAATTCAAATGAGATATTGCGTTTCTTCTCAAAAGTATAAAGCATCAAATCATATAATAAGTTGTCTTTTTAAATAGAAACCTTTTATCATAATTATTTAATGGCTATTTTATTGGCTTCGTAGCCTAAGTTATAATTAATCTTCACTAGAGGCTACACATTAGAAATTCGGTTTTCATTCATATCTTAAAAATTAAGTGAAAATTAGACACCGTTTAAACTGTCGTATTAGACGCTTTATAAAAACGGGACACGTCTGCTTATTACTCCGATTTTACTCGGTCCTCCAAATCCCTATAATATGCTATCCAGTTAATGAATCTTTTTCCATTTCAAAGGAGAATCGAACAGCCGTTCTGAACAACCTTTCGGAAGCAACTATCTACGAAGTGACCATACAAGCGATGTCTAAGGTCGGTCTGGGGAAGAAGAAAGTGGTACTCATCACTACCCCACGACTACAACGACCGGTTGTAATCAGTAAGTGTGTTTACACAATGCTATTGTGTAAACATATATTACATATTGCGTAATGTAATCGGGATGCATAGGCTTTTTTGAGCACGTTGGGATTAATTATAATAATTTTTAAGACACGCTAAAAACTGTTCTATATTAACATATAATGAATAATTGATATTTGTCGCATTAAACACCTTTAAATCGTAAAAGACATGGCTATAATAATTATTTTATGCTCCACTCTAGCACGTATTATAGCTAAGGAAAGTTTGAGTGGTGGTGGTTTTTCAGTCTATCGTCATGTTATTATGTTAAAGTTTTATGTTCACTGCCATATTGTATAATGTTTGTTTGGTTCAGGAGAAAATAAATAAAATAAATAAATAGCTGTAAAATATTCAGATAGAATACCACATGCATTAATCAGACTAACGTTAATTTGAGTAATAGATTCCATTTTCTTGAATGTTCTATAAATTCTCAATTAAAAGGCGCTGTACTTTTCGTTGGAATGAAACATACCGATGTTAGACACCTTCGAAACGATGTTCAACAACTCTTCATATAAAGCAAAATCGTTTAAACGCTGGGTCTTCTCGCATGTACACTGTTCGGTTTTAAAGTCATATTCGTGCAACGCCATTGTGCGCACTCAAGCAGTGCCAGCCCTAAGCCTGAGCAAACGATGGGGGCGATGCCAATTATCTCTGTGATCACACAAAAATGAAAACTAATAACAATCGCTAGATTCGTGTCTTATCTGATCCACAGATTAATATTGATTATAATTATATTACGTAGGACAATCTATTGAAAAACTGTGAGTGATGTGAATGAGAGAAATGGAATTCTTGTCTTGCCTTCGTTGAATGATGGGGGGAGGTGGAGGGGTCATTCGTTTAATTTAGAAGCGAGAGAAAGGAGCCTCCGTTCCAGTCTTGGGTTTTATTTGCCTGTGACTGCAGCGTTGCTTAAGGGATTCGTCAAGCAATGCTCATTTGCCTGCATTGGTCCCTCCCTATGGAATGGGTTTCCCCATCAGTTCGCTCTGCCATCCCATCTGGTAGTGTATATTCTCTTCTTTCTCTCGTCTAAAAACTTGCCTTTTTTCTCTGGGCTGAACGCACTGGGAGCGCTTCTGAAAGGCTCTTGCTGCAAGAAGCGCTATATAATTGGTCAAATAAGATAAGCTGTTGGCATGAAACCGCAATCTGTTAGAGAAAACTTTCTGAGTACCCGTCTTGTTGGATATGTAAAGGTTTTTATTTTGTGTGAAAGATATGTTGCACAATCATAATTGTTTTAAAGGTGTCTATTGGTCCCGTTTTTAAAATGCGCGTAGGACTATAACTATTTTGCGTACCAAGGTTCTTTGAATACTTTAGTCTGCAAGTGTAAATAGACATTGGATCAAGAATTTTGCAACAGCTTATGTCAACAAAGGCCGTTACATAAGCGTGTGGAAATAACAGTTTGAAGGACCAATGAAGTCATAATAATATCACACAGTGTCATTAAATTGAAGCAACTTCTGCTGATATAGGGCTACGTGGTATCCTAATATTCAAATTGGTTCCGAATTACACACCTTTGAACCGTTTTTACATTGCCCTATAAAAGCTCAGAAAGGCTAATTTGGCTATAATTATGAAGCATTGTCTTTCTCTGTCATCTTCTATCAAGGTCCTTATATTATGATACATGCAGCACTGCAATCCATTATCAGAGTCTTTTCCCTCTTTTCCCTCTGATATTCATGTTAAGTTATTTTCTATAGAGTTATATCTATTGTGAAAGTGTCACTGTCTCGAGAACTAATACTCCTCTTAATTTTTCTGGGGTATTCTTGACTCTATCTTAATCATTATAACTCTCATGACAGTAACATAACTCTTTTGTCTTTTCTATTTCACTGGCCTTAGGCTGCAAATGCAATAAAATTGCAAAATAAGTTAATTGAAACAAATGGAATCGAATATTTTGGCCAAAGTTTCATCTCCTTATGCATCGTCGAAACTCTTAATCTCTTTTTGCTATTGTCTCCCATTCTACAATCGCTTTAAGTTGTGATCCGCTGCCATCAAACCAGCGAATCGCTCAGCCGAAACTGGTCAAACATTACACACCATTTAAACCTTGTCAAAATAATGGTATAACATTGAGACCTCGAAATATTTTCATTTTTAGGAAGTCAGAACTTCCATTCACTTAATAATAATAAGTAACTAACTAACAAGTAACGATAATAATTATATAGTAATAGTATTAGTAATAGTAATTGTAATAATAATAATAATAATAATAATAATAGTAATAATAATAATAATAATAATAATAATAATAATAATAATAATAGTAATAATAATAATAATAATAATAATAATAATAATAATAATAATAATAATAATAATAATAATAATAATAATAATAATAACAATAACAATAACAATAACAATAACAATAACAATAATAATAATAATAATAATAATAATAATAATAATAATAATAATAATAATAATAATAATAACAATAACAATAACAATAACAATAACAATAACAATAACAATAACAATAATAATAATAATAATAATAATAATAATAATAATAATAATAATAATAATAATAATAATAATAACAATAACAATAACAATAACAATAACAATAACAATAACAATAATAATAATAATAATAATAATAATAATAATAATAATAATAATAATAATAATAATAATAATAATAATAATAATAATAATAATAATAATAATAATAATAATATAAACTTGTTAATTAATTAATTATTAGTTAGGTATTTCTATTAATTGTTTAATTCAACTGTTCCAACATTTTAGTTAAGTAATTAATTAGCTATGATAACTTCAAATTTTTAAAGACATTCACTCCAGACCTGCTTTACCATCACCAAACCTATAAGTGCTTGACCTATTTGACCTGACCTCTTTGACCTGACCTCTTTGACCTGACCTTCTTTCAGATCCGTCCTATGAACTTCTCAACTCCAGTCGTTCTTACATCTTCAAAAATTCTTCAACAGACGATCATCAACTTCTTCTTCTTTCCGATAGATGGCGACCATGGATGACACCAACGACATCTCTGACCACCTCTGCAGCATCAATGGTCAACAGCCGGACTCTACGTGCAATTGCTATATGCTGGGCAATCCTATGTCGACACCTTGTGACATCCTTACGATGAAATAACGTTCGAGTGCTGACTGATAGAGGGAAGGACAGACAGACAGACAGACAGACAGACAGACAGACAGACAGACAGACAGACAGACAGACAGACAGACAGACAGACAGACAGACATTTTATGGATGGATCCGATTTGACCAGGGTTTATGATAACATAGGCCGTTAACCTGGACAGAAATTTTGCCCAAATCAGATAAAATTTTGATTTTCTCGGCATAGCCTATTACTGCACTTATGAGCAAGGTACTATTATAATAATAGACTAGTAATAATGTAAAATGCATATTTGTATGAAAATGTTCCTTGCACTTTATATTGACTTTTTTCTCCCGGTAAAAATGGTATCCAATAACGGCGGACGAATTTAAATATTATGTTATGGTTTGCGGCGCTTTTATTTATAGCACTAATGAAACCTGTTTGGAGCATTCGGAACAATCTCAGTTTTATCTTTCTCCATTTATAATTAAAGATATAAATTAAAAAGAGGTGTGGTATTTTTGGATAGTCAGTAATGATAGTGTGTGAAGACAGAAATTATTATCACCACCTGATCAACTAACGTCCGAGTGGCTGACTGATGGATGGGTAGAGTTGTGCAACTGTGTTGTTGTTGATTCCAAGACGGTTGTTTGGTTGTCAATGTCGTTGCTGGTATTGCTCATTCTCGATCATTCACCTCAATTGGTCCTTCTCTTTGGAATGATCTTTCTCCTTCTGTTCGCTCTACATTTCTGTAAGGCAGTTTCTCCTCAACTTTGTCTCTTCTCAAATCCTGCTTGTTCTTGGAGGGCTTTGCGCACTGGGAGCACCTCTGAAAGGTTCATCCTACTAGAGGCGCTTTGTAACTCAACACAATACAACATATTATGTTTTGCGAACAGTAATGGAAAAAGGTAGATTGTTTTAAATGAATCTTTCAAATAAATTATGAGGCCTGTCATCAGAAGGATTATCTGACTCAAGTTTCGGAGTTGTTGGCACAGATAATCTGATCAATGTGTTCGAGAAGCTATTCTCATAATAATAGAAATATTATGCATAGTTTTTTATTCATGGCTCTAATGGTATTCATGCCCCAGGTAAACAATCGCCGTTGTCGTCTTTCATTATTTATACATAAAGGTATAATTTAAAAAGGGAAAATGGTATGGTTCTAACGGATCCAGAGGATGTAAAGAAGAGATGGAAGGACTACTTCGACAAGCTGTACAACGACGCAAACAGAACTGACGACGAATATCTAGAAAACATCGCGGTGGCGGACAGCACGGAAAGCATACCAACAGTGGGAGAAGATGAGGTAGAGGCAGCTATCACAAGAATGAAGCTCCGGAAGGCGCCGGGTCTGGATAACATCTCAGCGGAGGAATTGCAGGCGGGAACAGAAGGAATTGGATTAAAAATCATACACAGATTATGCAAGATGGTGTGGGAAAGAGAACTGTTACAGTGGCCATCGGACTGGAAACGGTCCATCATAATTCCGATACACAAGAAAAAAGACAGGTTAGACTGCTCAAATTACAGAGGGATTAGTCTTCTATGTCACAGTGGAAAAGTCTTTTCATCAATCATTCTGCAAAGAATAAGGAAAAGAACACAGGAGATTCTATCAGAGGCGCAGGCAGGATTCAGGGTGAACAGAAGCACAATCGACCAGATATTCACCTTAAGACAGTTAGCGGAGAAATACGATGAATTTGGGAATGACCTCTATGTGTGTTACATAGATTTCAGGAAGGCTTTTGACAGCGTGTGGAGGAAGGGGGTGTGGAGAGTAATGAGACACTATGGATATCCGGAGAAGATAGTGAGACTGTTGGAAAGCGCGTACCAAGATACTTTTAGTGCGGTGAGAGTAGATGGAGATCTATCTGAATGGTTCAGGACTATTGTTGGGGTTCTGCAGGGATGTGTCCTGTCACCACTGTTGTTCAACATCTTCTTGGAACTGATAATGGCCATAGCACTGGAGGGGACAGAGGAGGGAGCAGTGATAGGAGGAGAACTGATCAGCGACCTGAGATTTGCAGACGACATTGCACTACTAGGGAGAAAGAAGGAGGGCCTGCAGGAATCATTAACGAGAGTAGTGCAGGTAAGCAAAAAAATGGGTATGTGCATTAATGTGCAAAAAACGGAATGTCAATACATTGGAAGAGAAGAGACAAAGCTTGGGCTGAACGTGGATGGACACACACTGGAGCAAAAAGAGAATTTCGTGTATTTGGGAGGTCTTATCGATGCGCAGGGGGGGTCAGAAAAGGACATTGAAAGAAGAATCGGACTCGCTAGAGGAATATTACAGAGACTGCACAAGATCTGGAGATCAAAGGAAATCAGCAAAACCACCAAGGTGCGAATATATGAGACGTTGGTGCTGAGCGTACTGTTATACAACTCAGAGACGTGGACGCTGAAGGAGGCACAGAAAAGACGATTGAGGGTATTTGAAATGACATGTCTGCGAAGAATAGAAGGGGTCACAAGGAGAGAAAGGATAAGGAACACGGAAATACGCAGCAGACTGAGAATACAACGAGACATTGTGGACAGGATACAGATCAGAAGAATGCGATACTTCGGACATGTCACCAGAATGCAGAGCGGGAGATATCCAAAAGTGACACTGCAGGGGTATGTGCAGGGGAAGAGGAGAAGAGGTAGGCCCAGGAAACGTTGGATGGATATGGTGGAGGAGGACTGTCTGATGATGGGATTAACCGTGGGAGAGGCGACGAGGACAGCTCAGGACAGGGTCAATTGGAGGCTATCCATAAAGGAGCGGCTGATGCGGGCGCAAGCTTCGCCAGGGCCATAAGTCAAGTAAGTCATAATTTAAAAAGAGGTGTGGCATTTTTCTATAGTCAATATCGAAAGTGTGTGATGACAGAAATGATTATCGTCACCTTTCTCTTTTCATATTCTTAAAAGCATGAAACTGCCGCAGTTTACTTGCTGCTATCCGTTCATGCTGGCAAATGGCAACGCCTGGTTCGAGAGTGCGAGTAATCGCTATTACTATTTTTGTGGAGGACTTCGCGGCGGCTTCAGGTGGATTTGAACTCGTGACCTTAGAATTACACGGTTCTATCTCCTTAAGAAATCCTATGAACATAGAACCGTGTAATTCTAAGGTCACGAACTAGTAAACTTCGTGCTACAAGGCATCACACTACACCGGTGTGCCCCACAAAGGCTACAGCAATTAGCCAAAAATTCCACTCGTTTTTCTGCGACCTTTCTGCTTTTGTCAATTGAACTAAACCATTTTATATGCAACCCCACCCTTTGCGTGTTTTATTCTTTCTCGATTATATTTCTACATTGTCTGTCTGTCTGTCTGTCTTTCTGTCTGTCTGCCTGCCTATCTATCTGTGTGTCTGTCTGTCTTTCTCTCAAAATCTATTTATTCCCTCGGTCTATTCGCACTGAAAGTTGCGCTATCTAAACTACAAGCCTACTTGCATCACAACATTTAAAGACTCATTCTGCACACCTAAAAACCTTATTAATAAATGCTATAATATTCAGTTTTCACGCTTCAATCGCCAGCTAACAAACAAATTGCAGCAGAATGCGCAATACGATGAGCCACTAACAAATCAACTTCAACACTGCCTTCCATGATTGAAGCAGTGCTAGGACCAAGACTGGGAAAAGTAGGAGGGCGAAAAATATTAGTTATAAGGCTGTAGCATTCTGAAGGAGGAGGTACAGCCAGGATGAAGTGGCAAAATTTTGCATTCAAACCTGCTTTGGGACAGAGAGCATAAAAACATTTAAATACGAAGGAGAATAACTGGCAAAATTATCATTATCACCATCATCAATTACCAACGCGTTCCAAACTTCTTAAATCTATTTTTATGAGACACCGAAAGTCTAAGGTGAACGCACGATCATCTTGTTAGCACTTTTGCAAATCACATAAGCCAATTTCTTTAAGATCTTTTAGACACCTTTAAAAATAAGTAAAATTTGCTATATTAATTAAATGCGCATTACAACATTTTAATTACCCGCTTCAGGACTCTAAAATTTTGTCCATTGAGTAATCGATTCCAATTTTCATTTTGTTCGATTCATTTGTTTATTATTTTTTACAATGGTTATGATAAACTTTTGAGTGTTAAATAAGCGATTAGTTTGCGTGTTAAAACAAAGAACACGGATTACGTAGGTCGCTATCAATCAATCAATCGATCAATCTATCAATCAGTCAATCATAATTTTATAGCACCCTTTCAAGGTACCTACTCAGAGGCGGCTAAAAGATGTAAGATGCAGTTAAAATGTTAAATAATAACATTAATAGTAAAGACAACCCCCTGTCATAACTATCAATAATACAATGATTTACAAAGCGCTTTCTTTGGAATAAAACACCCCTATGTTAGACACCTTCAAAACGTCCTCCAACAACATTTCATATGCGGTAAAAATTGTTTAATCGCTAGATGTTGCAACGAATATGGGTAGCTCCTCTTGAAAAATCCATTGTTCGTAGTCAAGCAGTTCCAGTCCTAATCTCGAATAAACTAGGAGGGCAATTCTAATGATATGTGTTTTCACACGCCAAAATAAAAGCTATATACTATGGCCTACAATTCGCTAGCTGTCATGCATAAGACCTCAAACATGCAATTTACTCCCTATGAATACGAATCTTGCTCAACTAATTGCTTTATAAATGCATTGAACTATCAATGTCTGAGGCTGACGGCGTGTTTATATATATCTCCATTGGGGTCTGATGGCGCATTAGATAGCACACTGGCCTAAAGATAAGCGGACCACAGTTCGATTCCCGAAACCCCCGCGTGGGGGATAGACGTGCTTTGTTGGCTGCTATAAGCGTCCTAATGCTATGTTAGTAGCCAAGATTTTTGATTTGTTATATTTAGCCGTGAATACTATTTCATAGGAGAAGTTGAATCTATAGACGTTAGTATCATTCTATCGTTTTAACTAATTTGACGTATATGAAGAGTTGTTGTTCAGCGTTTTGAAGGTGTCTAAATATGTGCGTTTTAATCAAATGAAAAGAACAGTGACATATTGTAGCGGAAAAGCCGTGTTTCAACTTTTTTTACTTAAGGGCCACTAGTTGAAGGACACGATGGCCACTTTTTCTTAGTTGAAGAACATTAAGGGACCACAAGGCTAAAATTTAATTAACTAAAAGCATATAAAACGCTATAATTGGTTCAAAATAGAATGTTTGATTTTTTATAAATGTCATATTAAAATGATCAGCAACAGAAAACGATAATTTTTATTTGTTCTATCCTGTTCAAATTGTCAATTTTTCATCAATTTTTAAAAATTATTGGAGAGATTAGGACAATTTTTGTCAGATATGGGGCCACTTTTGGCCCGCGGGTCACGGGTTGAGAACCAATAGACTGTAACCGGTTGCAGTCTGTCAAGCGGATTGTTAAATTAGGGACATTCTTATTAGAACTAGCATCCCAACACACACACACAAACACACACACACATCTTGATATATAAATAAATTTTAGATGTGTATATAAAAATTTAAGTTGGTTTGAGCGGTGAGTAGTGAGTTAAAGTGTAATTCGTCTCCACTTCGACACCTTTAGAACGCTCTGTCTAAAAGATATATAAATTTACGCGTCAAATTTATTATTCAAAGAAGTGTCACAATTTCATCACCATTCATACGAGGTTTCACTGACAATTTCTCTTCACCTACGACTGACGCTAACTAATAATCATTAGAAATTTTTGCCTAACGAATCATTACAGCAACGACTTCTGTGAAGCAATGCGGCAACAAGAAGTTAACGAATCGTCACAGAACCCAATACAGGAGACAACATCGGCAATGATTGACACCCGCAGGACAGGTTTCGTCGCTTTTTCTGAGCCGCAACTGAATTGATTACAATAATATAAAACACGTTTAAATGGCTAACGATAACACTCCGTTGAGATACTGATGAAGATTTGGAATGAGATAAAAATGGAATTTGCCGTCTTCGACTGTAATGGGAGGGGTCATCATTCGTTAATTTGGGGCGCAAGAGAAAGTATTCTACGGTCCAGTCTTGGGTTTTATTCGCCTGAGACCGAGTATAATAGGAAAATTGCAGGAAAACTGCATTTGGTTGGAGTATCCTTATATTCGGATAAATTATGGTAAAAGTCCTGTCAATACAAAGCATATCTTTCAATACGGATTTATAAATTGCACGTTTGTCACGTTTTAAAGGTGTCTATAGATCGCGTTTTTAGCACGCGCGTGCAACGTAGATTTATTTTTGCGACTGTAGTGTATACTCCCGACAACAGTGCGGACACATAATCGGAGTTTCACGGTGATGCGCTGAGCAATTGTGAGTGAATAACTTGTCCATGGTCAGTGCATAGAGAACTTGGCGCTAGAACAAGTGCATATACAAGCAAATATCACCGATATTTAAAATAAATTAATTAGTTAATTAGTGTTTCGTTCGTCGTATTAAATTGAGTATAACGATAGTTTGCTTTTATATAGAGAATATGTCATATGTTTTAAATGTGTTTGAACGCAACGGCAATTTTAACACTTTTTTGTTTGATAAACGACATCATCTGATTATCTTGATAGAACAGGCGCTACCTAACCATGCCGACATACTACTTTGAACACCGAACCATCGTTGCAATCAAATCTACGCTCCCCTGACCTCGGCCTGATGGTGCTGTGGTCCAGCCCTGGTGCTCTCACAAACGTTAGCGAGGTCTGCTTTTTCTCGTTCTTTCACCATGCACAACCTGGGGCGGAGACTTGGCCTGCAAGTTTGGAGGGACGAACGAAGGAACAAATTTGGACGAGAATTTTTGGCTAAAAAGGTCGTTCGCCAAAAAGAAGCATCATGAACAGTTCTCATGGTTCAGTTATCCTATCTAGAATCTACAATTAATGGTTATTCCGCTGAAGTATTGCAATGATCTCTTATTGCATTAATTGCATGAATCGCACGTACTCAACCTTATTATTATACTACATGTATAACTTTGGGAGTAATTGTAATATCATAAGCGTGCGATGTCAGGCGAACAGATAACTTTGGGACAGAATGTAACTTTATACAATCATTTGACTGCCTTAAAGAGGTGTTTTATAAAACAACTATAGATCACTTCTCAAATGTCATGTCAATCACCGACGTCGCTGCGCGACGGTTGGTCGCATGCATGGACTACAGCTCTCCACTGCCTCCTATCGCGTGCAGCGGCGAGAAGATTGGATCCGGAAAGACGGGACCAAGCAAGAATGTTGTCAATCCAGCTAATACGCGGTCTACCCTTGCGTCGACAAATACAAATACAGTGACATAAATTACTATTCGCAAGCTATGGATTTGATAGCAGCGGAAACACTGGACATGTTGCTATTGCTGGAACGTGGCTATATATAAATTTAAATAAATAGATTAGAAGGTGTTTTAGGCAACTCTATAGCTGACCTGTGATACATAAAATAATAGTATTATTGTAGCAAGCCTCGTTCATGATGCACGTGAATCTACCTCTATGATGGTTGATTTATGACACCTCTTTTATGATATTAATTTTGCTTATAACTTTTTGGCTTGAAAAAAATTGATAATTTCTTCGTGCGCAATTATTCAACTCAAGTCACGGGAAAAGACACATTCTATAGATTGCTCAAGACTTTTCTTTTTGACCAGGCTTGGGTCGGGAGCGCCTCTGAGTAGAGCCCTTGAAAAGGCGCTATATAGATAGATAGATGGATGGATGGATGGATGGATGGATGGATGGATGGATGGATGGATGGATGGATGGATGGATGGATGGATGGATGGATGGATGGATGGATGGATGGATGGATGGATGGATGGATGGATGGATGGATGGATGGATGGATGGATGGATGGATGGATGGATGGATGGATGGATGGATGGATGGATGGATGGATGGATGGATGGATGGATAGATAGATGGATAGATAGATAGATAGATAGATAGATAGATAGATAGATAGATAGATAGATAGATAGATAGATAGATAGATAGATAGATAGATAGATAGATAGATAGATAGATAGATAGATAGATAGATAGATAGATAGATAGATAGATAGATAGATAGATAGATAGATAGATAGTGGCACTATCGAGTTTGTTAAAAACAAAATTTAATGACTTGATAAAAATGCAGATAAGTAACTAAACAAAAATAAGCAATTAACCCGTAGGAGGTGAGGTGGGGTGTGACACACCCCAGAGGTATTCTACATTAATTTTTGTGTGGAAAACGTCAAACCACCTTGGATTATTATTTTCTACCTTTGTGAATATGAAATACGGACACTTTACCAAAATTTCAGGAATTTTGAACGAACAGTTTTTTTATTTTAATGTATATTTGAAGGAAATTGCGATTTTTCGTATACAAACCGAACTTACACGGGCAAAGTACACAATGGATGGGTTCACCTTCTGGCCATCTAATAGGGATTGAAAACAGATATTTGTTCGTGATAATTGCCTGTTTAGTTAATAATTGATCATAGAAGAATAGTTTAACTCAAATTAATGTTTTACATTTAATATCGCGACTTGAAAATAAAAATATGTGTTGGGGTGTGTCACACCCCACCTCACCTCTAACGTTACAATGCGTCACCTCACCTCCAACGGGTTAAATAAACTCGACTAATTTTCTTCTACCACTGAATACGTGGATGGTTATACACGGATGGGTGGATTAGTGGATAAACGCAGACACGCACACATGCACGGATGCACGTACGCACAGACGGAGGGTCGGATGGAGGGAGGGATGGACGGATGGATTGATACAGTGATGCATGCATTAATAGATGCATATAATACTCAGCGTGTATTAACGTCTACAACAATCTTCGTTCGCTTTCAACTTGCAGCGACGCTACCAACGCCATCAAGTCCATCGAGGCGTAATCAAACGCGCCGACTCACTTCCGGTCTTGAGAAACCGGAACTTCCGCTTGACAGATTTAATGGTCTGCACATCTGAGCCTTTTGCTGATTTTATGGGTTTTTTTCTACAATGATTAATTACAAGTCCTTCACTCACATTTGTTTAGCGCTTCCGCGTAAAACTCCGAAGCAGTGTCCGCTCTGCATTTGGGAGCGCCTCTGAGTAGTGAGAGCCTGAAGTGGCAAGTGCACATACAAACAAGTTAAAATCATAATGGCTTTCCAATGATCGTGCAACATTTTTAAACACCATTTAAAAGGTTTCTAATTAATATATTTATTTAATTTAGCAAGCAATAAATTCCAACTTTTATTAATTTCAGTTTGAGCATTATGCAAAGTCGTGGGACACTACAATTATTCATAATGTCGCCAAAACCACAGGGTGCAGTGGTTCGGTGCCTTGCAACCGGTGGGTTATGTTTCAGGTTCGAATCCAACTCAAGCGGGACCATGAGCAAATCCTTCACTCGCAATCGCAATCGGCGCGAAACTCCGAAACAGTGTCTGCACTATTATAGCTGGGAGCGCATCTGAGTAGCGAGTCTGTAGGAGCGCCGTATAAAATATGAGCACTTTCAAAAACTAACAGTGAATCAGCGGTCTCTCTAATCAATCGCAGCTGCAACTATTAAACATATTTAATTGCTTGCGCACTGTGCATTTTTGGTATTATATGAACGTGATTATCATAGGACAAGATGGCGTAAAGAATTTGTTCAAAGTCCCAACATACCGACTGGAAAGCATGGGGAAATCAAGAATCTGCATCACAAAGCCAGTACCGTGGACGAACCATCGATGATTGCAACACGATGCATGAGAGAACTGATCAGAATAATTGCACACCTCTTTTAAGTAAATCCTTCATCATACAATTAGGACCAGTCGCGCGTTTTTGCATAATAACTTATCCCAATCTCTAACACTATCTTTCATTCCAGCACCCTCCATCATTGACTACCGGCTGACCGGATTGGCACGAATTGTTTGGCATAAACAATTATTCATGTTTCATCCTATATGCGGTACGTTTTACAATGGTTCACTTCTTCACAGCGGATTGCAAGCAGGGCTGTGCGTTGGTTAGGCGTATCTTCGAGAACTCTGTTGTTCCACCTTAGGAGTTCAGCGTCGATCCACCCTTCGATCGGCGAACCAAGCTGAGCTTCTGGCTCCAAGCACGCGAACTGCTTTCCTACAACGTGGAATGGTCCCTCTGTAACGCTTCTCTTTGCTACAAGAGTTCACTCCACGCTGTTCACAACAGTGTTTTATTTAGCCGAGGTTTAAAGAGGCACTATGTAAAATTTCTAACTTAAATAAATAAATAAATGAATAAATAGACTCCATTTCAGCAAAGTCTAATAATCGTTTGCTATGGAATTCGTTACTTTTCGAATGTGTCGTTAAATTTATTCTTTGTGGAAAATGGGAATCAACGAAAGAACGAATTATGTTGCCCATCGCGTACAATTGTTATATCTTCTTCTTCTTTCTCTCTTCCGTCAGTCGTGCGACGACGATGAGGCTTTCACATGACTTCTCCAGACTTGTCTATTTTTAGCCGAGGTTTAAAGAGGCACTATGTAAAATTTCTAACTTAAATAAATATAAGTATAAATAGAAGTAAATAATACGCTTGCTTGGAGCCAGAATAGACAATTGTTATATAAGGTTCTATAATTCGGTTTAAAGGTGTCTGAATAATATTGGAGGATGGTGAGCGCGCCATTATTATTATAAACACAGCATTCAATGCATAATACAGTTGTGCTGTATATTGAATTCTTTCAATGTTCCGAACTGCTCACATGACCATTCGATGCATCAAACGATGGTGCCGAACAATAATTATTTTTAATGAATTATGCGTTCAAGGTCCGTACAAACTAGAGGTCGGAGAGGACTGGGACTATAAAATCCGAGTTGTTACCATCTTATACATGTATAAGGCAATTTGAAACCGTTTTAAGGGGTCTTAAACGTAGTGCGCATGGTGATCACCAATTATATATTAATAATAGTAAAAATAATTGTTGTAGCTGTAACGATGCCGTGGAGTTAGATGGCTGCCTATAGAGCTCCTATGTGTAGCGCCTCTGAAAGGGTTCACCTTAGTAGAAGCGCTTTATAAATGTTTCAATGCAATGCAATACAATACAATGCAATATAGGCGAAAGTGAGAGCGAAGAGTCACTTCCTGTCTGATAAACAGGAACATCCGGTGGACAAATCGGTTGCTTAAGGATAATTTCTTGTTTCCGATGTACTAATGAAACTTCCTATAATAGATCATTTTATTACATCTTTTAGGTCATTTTCTTTCAAATAAGATTTTCGTTTTGTAAAAGATTTACCGGACCTTATTAAACACCATTTAATGTGTTGAATAAAATATTTAATTATTTTCAAGAATTTTATATAGCGCATCTTCAATGTGGGCTACTCAGAAGCGCTCCCGACCCAACTACGTCTTATTACAACACGTCTATTCAGAATAACAAGGACGTATACCCGGCACTTTTAGCGTTGGGATACGTCCTTGTTACAGTTCTGAGATACTTCTGGAACATTAATAAGTGGTGCACTAAGCGTGTTGTAACTGAGAAGTCGATCTATATTGACAGCATTGATATACTTCTGAAGGTGTTCAAGCACATTGAGAGATTACTACAGCATGGTTGGATTATTGCTGTTTATGAACTATTTGTCATTACATGGATAATTACCGTCGCCCCCTTCTTTAACCAGCCTTGGGACTGGCACTGAAAGAGTCGACTATGGGAGTGGAGTGGTTGATATCGGATAGAGTGACTTAATATGCTTCACTGACGAAAAGGGAAGTCAGTGGAATAAAAGATTGTAAGCCTCGCGTGTCAAAAATTTATATAAGTTATCTTTCTCTCTTCCGTCAGTCGTGCGACGACGATGAGGCTTTCACATGACTTCTCCAGACTTGTCTATTTTTAGCCGAGGTTTAAAGAGGCACTATGTAAAATTTCTAACTTAAATAAATATAAGTATAAATAGAAGTAAATAATACGCTTGCTTGGAGCCAGAATAGACAATTGTTATATAAGGTTCTATAATTCGGTTTAAAGGTGTCTGAATAATACTGGAGGATGGTGAGCGCGCCATTATTATTATAAACACAGCATTCAATGCATAATACAGTTGTGCTGTATATTGAATTCTGTCAATGTTGTTTCAACCGATTAAAAGGTGTTTAAAAAGGTTTGCGCTTACCATTTTCTAGACCCAACTACGTCTTATTGGGACAGTTTTGAGATTCCTTAGGAACAGAAATAAGTGGTGCTTACATTTTCTCTAAGCGCGTCGTAACAAGGCGGCCGATCTATATTATAAGTAAGCATCAATTATGATTCTAAAGATCTCGAGTACATTGAGATTATAGCTGTTCAGGAACTATTTTGTCATTACAAGGATAATTAGCGTCCAAACTGCTTTAACCCAGTATTGGACTTGCATTGAAAGAGCAATGTATGAAGAGTATGTATGTAGCGAGGTTGAATTCTAATGTAGTGGTTAAATCTTCTTATTTGCTGAGAGATGGATTTTCAGAGGAGGAAGATAAATCAACTATCGTGTTCTAATCTTATATTACATTGATTTGCAATGATTAAAAGGTGTCTTAAGACGCTTACGTTTGTTAACCTCCAATTAAAAAAGTAGTCTATATTCAACGCAAGACAGTAGAATTGTGTATTGAGTAATTTAAAAGATGTGACGCCTGGAGCTTTGGTTGACACAACGGTATGAACATGAAGAACAGCGTCGCTAGGTTCGATTCCCGAAGTTCCCTTGAAATAGCTTTCTAGGCTGCAGCTGTATGTAGCGAGTTTGAATTCTGAAAGAAGCAGAAGATAAATTTTGCTTTTCGAGTTACGTTCTCATATTACATAGATTTGCGATTATTAAAAGGTGTCTTAAGACGCTTGCGTTTATAGACCTATAATTTAAAACAGTATTCAACGCTAGACAGTTACTGTAGAACTATGTATTTAGTAATTTAAAAGAAGAGATGGGGGCGGGGCGCGTTGGTTGACACAATATATATATATATATAGCATGAACACGAAGAACAGCGGAGATGAGTTCTCTTTCCCGAAGCTTTGATCAAAATAAATATACATGACATTCATTGATAATGATTTTCTTCTTGCTCATCAGTATTTAAACGTTTAATCTCTTAATACGAATCACTGCGGTAGCACATTTGTTATCAATATTTAAAATAATAGTTTTCGAAATCCAAAAACGCTGAATCTAATAAAGTTCGAACTGTTATGTTTGAAAACGATTAATATATTTTATCGGAAAACTGTAAGCTTAGTGTGAATGGAGATTAAATTCCCAATCGATGAATTTAGCGCGCTGAAGTGAGAATTTTGTATTAATATAGACGACGTTAAATATGTTTTAAAGGTGTTTTAAAGAAACCACAATTTAAACAGTTTGTTTGAATAACGCACAGCATTTGATTGTCTAGATACAATAAACTCTACTTAACCCTTTCAGTCCCATTGATTCCAATTGGAGTCATTAGTGTAAATTGATATTTTTCCCTAAGTGGCGCCACAATACTAAAAGACTCCTACCCGATGATCGCAAGTAACGAAGATGGATCTAAGAAGTTAGTAGTGAGAAATGGCAGAGAATTGTGCTGATAGTGATGGATTGGTAGGTCAATAAAGACGAATTAGACTCTATTCTGTTATATTGGTGGTCATGGTGAATAGTTTATTTGAGAAAGGAAGCCAAAGTTTCAGAGCGAATTAGCGTTTGTTGGATATTGTGACATCAGTAGAAAAGATTAATACAAGATTTGAAAATATTCGAATACACCACTTAAAAGTTATAATTAAAAAGGTAAAAAAATAGTTAATAAGATAATTGTTTGCCTGAGATAAATAATAGCATTGGTTTTTGTGACTCATCATCAAACCTGGACAATTATAATATTTATCAGATAGACCAAGAAAGTTAATAAAGTAATATGTCTGCTTGAGGCAAAGTTAGATTTAGTTTCTCTGTCCAAGCATCAACCCAGATATTTGAACACCTTTAGTAAAATATTAGACGCGTTATATATAATGATCACGCGCTTTAATGCAGCGTTAACAAAGTTGAAGTAGGATGTCGCCAAATAAATATTAGTATATTAATTAACGTCATCGATAATGACACCATTACTATCACCGTGATCTCTTCGCCGCACCAAACAACACCAAGTTCAATGAGTCGAGATCGTCTGTCCTAACGTAATACTAAAAAATCCTAAAGAATATCAAACTGTCCTTTTTAGCTCTGCGGCTTGAGGTAGATTCGAACCCGCAACATTACGGCTCCAAGGCACCGAAACTACCATGGCGCCCCACGTTTTTATTCTATAGCCTGCATTAAATATTCGCTAAAGCAAGTGTACACCTCAATGCGAACCTAAATTTCAAACTGCTATTATAATATATATTATATGGACGCGATAAGTCTACTTAAATAGCTGCTATTTGTGATGTTTAATGTTTGTATGTGCACTTGTTATAGCGCCCCTTCAAGCTCCCTCTACTCAGAGGCGCTCCCGATGCAGAGCGGACACTGCATCGGAGTTTCACGCCGAAGCGCTGAGCAATTGTAAGTGAAGGACTTGCCCAAGGTCCCTACTAAGTGGCTTGAGGTGGGATTCGAACCTCGGACCTTCCGGCTCCAAGGCAACGACGCCACCACTAGACCACCGCGCCCCACTTGTCTATGTAATTGTAATTGCAATTGTAATCGATCATTTATATAGCGCCACTTCAAGAGAACTCCTCAGAGGTACTCCCGACATGACACCACACCTTAATCAAAGTCAATGGTATTCAAACTCTTGCAGAAAAGAGGCAAAGAAGTTCATAACGGAGACTAATAGGTAACTTATTCCAGAAAGACGGACCGACCACTGCAAAACTTCTATGCAGCACTGTGGAAGATCGGGCCATACACGGAAGCTTGAGGTGGATTCGAACTCATGGTTTTCAGTTGCGTTAGAAGTTATATGGTGACAAGATTTGAGATGTGTGAACACTTGATAATATATAACATAAGATTATCAGATTTAAAAGGTGTTTCAAACAACTATTCCTCAACGCAAAGTTTTTTTCATTACAATTGACTACTGCTAATAGACTTGGTCATTAATTTTTTTAACGACACTGTGAAAAAGCAGAGTCATTATTTTCGCCCACTCCTTGATCCAGGCTTGGGACTGGCACTGTAAAGTGCAAGCAATGTATATTTTAAATAAAACATCAAAACCTCAATCTAGTCTAGCGTCAAACTGAGTGTATTGACTAACAGCATTTAAATTAACAGTAGGCCTAACTGTTGAGATGACAAAACACACGCGCCACCTACCGAATAAGAAGCGAACAACTTTCTTGACTTGACTTATGGCCTGGCGAAGCTTACGCCCCGCATCAGCCGCTTCTTTATAGATAGCCTCCAATCGACCCTGTCCTGTGTTCATGGGTGGAAACCTGGGCGGAGACTTGGGGGGGGGGGGAGGGTGAACGAGTGGCCGAATGAAAGACGCTTAAGAAACGTCATTTGGTTTAGTTCCTGATGTCTATTCCGTTCAGTCGGTTCAGCAAATGCACGGTTTCCAGCTTTTTTTATCGAGTGTGTGACCACAAAGTCACTTTGAGATAAAGGTGCAAATAGATGGGGAGTTTAACGACAGCTTACGACAGCAAAGACCGCTTGCAATAAAGAAAACCGGTTTTTTGGAATATTATAGCAATCTTGCCTTACAGAATGAATAACTGTCAACCGGATAGTTCAAGATGCGAAAATTGTAATAGTTCAGATTTAGTTAATGGATGATACGATATGATTAAGAATAATATGCATTAGAAAAGTCACGACGCCTCGATAATATGTTAGTATTTAAACACCTTTATAAATTATGCGTGTATCATATGCTATTAATTTGCAATGCAATGAATGGCTTTTAATCCTGGTGGTCCATGTATAAAAGCACTTTAATGCATAAAGATAAGACAATGATAACCTAATACGCATCAGTCGCCTACACGTGTAATGAAGAGCAGTGTCATGGAAATGTAATGATCACAATGTCATGTAAAATGTAACATCCAAATATGTTATTATGTATCTTGCTTCGCAATCGCCAGCTGGTAATTATTAATAATAATTATGTCAAAATCTCGTTACAGGGCCTACATCTTGGGCACAGCACCTTCCTATCTTCGTGAGTTCTTTATCTTGACCTCAACTACTGTGGGTCGCCGATCTTTGTGCTCGGCCTCTAGATGTGACTTCATGGTTCCTTATGCCCTCACAGCCACAATGCAGCATAGGGCATTTTCGGTCAGTGGACCTTCCGTCTGGAATGACCTACCTTCTAGCCTGCGTTCCCAACCTTGGAACATCCTATACATGCAGATTGCTTAAGACTTTTCTTTTTGACCGGCCTGGGTCTTGAGCATCTCTGAGTAGCGCCATTGAGGAGGCGCTATATAAATCACATAGATACATGTAGATAAAGAAATTAGATGTATATGCTTGTCTGCGTCATTTACCGAAGAAAATTTTATTCCGGCGCTCTCGCTTCCAGGCCATTCAGTGCTACAGTGTCAGTAATATTCTAAGTTCAACAATTTGATGAACCTTTCTTTCATATAACGTGCGTTGACCATTTATTTATAGGCCAGCATGGGCGGAGTTTATCAGAGGCTCGGGGGTGGGGCTAAGCTTTGTAGGTTATTATAAAAAACCTTGCTATTAGCTAAACAATTCTGAATGAATTACTCGATCAAGGGTCTTACACAGTTGGCTGTAATCGTCAGGTAGCAGGAGGAAAAGGGAACTCAATGTCCTAAATTTTAAAAATCTATATAAAACAGTTTTATTCTGATTTGTGGGTGTGTAAAACTATTTCCACTTTCGTTTGAAAAAGCAACTCCAATCAACAAGACGAACGAACTGCAACGAAAAAAAAGAACATTAGCGTCACCGTACTACTTTATTTACGCATGGGACTAGACACCGCTAGATAAAATTAAGACAAGATGGGAATATATTCGAATAGACCGCAATCATAAAATTGATAATAAATAAGATAGGTCAAATAGTGTCGTAATATACCAAACATTTTTTTCCGATGGCAACGGTTGCTGTTGTAAAATCTGGATCCATTCATCCAAAGGCCAAACAGTTAATAAGACGTGGTTGCGCGATATAAATTTGGCATTGGCTTTTATGACAATTCGCCAAACCAGGATGATGCTTAGACACCTTCGAAACGTAATCAAAGTAAACTATAAATTAATAACGGATTCATTGTAGCATTACTCCTGCTTCGACGAGTCTCCCTCTGCGTTTCGATGAACACTTAACTGCAAAGTCGAAATTAGATGTCGCCAAAAAATATTTGTAATCGTCGTCTTCAATGACACCATCACCTTCATCCTCACCGCAGCACACAACATCACCAAGTTCAATGAGTCCAGCTCTTCATCCCAGAAAAATGCTACAGGTACACACAAACTCGAAAATCATCGTACTACTGATTTCAAGTACATTGAGATTACTAGATAGAGTCTGGTTGGATTATAATTGCTGTTCATGAACTATTTGTCATTACAAGGATAATTTAGTCATACATCAGACTGGCGTTGTAAAAACACGTATAGCCTACATACGTAACGAGGTTGATTTCTAATGCAGTGGTTAAGTTTTCTTCTTTGAGGAAAACTTAGGACTGTAACCAAAAAAAGATATAACTAATCTTTCGTGTCACATTATATTAATAAATTTATTCCATTTAAAAGGTGTTTTAAACACAGTTTTCAATGCGATCATACGAATGATCAAGCGATGTCGTTCAACAATTTTGAATCAATTACACGTTCATCGTACGCACACAGTATCCGTCTTCTATGAGGTAAAACATAACTCAGAAAGAAATTACTAGCCTAAATTGTTCCAAATATATTTAGTGAAGCTGTAAACTGATTTTATGGTGTCTTAAACGGCGTTTGCAAACCACAAAGAAAGCCACTCCAGTTTACTTCTGATCTCATATGAACCCATCCGCTTCACACTCCACCTTTTCCCTCCACCTTACCCCATCCTACCCCACCACATCCCGTAGGGGGCTTTTGACCAGGTGATCATCGACGTGACCATCAAACAGTAGCGTCTACTAGTTCATTTTTTTCATTTATTGACTTGCAATGTCACATCAACATTTACATAACGTTAACAATTGACAGCAACAAAACTTCAACGAGGAATTGTTATAAACTTAATATTAGTGCAGGTCAATGAGTCAGCCGACAAGGGTCTAGAAGACCCGCTTTTAGGGTGTGCTAGGCATTTACGCATGAGCATTAGTATCTATAACATCAATACGTTTATGCATAGGTAAATGTATATGTCGCCAGATCAGCTCCCGCTACACTAGCGTCGTGTGTTCGCGAACAAGAAGGATAATTAATTAATTATGCACTCTTCCTTGCTCCTTTCTTTGGAGAGTGTACACTTTTATGACGTATTTACAAACGCTGCTAAGGAAACTACTTATCTGTTTGCTCTTAACCCTGAAGTTTATATAACCGTTGATGAAAGCATCAAAAAGGTGTCTTGTAGACATAATGTGATCTCGTTTATATATTATATAGTTTGACATAAACAGCAATGCATTATGGCTGATTTGAATGGATCAGAAGTGTAACGACAGCTCATGACAACAGAATTTTCCAGAAAAGGTCAGATCCAGACTTAAATAGCGAGAAAAAGTCGGACTAGCTTTACGCTGAGATATACGTGGAATTCGTCTAGGCCTCTTGCGCTCGAACTTTCTGATGACTACTTTTCGTAATGTTTAATCTGTTTCTTTACAATGATTATTTTAGTGTCTATTTTTTTTCGAAGTGCACGAAAATGAAAGTGATGTTCCAGGAAAGGCCAATTACTTTATTTATTTATTTATTTCTCCATTTCTAGACACTAAAATTCGAATTTTCTTTAGACCCATGCAAATCTATGACGTTTTGCATAAACCGTCTTTAACCCTTCAATGCCGGAGATATAGGATTTCCCATACATTTTTCTAGACTCTCGGCATTAAAGGGTTAAAAGCAGCACTCTGTAGAAGCAACTTATTGTAAAACAGTTTTTTAGTTCAGACGGTTCAACACCTTTTTAAAGATAGCAGTTGGTTATATAAGTTTATCGATTTAACATTTATTTTCAGTTGAATCCGCAACTGCAGGCAAATAGCAGATTGCATATTGTCTTGAATTATTGACAAATCAAGAATAATATACAATACGTTAGACTCGATATTCACTTTTTAAAAGCCTAATTATATTTGTAAAATATAGTAGTACTACTAGTAATAGTAGCAATTGCATATCAATAATTAAACAAATAAAAACATTGAATCGAATAAAGTGCGAACTGTCTTTTTTGCCAACGATTAATATTTCATGGAAATTTTTTAGAACAGTGTGTATGACGATTAGGGTGAGGTCTTCCGAATGACGAACTACAGCGGCGTGAGATTTTATTTGTAATAATTATTATATGGAATTATAAACATGTTTAAAAGGTGCCTTGAACGCCATCATTTGATTATCTGCATCGAATAAGAATCTTACCATACCGCTATCATAATGGTACTGTGAATCACGCATCATACAACTGCTATCAAAGCTACGTTCATCTGCCGGTCTAATGGTTTGGTGGTCCAGCCCTTGGTGCTATCGCCTATGGGAACCTCTTATCCGCCAACCCCAGAGACCAACGGTGTTTCTTCAGATCACCGAGGAGATAGATGGCTGCCTTCAGTGGCGGAGACCTGGTCCGAACTTTGGGGGGGACGGACGAGCGGCCGAAGGTTGATCGCTGAAGCGCGAAACTCCGAGCATCGGAGAAGTTTGGGCAGGTAGATGTGCCCCCCCCTCCATTAATAAAAATAATTTCAAGCATTATCGAAGTATTTTTTTTATTTTATTATATATAAAGCATGTTGAAAAATCAAATTAGGGGTGTCCAAGTACGGTGTTTTTATTTTGATTTCAGTATTATCAATGACTTTTGGGCATCTAAAGACACCACTTTGATTCCTGTAATATCAACGATTTTCGGGTGTCTAAAGACATAATTTTGATTCCTGTAATATCAGCGATTTTCGGGTGTCTAAGGACATTATCTGATTCTAGTATTATCAACGATTTTTGGGTGTCTAAAAACATAATTTTGATGTCTGTATTATCAACGATGTTTGGGTGTTTAAAGACATAATTTGATTCCTGTAACATCAACGATTTTCGGGTGTCTAAGGACATCATTTTGATTCCTGTATTATCAACGATATTCTGGTGTCTCAGGACATCATTTTGATTCCAGTATTATCAACGAGCTGCTGTCTTGAAGTTGACTTGACTATTAGAGAGATCCGCGGGACACTGGAATTTCAGCAGGTTAAAGACATTTATGACATCATAGACAAAAATGGGTAGGCCAACGCGTAGGATAAAGTTCGACGGTGGTGACTCGTGCTTCTCGAGCGGCGATTTTGCCATTGGACGACTCTGTCGTTGTGACGTTACCATCAATAGGTTTGAGCCATTTGAGTGGGCGCCGTTGATGGCTGCCAGATTTATATTGTATTTGTTTTTTATGTCCTGTGGTTGTGTGCTTGTAAACCAGAGTGCGTTTTTGCAGCTGCTACATTAAAGAATAAACTTCCTTACTATAATAACTAGCCTATGCCCACCATGGGGTGATTGTAAGGAAACAGTCTCGCAGCATTGCTGCTGCAAGAAATTAACGCTGCTTTGTTTATCGTGAACTAAAGCCGAAATTCTTAAGAAATTCATGGCATTCATGACGGCATCCAAACACGTGCCATAAGTTAATCGGATGTCACCATTACATTACGTCACTAAAAACCAGTGCTTAAATATATGCAGTGCGTAAATATACGCCAAACTGTGGCGGTGAACTAACCGACAAGGTAGACAGACGAAACCTGTGGCAGTGAATTAACCGACAAGTACCTTGCATTTTATTGTATTGTAATGTATTGTATCTGACCATAAAGTGTTTCACGCAGCAAGAGCCTCTCACCAGGTAGCATGTTTCGTTACCAATACTTGACCAACAACACGTGGTGCTTAGACACCTTTTAAAATGTTAACATTTGTTATACAAATGGGAGATGGAAGACAAAAGTCCATTGGAACTAGGAGATTAAGATCTCGCAAGAACACTAAATATTTTGTTATGTGATAATAAAACAAAAGATAATTTTAAAAGACTCTAATTTATGAGCTGAAAATTTCGTGCTAGCTTATCAGCATATTGCAGTGGCTGTAAAGTGTTGAGGCTCATGTTCATAATGTTGCTAGACAGTGAATTCTGCCACGTGAAATATCACGATTCGCTAAACACCTTTATGATAAAAGACTTTTATGCTATATATATTTTAAATAATTCATTCACGTATAATAATATGGCCTTCACTTCAAAAAGCTGCAAAATTGCAATTTATTTACTATTCTGTCGACGCAACGACCTCTATTGTCACGAACTGCAGTTAAAATCGTCTCATTAAGTTGTCTACCGTTCATGGCAATGTAAGCGGTCATGAAAGCCGCAGTATGCTGTGTAGCAATGGAAGCGTCGTATACTTTGTAATTAACAGGAGGCGCAATTATACGTAAAACTCAAAGATTAGCAAGATAAAAATGGATGGTTGGTTGCTGCTTGTTTTTGTTTAAAATGACATTGTGTCATCTCTAGCGTTGCCTTCTTCTTTTTGATGGGCTTGGTTCTGGCACTGCCATGGAGAGCGAACCCCACCCGCCTGTTATACAGTGACCATCTACAGTGGCGGATCCAGAACTGTTTTTAAGGGGGGGGCCAAAATCTTGGAAAAAACCAAGAAAATTTCCCCTAAGAAAAATTTGCCAAAAATTTCGGGAAAACATACAATTTCATACGCCAAAAAAGTTGATGACCTTTTTTTTTAGTCCTCAACTTCAAAACCGAGCGGGGGGCCACGTCCATACAATTTTCCAAATAGGGGGGGGGGCAATATCCATTGTACCCATATTCGTATTGCTAATTTCGGACCAAATGGGGGGCCACGTCCCATGGCAGTTTTCAAAGGGGGGCCATGGCCGGATTGGCCCCCCCCTGGATCCGCCCCTGACCATATACGAGACGACTGTACGCGGTGGCAAGGGCGGATCCAGGGGGGGACCAATCCGGCCATGCCCCCCATTTAGAAATGCCCATGTATCGTGCCCCCCATTTTGTTTCAGTGGCTGCTGAAATGGTATGATTTTCCCGAAAATTTGGGGGATGACTAAAAAAAAGGTCATGAACTTTTTCGGCGGACAAAATGGTATAATTTTCCCGAAAATTTGGCCGAATGACTGAAAAAGGTCATCAACTTTTTCGGAGGATACAAAAGAAAAATTTTCCACCCAAGGCATAAAATTTTTCCCGGACCCAAGACCAAGAATTTTTGCCCCCCCCCCCCCCCCCCCCGTCCAAAGTTTCTGTATCCGCCCTTGCGCGGTGGTGTAGTGGGTAGGCCTATACTTTCGTCGCTTTGCAGCCGGAGGGTTGCAGGTTCGAATTTTACCTCAAGTCGCGCGTAGGAACCTTGGGAAAGTCCTTCACTCGCAATTGTTCAGCGCTTCGGCGTGAATCTCCAAATTCGCTGCAATTCTCTTCCTTTGTTTTCAGTCTGATCCTATATCAACTGAAAAGGAGAAAAGAGGTTTTCTTATTATTCGTCCAGTTTTATTTATAATATCGTCGTTAATTAAAAGTGACTATCGAATCGTCGAAAGCTTATAAAAGCACGATACATTTCAAACATAAAAAGTGCAACGGTCACGTCGTTAAATAGTGTATTGTATTGTATTGTATTTAAACATTTATAAAGCGCCTCTAGTAGGGTGAACCGTTCAGAGGCGCTCCCAGTGCGCAAGGCCCCGCGAGAAGAAACAGGTTTTGAGAAGAGACAAAGCAGAAGAGAGACTACCAGAAAGAAGTGTAGAGCGAACAGAAGGAGAAAGAGCATTCCAAAGAGAAGGACCAATTGAGACAAATGATCGAGACTGAGCCATAGTAGTTCTAGACCGAGGAACCAAGAGGTCAAATCTGTTGGATGAACGAAGTGGACGATGGGAGGAAGCCGAGTGAGGACGAAGTAAAACATTAGTCAGATATTTTGGGGCAAGACCCCGTTGAGCCTTTAAGATCAGAGTGAGGATCTTGAATTGTGTGCGAGCACGGAGAGGAAGCCAGTGAAGTTCATGAAACATAAAGGTAGAGATGTGAGAGTACTTGGGAAGGCGGGCAATCAATCTAGCAGCTGAGTTGAGAACAGACTGAATAGGTGAAAGACGAACTTTAGGAAGACCAATGAGGAGAGCATTGCAATAGTCAATTCGTGAGCATATAAAAGCATGAATTAAGGTAGTGAAGATGGAGGAGGAGACAGAGCGACGAATGACTCTGAGACGTCTTAAATGAAAATATGACGAGCGTGTCACATTTGAAATATGCTCAGTAAAGGTAAGTGAGCTATCAAGTACAACACCCAGATCCCGCACACTTGAAGAGAAGGAAAACAGCGGGAATTTTTCAGAGAGCAGAGTGAAATCAAGCTTCTGGAGCTGCTGGGGAGTACCTAGCCAGATGAATTGAGTCTTTGAAGTATTAAGCGAAAGGCGATTAGTGTATGTGGACAGCTCTTTAGAGGTATTATAATTATAGACTCGATTTGAGCTTAAGTACACCCTAGGCGAGATCAGATCATATAGCATCGGCTTTTAACGTTTTTACGGTGTTTAAATTAGCATAGTATTGGTGAAGCCCATAAGTGCATGTTATTCAAATCGGTTCGTGTAAAGAGTAAATGGATGTGCCAACTGCAGTTGACACCATCGAAAATTGTGGGGCCTCTCATAGATTCCATCTTTTGATTTTGCCACCTAGATCAAGATCTTTCGGTATTGTCTAGTTTTCTAGGCTTTTTTTTGACACGATCTAGTACTTTATCCGGGCGGGTTTTCAGACATTTAAAAGGTAAAAGGTAATTTTTAGGTTAAAAGAATATATGAAAGACAACAAAAAAGTCTCAAGATTTAAGATTAATAAGCGAAAGATTACAAAATCAGAAATGTTGAGAAAAAAGGACAATTTTTTGGACTTAAAGACTAAGAATCAGATATCAGAAATTTCGAGTTCCAAAATCCATGTATTTATCAGAAAATCATCAATCTAGCTTTTTATAGCCTTTTATTCGGCCGGATCTGGCCTTTCTTAAAATTCAGAGTGGCATATCTGGTTGTGCTCATCGATCGTGCCGCATCGCTCTGGATCATGCTCTGGATACAACTCACGCATTGGAGACGAACAGTTTGTGGCCACCTGAAGTTAATATAGCATCGACTAAACACGTTTTTACGGTGTTTAACTTATATCACTGAAGCACAGCATACATGTAGCCCATGTAGGAGACGAATTATAGTTGTTGGCCTCCTGGTTGCAGTCTCGCTTGGCACCGAACTGTCGGGATGTTGCTTTCTTTCTGTGTAGTCTCAACGGTGAGTGAAATTGTTTCTATGCATCTTGTTCAAAATTAATGGATTCTTGCCATGCTCAGTTGGCTATGATGCAACGCATTTATTTAGCGCAAATTTCTCACAAAAATCAGACTATGGCGTTTTTCTGATAATAATTTTATGGTATACCTTTGGACAACTATTACGGACAGCCCTTTTTGACGCAACACAGCGCTCATGAATAAGCTGGTGCCCCGCGCTTGGC
>OX243821.1:26938882-27003882 GCA_945859605.1 Lumbricus rubellus
TACAGCCACATCAACGCACGTAAACGCCCAGCGACTATAATTATATGCCTACTCATAGTTTCTGCTGTGCGTTTAATGCTACTAACATCAGCGACAGTCTTTGAATGTTTATATCACCAGCTTATCCATTGCATTTGTTGAAAATCATTTTGCGATTAGAAAGGGATCTGAACGTGGTAGACTCTTGGGTGTGTATTGAAAGTTCACAATATAGCATGTTTCGCAAATCAGTAATTATTCCTAACAAGTTGTCACTAAACACCTCTTTAAGCATATTAACTCACGCTATAAAATGCAAAAACGCATTTGTTAAAATACGTAAGTTGTGTTGAGTTTGATTTGACTTGTTTATTTTATTGTACACACATAAGTCAAACAGAATAAACATGACTCACTAAACAGAGTGCAAAAGGAATCAGAAAAAGTTAACAGCTTATACAGTTCTGATCCCTGAAACGTCTAAAGCATTCAATTTCTATTACCACAACGCAATTTGTTGGTCTTCAGAGTGACTTTTAAAAGGTGTTTAAAATTAATTTTAAAAAACGCGCGATGTACGAACTCTGGTGGTATAATTGCAGTGGGGCCACTTTGTAATGCTACCTCATATTTATAAGTAACTACACACCTCATTTATGAGTTCTACTTGCCATGTAAAACAGTGTGTTCGTTTAGTAACGTTAGTCTGACCCGTAGGTGCATTAATTATTATAGGAACTGTGAGAACGTTAGAAAGAACTTTATTTCGGCGAATGACTAACTTTATTTTGGAAAGGCGAAATACATGTATGTATGTGTGTATGTATGTGCGTATGTGCGTATGTGCGTATGTGCGTATGTGCGTATGTGCGTATGTGCGTATGTACGCATGTACGCATGTACAATCACTTACTACAATAGCGCACCTTAAAGATTACTACACAGAGGCGCTCCAAAACAACACGAAATCGGAGTTTCACGCCTTATAGTGCATGAGCAATTGTATATGAATGACTTGCACATTGTTCGTAAACGCTGCGGCTTGAGGTGGATTCGAACCCACAACCTTCCAAATCCAAGGCACCGAACAAACTCACACAACTGATGATAATAAGAAATCAATGTGATTTATGGAGCCAACGTAACCGTAATAAGTTATAATCTCCGTAATAAATTTCTTGGTCTTTTCTGCAAACATTTGAAAACCATTCTTGTTGATTGTAGTTTTGTGCTGTGATATTGGGAGTATACCTTTGATGATCTGGCGCTGTATAAATTTACGATTACGATTACTATTACGAATGCTTCTGCCAGCAGTCACTTTTCAATTGCAGAGACAAACTCCATTGCCGATTAGGTCGAAAGAACTGATTGCAATTTGAATTGGGTGTTGTCAAAAGAAGCCATGATTACATGAGTAAGTTCCCCATTATGATAAGAGAATCGCCTTGGTTATTTTTGCTCGTACTACTACTATGAAGAATCGAGCCTTTTCTGTGCTTGGTCCAGTGGTCTGGAATGGCCTTCCTTTTGAGCTACGCCTACTGTACACCCTGGGACTCTACCAGTATCGTTCCTTACTAAACTTACAACTGTTCTTTTTGAACGGGCTGGAGTCGGGAGCGCCTCTCAGTAGTTTTTTACTTGGCGGGTAACGACAAAACCCTATTGAACCTTTTTCTACACATGGATTCATTTAGATTAATTATTGTACTTGACTTCAGCGAGCCTCGCATTCCCAAAATACTTTCGGATAAACGAATTGTAATAAATTTTGAAAGCGCATCTCTGATAACGACGATTATGACACCTTTTTTACTGGTAATACAAAGTGTATAAATAGCCAAAACGCTTGAATTTTATTATTATTATTACGCACATTTATGGTTACCACAAACATAGCAAAATATGAGCACATAGCGATTACCGTGATGCACCTATGGATTTGAAGATTATTTTCAATAAGTAAATGACAATTGAGCGCAATAAAGGTGTGTTGCATTGGTTCGCTATAATAATTGGTTGCTGTTAGTTGTTGTTTAATTAACGACACTGTCTTATATGAACATTTCATTTTTGTTTTACCTCCAGTGTTCTCAGCCATGCGATCAGTTGTTCGTTAATATTGACCTATGCTCAGAAACTTTTAGTAAAAAGTATTCTAGAGCAGACCTTTCGTGGAATTATAAATCAACGATAATTAATTATTGCACACCTTTTTTAGATTTTAAATATCTAATATATATTTTTGAATATAATTTGAAACTGTATTACTGGGTAACGGCCTCTGTTGTCATAGACACTGGTCAAATCGGGTCCATCCATCAAAACTGTATAAAATTATAGTGACATTGGAAAGAATTACACCGATCCTCTGTGTAATGTATCGCTATTGAAAAAAGCTATGTTGCAATGCGAATCTTTCCACCGAGCCCCACAACGAAGGTTCTCCACTCCCGAGAGCCAGACCATCGATGCATCACATGATAAATGAAACAACCGTATTAAAGACATTCCGCTGTGGAAATGAAAGCTTGAAGTAATGCCTACGTGTAAACCTAACTTGGTCGAATTTTGCAATTCTTCAAAATAAACAATAATTGTTCTTTCATGTTGAACGGTAATGAAAAGTTGTCGCAATTCATGCATAATATCATTAGCAATAAATTACATAGCATAGGTCTATTTAGTTACTGGGACGCGGTGGTGTAATGAACCAATATCTATCGATAAACTTTATACCATAATCAGTGGTTTAAGAGTTCTTTTTAGACACCTTTTAAACGACGTTAACCATTGCTATATATAAAGCTTACGTGCAAGCGACTGTGGTTTATTGACGCGGTTTCTTAGGTAGGCAACGTTGAGCAACTCTTCCACTCACAATAATTTGTGCGGCGCTGTGGTGTAGAGGGTATGCCAGAGGGTATTCCAGGTTCGAATCCACCTCAAGCCGCCGCTTAGGGACCTTGAGCAAGTCCTTCACTCGAAATTGCTTATGCGCTTCTGCGTGAAACTCCGATGCAGTGTCAGCGTTGTAGACGGGAGTGGCTCTGAGTAGCGAACTTGAAGTGGCTCTATTGCAAACGCGAGGAAATTCATTTGTGGTCCGTAATTATTTTGTCCATTTCACCCAATCCCGCGTAAGAAGTCCACAGTTCTGCATCTGCTTATCGGTTCATTGTTTTGGCAACTCAGACGTGGTACTAGCGTGACAGAATAAAAAATATGTATACAATACTAATTTTTCAGAGAGTTTGATGACATATCATAAAAATAAACAGATTTTATCATATTTAAAATTCTAAATCCTTGGTTAGCTTGCGGTTTATTTAAGCTGCTTCTACATGTCCGTTACTATCAGAAAAGACAAAATTCTGTTCCACGGCAGGACATGAAATTATAGTTGTTTTCTAGATGTATGTAAGGTAAATGTAAATACTTTCAGAGGTGTCTTAGAAAATGCAACAGAAACACATTGTTTAGCGACATCTAGTCGATTCCGTGGTAGTTTATTACCAGTGTATACCTTAAACTTTTATATATTTAATTTTTCGAATATTTAAATCTTCGATGCAATTAAGTCTAGTACAAATCGATTCAAACGCGAATCTAGCTGTTAAGGGACAGTGTATACGCCCAATTAAGACAGTAATTGACCAATCAGGCAAGACATTGACTAACGCGCACAAAAGGACGCTCATTTTAAACACCTTTTTCAAGCATGATACCTCATTATAAATACAAGCTCACGAAATCTATATGTATGTTCCAACAACCCGCATACGCATAATGCACATAGCCACACTGGCGCTTTACTGTGCCATAGGCAGTGGCCATTTAAACGTGATGAAACCCGACTCGTGTGTGTGTGTGTGTGTGTGTGTGTGTGTGTGTGTGTGTGTGTGTGTGTGTGTGTGTGTGTGTGTGTGTGTGTGTGTGTGTGTGTGTGTGTGTGTGTGTGTGTGTGTGTGTGTGTGTGTGTGTGTGTGTGTGTGTGTGTGTGTGTGTGTGTGTGTGTGTGTGTGTGTGTGTTTGGGGTTTGAAACCCAACTGTTTGTCGACGATATTGGATTTCTTTCCTAAAAAGCGTCGCAGAATATAATTATGACGAAATACAATGTAGGCTCTTACTCTTTTTCTCCGTAACCACGAGGCATAATGAAAGCATTGTTCGTTCGGTGTTGACGCCCCCAATTGAATCACGCCTTGACCGGTATGTCCACCTCAGAGAACTGAGATATTTCGAGTATATTCATATATTTTAAAGCTAAATATACCATTTTGTGCAGAAATGAATGCTGAATCCATTGGAGTATTACAGGTTATGATGTCTCAAATCAAACCTAAAATCCAGGGGTGGTAACCACCACCACCCTCTTGGTAGTCCGTGTTACAAAAAAGTTTGGTAGCCTGATGGATAAGCTGCTTCTACGTTACTATCAGTAAAGACAAAACCACTGTCATGAAATCCTGTTACTCGAGCAAAAATCAAATTTCAGGTGTATTTTTAGATATATGTAAGACAAATGTAAACACTTTCACAGGTGTCTAAGATGATGCAGCAGAAACACATTGATTAGCGACATCTAGTCGATTTCGTGGTAGTTTATCACCAATTTATACCTTAAACTTTTATATATTTAATTTCTTCGAATATTTAAATCATTTCTATCATTTCTATCTTCGATGCAATAAATTCGGATGCAAAACGATTCAAATTCGAATCTAAAACCGATCTGATAAGTGCGCAAAGCTGTATAACTCCGTCAATATTTATATACGAAGCCTACTCATGCAGTTCTAAAAATTTCTTTAAAGCTCCTGTGAATTGAATCACGCCTTGACCCGTTTGTCCACCCCAGGGAGCTTCTTCCTCAAGGCGAAAGTTTGATGTTAAAAGGACAGTTGCACTTTTAACCCTAAAAATAATGAATTTTTTTGGAAAAGATTCGTGAAGATTTGAGGTCGGATGCAATTGTTTCCTATAAATAATGGAAGTTTAACGACCGTGTATGACCAAAGGGCCTTTACAGTCTTTGTTTTCTACTATAATTGCTGTGTTTTTATTGGGTTTTTTCGCCTGGACTCACGTCGAATTAAGTTTATGGAAATGTTTGATTATGGATGTATCCAGTTCATTATTCATAACGGTGTTCCACATCAAGTTTCGATTGTGAGAAATCTTGAAAAGTAATGTGCGGAAATTTCCAGAAATCACATTTATATAACTGCAAGAAAATGGTTTTAAAGGTGTTAAAAGGTCGGTACTTGTTTTTTAATTCACCCCCAACAGTCATCGGTGGCCAGAAGAGCGTTGATTCTTGCTTGTTTGACGACCACTAAAATTTATAAATTCGATTAAAAATATTTCCTAACGAAATAGAAGCGGGATTTAGCGCGTGAGGGTCGGTTATGGCTCAGGTTAGGCGTCGTGAGGTTTGGTTAGGGTTAGTTTTAGGGTTAGTGCAGTCATTCTGCTGAAATTGAAGCTGGATTGATGAAAATGTTCTCGCCTAACTGGAGCTGGATTGACGAAAAATTATTGTTCTCTAAATAGAAGTTGGATAGCAACTATATATTAATTTATATAGGATGCAACCAAGAAACAAAGCTGTTGGGGGTGAATTAAAAAACAAGTACCAAAGGTCTCGTATTTCCAGCCATTTCACAAATTATATACCACTACTCCTCCGGCCAGTACTAACGTCATCGTCATCATCATCGTCGCCGTCGCCGTCGTCGTCGTCGTTATCATCATCATCGTTATCATTGTCTTTCCGTAGGCTAACCAAGATGGCTGCCTTGAGAGCTGTCACTTCCTTAGATATGTCATGACCTCTCGACCAGGCGCATGCCCTCCTCCGCCTGCCACCGTTGGCCTGGCATCGACATGCATAAAGACCTGTGACTATGACGACGATTGTCATGGTAGCGAGACTCTGAAATGTTGTGGCAGCGCTTGCGGTCGTACCTGCCAACAGCCATCTACCGACTTCAAAGGTATTTATAAGCTTTAGTGATGACTAAAAATAATGATAATAATAATATTATAATTCACTGGTCTAGTACCTTGCTCATCAGTGCTGTAATATGCCGAGCAAATTTCTGTCCAGGGTAACGGCCTCTGTTGTCATAGACCCTGGTCAAATCGGATCCATCCAATATTCTTGAGTGTAGCCTAATATAATTGGGGACTACTCTCCGTATCTTGGTCTTTGCCCAATTTGCAGGTCTTCCTGGGTCGTTTACATATTAAGAGTGATGATAAGACACCTCTTTTAGATATTAGATGTACTATTCAAATAATAGTTTAACGATTTTCTTGAGTGCAATAATATTAATGACTACTCTGTGTAACTTGGTCTTCCTGCCGCCTACATTACTTATATGCACCTTACATGTGGATGTGATTGCTAATTATTGTCATTTTGTACTAATTTGTAGGTCTTCCTGTGCTGCCCTCGCCTGTAGAAGTTCCTTTGGTTCGCTACCGACGTCGGTTTAAAGCCATCGAAGTTCGATGGAAACCAATATTCGCTTCTTCTCAATTCAACGATGATGATGACGATGATGATGATGATGACGATGATGATGATGATGATGATGATGATGATGATGATGATGACAATAACAACAACAACAACAACAACAACAACAACAACTCCATTATACTCTACGTCGTCAACTCACGAACCATTGTTGGCAGAGGAGGAGGGAAGGAGCTACGAGTGTTACCATGGAGACAGATTGCTCGGGTGAGGAGGGAATGGGGGAAGGATGGAAAGAGGAGGTGGACGTGGAGGAGGAGGAGCAGGAAGTTGAATAGGAGAATAGGAGCAGAAATGAAAGGCTGTAATGAAAGGCTGTATGTTTGCCTGCCTGTCTGTCTTAATAATGTGTATGTATGTTTGTCTGCGCCTTTCTAAGTTTCTCAGTATGTTTTTCCTGCAAGTCAGAAGACACTTTCATGCCCACTCATCTACTTATTCTATAGATATAGCATACACCTATTCAGCAACTATTCTCTACCTAGACATTACCTATTCACATCTATTCATACCCAATGCTAACCTATTCGAATATATTTATGCTTTGTACATTCATTCATATACTGAACTTATTTGAATCTATTTCATTCCAGGTCTAAACACAGACACCTCTAAATCTTTATGAATCTAGCCTATTTAAACCGATTTCATTTCCAATCCAACGCTTTAAAACTAGCATCAAACTATTTTGCATATCCTACGTCATCTCAATATCTGTGTCGGCACAATAATTGCAGACAACAGCGACCTCTGTGTTGGTGAATGATATTCAATCTGGAAATTCGTATCAATTCACCATCAGCGTCATAAACATTTTTGGAAGCAGCGGACGATCAAAACCAAGCAACGCGTTCTTCATTCCACCAGGTCTAATTGAACTGATTTTTTAAGATATTAGAATATATAATAACAAAAATGATGATGATGAGGAGGAAGAGAACAGTGATATAAATAACAACAGTGACAATAACTACAAAAATTGCAGCAGTAACAGTTTTTGTGTTTATAAGCTTTGCTATTTTTAACGTCGACGCAATGATCACTTTGAACACCTTCAAAACGGTTTTCATCGACTATATAATAATAAAAAATCTGAGTCTTCAAATTTACACTAACTTCAATATAATATGGAACAGATGTATTCATTAACTTTGATTCAATGATTAAATCAATAGTTCAATAATTCATTCATCCATCAACTCATCCAGACACCCAATCATTCACTCAACCACTTATTTACTCACTCATTTACTCACTCACTCAACCACTCACTAACGCACTCATTCACTCACTCACTCACACACTCATTCACTCACTCACTCACTCACACACTCATTTATTCATTCTTAACCCGTTGGAGGTGAGGTGGGGTGTGTCACACCCCAGAGGTACTCAACTCCAAAATTTTAGCGGAAAACGATGAGCCAGCTCAAATTCTTTTTTCTACCTTTACTAATATGAAATACGGACACTTTACCACAATTTCAGAATTTTTGAACGAACAGTTTTTTTAATTTCGTCGCATATTAAAAGGAAATTGTATTTTTTTTTCGTATGCAAACCATTATACATGCTGATTTTATGGGCCATTCGTTTAGCATGCGAGTGTGCCTTGAACACGCCAATATTTTCTTTATACCAGCATTGAGAAGGCTGGTATAAATACCTGGCATTGAGAAGGCTGACGACAATGATGACTAAAACACTTTATGTTGTATAAAAATTGCTATTCGTGTAAGTCTTGTTTGATAATGTTGCGCATGAGGACTCAGACTTGCATTGGCTAAGTACACATTGGATGGCTTCACCTTCTGCCCATCTAATAAGAATTGAAAACAGATATTTTGTTCGTGGTAATCGCCTGTTTTAGTTCATAATAGATCATAGAAGAATAGTTAAACAAAAATTAATGCTTTCCATTTGATATCGCGACTTGAAAATAAAAATATGTGTTGGGGTGTGTCAGACCCCACCTCACCTCTAACGTTACAATTCGCCACCTCACCTCCAAAGGGCTAAATTCTTCCAATCAATCATAATTATGGTTCCCCTTCAAGAGACTTATTCGGGAGTGCTACCAGTTCAAACACGGCTAAAGAAAGGAGACTTGATCCATCTAAGAAACAAGGTTTGATTTGTCAGATGTAATATATATTCTATCACTAAAAAAGGTGTGTCCGCAGTAATAGAGATCATTCATACAACCGAGAAATCACGACGGATCCTCTTAGTGTAAGAGACGATAGGCTGTCTGTTGTGCAATGCGAATTGCTCTTGTAAAGCCGACAGCTTTCTGAAGAACGCCGATGAGAGAGAAGGGAAGCCAGGACGGTAATTAGCCTAGTAAAACCACGCTTAGATGACGATGAAACCAAGAGAAACTCAAAGGTTGTTTGAGTCCAAGTTAATCATCTTGCTCTCAGTGGAACACGATGGCAGGCGAACACTATATCCCCTCGCATAGCCTTACCGCAGTCATCCGCGAGACAGGAAGCCAGATAGACGTAACGGCTATTAGTACGCGACATGACGCAGCAAAATTCATTGACAAAATGATATTGGTTCATTGAACACCTTTAAAAGATGAACTCATGATATTATAAATTTTAATCTGCGATAACTAAAATTAATTAACGCCTTCAGAAATCTAAAAGAATGAAAATCCATATACAATATAGCTTTTCTTCTTCATAGCGACGCGATTGCCTGACCCGCCTTCAAACCTGACGCAAAGTGACGTCACTTTCTTGGAAGGTCACGTGTCTGTGATTGTCCACTGGATGCCACCGAAAGACGCAACCAATCCAGTCACCGAATATAAGGTGGCGACACTACCTATATCTTTTGTTTATGATTAAAACAATGATGACATCGCTCTTAATGAGGTCGATGTTGATGACCGATGTTGTTGATGATGACGATGACTATGACGATGACGATGACGATGATGATGGATATAATTACTTGGGTAACGTTGACGCAGCGTCCACTTTTTAAACGTTTAACAATTTATTATGAACTGCGAAACTTAATTATCGAGCAATCCACGACGCACAGAAAAGAAATCATAGAATTCGATCTCACATAAGTTAGGCATGGTGAGTATTTGCACTGTATAGGCACAATGATTTTTGTAGCGTACATTACTTCTTATGCTTTTGTCGTTTCATGATCCTCTTGTTAAATTTCGATCCGCTTCGAGATCATTAATTGCTTGTGGTTCACAATTTTTATATACATTGAGGTTTCACACATTTAAAGGTGTGTAAGCCATGAACGCATGCATTCGCAAGCAGATTCTTACTAGTATTGATAATTACCGTCTATTAAGAACCCAACGACGCCATTCTTCTCGATGTTGTGCTTTTTCTTTGAGTTTTCCATATCCATCCTCCGTCATCCAGTCCAAGAACTTTTCCCTAGGTCTTCATCTTCCTCTCTTCCCCTCCATTTTGCCCTCCACTATGTCTTTTTGCAAGGAGTTGCCTCTCAGTACATGTCTATTAAGAGTGATTAATAATCATTGATAACAGCTTTACAGCTACGATGACCGCACTCTTATGGCAGAATTTGAAACAGGTTTAAGTGGTTGAAATAGTGCCGCGTCCTACAGTCTATGACATTACATCGCTGAGATGCTTTAAACATCGCAGTTTTTGAATTTATTTAGGTACTACGTCGCTCCCCTCAATGACCATTTTCAATGGTGTGATTAAAATCCATGAAGAAAACCATTATATATAGCTTTGGCAATTTTGTTTAAAAGGTATACATCAGACATTTCAACATTAATAATAATTTTCCTTTTTTCGACAATCCGGTCGGTAGACCGCAACCGGTTACAGTTACTGTATGCAATTATGAATTTATCTTAATTAGCATCAAATTCTACTACTAATAGAACAGACAACCTGCAATGCCAGAACGCTAGTAGCAACATACAAAGCACGGTTATCCTACGGGAATCGAACTCAGACCCACGTACATCAATTCGAGTTTGTCTACCACACTATTTGCATTATTGTTTATATTGTTTTCGCTATTACGCTACCGGCACCGCCACTGTCAAAATAATCTCACACATGTAGGCGACTTGACGACTTTACGTATAATCATGATTTTACTAATAATTATTATTGACCTTTTGTCATTATAGATGTTTGAATCCATTACATTAGTCCTAATATGCCTACCTAACGCAGTATCAGTAGTGTAAAATAAGTAAAAAACCCATGCAAGAGACTTGACATCCTTACATGTAATCGTAGTAATTAGTAATTTATATAATAATGCAATACAGTAATTCATGGCTTGTTTATGTATGTATGACGGATAAACGTATGATTGCTTAATCCGTATATATTCTGGTGCAGTGTCCGCTCTGCATTCGGGAGCACCTCTGTGTAGCGAGAGCTTGAGGGGGCGCTAAAACAAGTGCACATACAAACCTATAAGTTATGCAATATGAGTCGCGAGTATTTGCGCAGTCTAGGCACAAAGCTTGTTGTAGCGTAGAGTATTTATTTATAGCCTACTTTTCTAGTCTCGTGTTCCTCTTTGCTAAGTTTTGTTCCACATCAACACCATTAATTGCCTGTTGTTCACAAATTTTATATAGTAACTTTGAAAAAGTTTTAAAGGTGTCTAAGTTATGAAAACAGTCGCATGCAATTATATTCTTACTAGTTATTATAACTTGTCAATGAGCGCAGCAGTTATTATTTTAGTTGCCGTCAAATAGATGTTACAAATGATCATTGGCTTCCGGTTATATTGGATTCTTATAGCACAACTTGATACATACTTAAAGGTGTCTAAATAGTTCCGAGTCCTACAATTTATGGCCTGCACCCAAATGCTGAAATTAATCTTATTTTCTTTAGCTCGCACTGCTACCATGAAGAATCGAACGTTTTCTGTGATTGGCCCAGTGGTCTGGAAAGGTCTTCCTTTACAGCTACGATTACACGCTGGGACTCTACTGCAGGATCGTTCCTTACTAAATTTAAAACTGATCTTGTTGGAGTCGGGATCGCCTCTGTGTAGTTTTTCACTCTAATGGGCGCTATATAAATGTCCAAGGATGCCTCTCCAAATATTGAAAAAGGTCACATCGGGCCGGAAAAAAGGCTAGAAAAGGCTAGATCGAGAATTTCGGAGAAAATACATGGATTTTTCGATTTTTCGCGCTTGAAATTCAAATTTCTGATGAACTTTTTTTAGTTTTTCGCTCCAAAATAAATCTATAACTTTTGGGGTCCGTATTCACAACATTTTCGACTTTTTCACGTCTTTTGTGCATTTTCACCTAGAAAAGCCATTTTTTATGTGTAAAAAGTGGAAAAAACCGGCGTGTGAAAAAAGGCTAGATCCTGATAAAAAAAACCTAGAAACCTAGATAAGGCCGAAAAAACCTAGATCTAGGTGCAAAAAGCTATGAGTGGCAACACTGTAAATGTCCGAATGGATGAATTTCGTTTTATTAAGACTTCTTTAAACATCGTTGCACTTAATGATTGCTTTTGATTGGAGTGATTAGAATCCATGGAGTAAACCGTTTTATATATAGCTTTTGTCAATTTCTTTTAAAAGGTGTCCGTCAGACATTTCGACACTAAATAATAATTTCCGTTTATTCAACAATCCGGTTACACTGACAGTGTGCAGCTATGCAATAATCTTAATTAGCATCAGTCTTGACTATTAATAGAACAGACAGCCTGCAATTCAAGAACGCTAAAAGCAACATACACAGCACGTCTATCGGGATTCGAACTCAGACCCACTTACATCAATTCGAGTTGGTTGTCCAAAGCGCCACAGAGTCTACCACACTCTTTCCAGTATTGTTTAATTTATTGTTTTCGCTGTTACGCTACCGCCATCGCTACTGTCAAAGTAATCTCACACATGTAGTGAGGTGGTTTCCCGTTGCCTTCCTCACAGACAATTAGGGGTGAGCAACTTGTCCATGGAAAATATAATTATAGTGGCTTGAGGTAGATTCTAACCTGCGACCCTTCGGTCACAAGGCGACGAACTTACCGCTAAGCCACAGCGTCCCCGTGCTAGCCCGATATTTTTACATATCTGAAAAAGCCACCTTTTGGATATCTAAACAGCGACTGCATTATTTTATTATTATTATTATTCCAAAGTTTAACGTCATCCTATGGCAGCAAAGGCCGTTGACGACAATCTAAGTAAAGAGCGACTGGATTTGTTGTATTTCTTAGAGTATTTAAAAGGATATTTAAAGCTACAAAAAAGGTGTTTAAGTGATTTTAATAGGTCTTCTCTTTTTCTAACCTTTACAACCTATAATAATATTGTTACAGGTGACTTGGAGTGAAATACAGAATGGTCGCGAGGAATTCAAGCAGAATGTAAATGGACGCGAATCTTATCGACGGATTCACGGACTGAATCCAGACACGATCTACAGAGTTCAGGTGATTGCAGTTCCAGCTGGTAATTTAGATATTTATGTAGCGCCACTCGGCAAAATACTCATCGTAGGCGCTTATACATGTAAGAGACCAGATAGTTATGTACACGTATTTTAAAAAATCCAAATGTGAAAGCGTCGGTGTATGTGGTTCTATAACTGCCGCCAATTATCGCACACGATTAATTAAAAAATTATGACCATTGCACACCTTTACAAAGCGATTTCATCCGCTTTATACAGAGAACCGTCTAATCTTTTTCAGTATTTTGTAGTTGGGTCAAAACTCAAACAGAGGTTAATCAACAGCAATATCTACTCAAGATAGCAACTCCGTAACATTAAAAAGACTATGCCAAACAAATTATTGTTGACGGCAACGGCTTTTGATTTATTAAGCTATCGTTAAAAACTCTGACTCCATCCATCCATCTGTAGAAGTTTGCATTCTGAAAACAAAAGGCTCAAGCCTTGAAAAAAGGGAAGGCGACTAGCATGATATTATATTATTTTGACAGTACCATTAAACAGTAATTATTTACTTATTTGCGCTTCTTTTTCTTGCATAATGTGTTCAATTACTCAAAAGATTATGTAAGTTTATTAAGAAGGAGCTTTGATCTGTTGTACACCTCTTTTACTAAAGTCAACTGTACTTATATTAAAATAGTTTGTCACAAACAGTTTAACTTATACAGATCATATTTTAGTGATCACCTGCATTTCGTCACGTGATGCATTATTATGCTGAGAATTATTATACAGTTATTGTCCTCACTTTATGTCTTTATTTCTGCGCTGTTGAAAAACGGAAAGGCGACTTGCATGATATTATCATGGCAGTTTCGTTATACAATTATTATTTACTTATATGCGTTTCGTTTTCTTACTCAAAAAATGATGCATGTTTATTAAGAAGAACCGTTGGTCTGTTGTACACCTCTTTTATTAAAGTCCACTGTTCTATATTAATATATTTTCGACACAAACTTTAACTTTGAAAACCCTCGGATATAAAGATGGGTAATTTCTGATCATCTGTATTTCATAACTTGATGCATTGCTATGCTGAGAATTATACAGTCATGTCATCACGTGACCTTTCTTTTCTTTCGCTGCTATAATTCGTCTCAGGTACAAGCGATCTGGCAGAGGAAACGAGATCGACGAAAGAGCGAGAAAGCAACGGGATCCATATCCACACATCGACTGCCGAGATCAAGGAAAGAAGGAGGTATACCAGTTCCACAAATCGTCTAATTTTTAGTCCGTTAATTAAGGTTGTGTGGGTGAATGTGTGGATGGACGTACGGACGGATGATTGGATGGATGGATGGATAAATAGGTCATTTAGTGAATTATTTGATGAACGACTGAATGAGTAATTGAGTACATTTTTTATGACGTAATCCATGAAATAAAATAATGAAGCAACTCACTCGCTGAATTCAAATGGTATGGTATGGCATGATATGGTCATCGTCATCATCATAATTCGCCATGAGCCGTGTGCTCGTAGGTGTCCAATGTCAACTTCGTCTTCTTCTTCCAATAATTTCTGTCCTGCGCCAGATGGAACAGCTTTTGTAGTGAGTCATAGTGATATGGTATATGAGCATTTAAAAAGCGCCTCTTACAGACTAGCTATTCAGAGGCGCTCTCAGCGTGACAGCTCCGAGGAAATAAAAAAGACATCAAGTAGAAGATGACACCCCTAAAAAGATCTTACTACGGATAGTGACATGGTTTTTGTCTAATTGTAGATGTGTTGCCCCGCCATGCTATTCTTCCTCCTTCTCCTTCAGCTTCTTCTCTCTCGTTCTCTGGAGCTCTCCAGCTGCTTGTCACCCCTCCTCCCATCTCATCCGTTGCCATTGGCGACTCATTCTTCCAGAACGGTCTGCTCAAAGCGAACGTCTCGTGGACGCTCGAAACAGGTATAATAAAAGATTTCATTATTTTTCTTCTGGAATGCAGTTTACGACACCGCTTTTAAGGTATCAAAATAATTTATATATTTGTAATTAATACAAAGTCTTTAATTTAAAAACCAATAAAGCTTAAAACCAGAGTGAAAACAGAAATGTGTTCAAGCATAAAATTGTTCTCGTCTCCAGGCTGTGGTGCAAATAGTACCTACATGTATAAAAGCAACAGCATTCAAACGTTGTGTGCAAATTGAAATCCTCTGCAATAGGTAGACTACTTCCATTTGATCACCGGAAACAGCGGCATGTAATTAATATTCCTGTTATTTATAAAAGTGGTGCAATATGCCAAACAAATTTTAGTCCAGGGCATATTGTTAGAAGCTGTCGTCAAATCTATGAATGCATGCAGCTGTAAAAAAATATTACGATTATGATTTTATGAAACGTATCGCAATGAAGCAATTTTCAACACCTCTTTTAATAAGTTTCCTAGTTCTATATAGAGTCCTGTCGTTTAAAATTACATAATAATTGAGCAGTCATAGGCAAGTTATTAATTTAACAATTTAAAATAAGTATGATATAAAGAATCAGAAACACAGCGCTCTCCTTGAAACCCGATGACTTTAAAAACCGTAGACGCGATGAACATTGAACAAAAAACTGATCTAGTTCCTTGCTCATAACGGCTGTAATATGCCGAGCAAATTTCTGTCTAGGGTAACGGCCTCTGTTGTCATAGACTCTGGTCAAATCGGATCCATCCCAACATTGAACAACAAGGGCCTAGACTTCATCACAGATATGGGTCGTCGTCTTACACAAGCTACGGCATAACCCCGAGAATCAAGCGTTTTATCCCAACGTCTATCCCAACATGACTATACAACGCTTTAACGCTTTTGCTTTTATTAGGCCATTAATTGACATGGATGAAGGTGGTTGGACTCGCTAATCTATATGGATCCATCCAACTGTAATATTATTGCGGTTATGCTTTAACGATGAGTATCGCAATGCAGCAATTTTCAACACCTCTCTTAAGAAAGTCAGTAGTTCTATAAAGAATCGTGTCGCTTAATTTAAATTACAATGGTCATAAAATATGCACGTCATCTGTTACTTTGGAAACCGTTTGCCAACATAAGAACTGCAATATTTATGTTTATAAACCAGCAAGCAGTTCAGTCATCGTCATCGTCATCATCTTCATCTTCGTCATCGTCATTGTCGTCATCATCATTACCATCATCATCGTCCTCGCTATCGTTATCGTCATCGTTTGATAGTAACAACGTCATCATCATCATCATGTTACAGATTACACCATGTGTTTTGCTTCAATTTCATTTCCCTAGGTGGCGCTGGTTCTCTGAAAAATGCGACGATAGACAAGATACTCGTGTACTGGTCCCCCGAATCGTGTGCTTTCGATGAAGCGCTGTCGAATGGCATGGCACCAGTCATGTCTGCCATCTCTCAGGTCAGTCGATGTAATCGTTATTCGATTCACGAATGTACAGAAAAGATACGACGCTGCTTGTTATTCGGCTGATACGCTAAGGCACGTCATAATGTAAACACCTTTTAAAAAGTGTTCACATTTCTATAAAAAAAGTTGAAACGATTACCACTTGTTCAAGAACGAGGTAGCATAATAGTTCGAGTTCAACTATGGGATGTTAGTTAATGCAAGCAAAATATTAAGATTCTGCTATTATTGTAGTAATTCATTCATTCTACTCTCAAATGGAAATGAATCTCGTTTGCTCGTACACTCAAAGTCCGCATTGTCTTTTCTAGGTCACTCGCATACACATTCACTTGAGAATATATTCTTTTCGGTGGTGCTCAAGTCTGGAGCATTCAACACTTGAATTCTCTTATATAAATGACGTAATTGTGACGTCAATATTCCTGCCAGAAACTTTATATTTGAATCAGTGCAAGATAATTATCTCAGGATAAAAACAGTTATGAAATTTTTTTAATCGATTAAGATTTTCCAGGTTTTTTTCCTGTTTTGTTCACATTATATAAAGGGACCCCGATTTATTGGGACACAGTGTGTAATATTTTATAGGTTCGATGTTAAGATTGTCTCACGTAACTGAACATTTAAAAAAATAAGCGTCGATCATGATATTATTGATAATTGACTGAACAAAAGAATTATTCTGATAATTAAATGGATGTTTGAAGTGATCACTGAGTATCCAAACTTGAGAATCCATGAAATGTTTCAGAGTAATCGGTACCCAAAACACCTTTAAATGACTTAATATCTATAAAATATAAGCGAATGGAATTTGACTTGTAAGGGGTTGGAATTCGACCAGCTATTATATTATGCTAAACAAAAAATTATATATAGGGCAACGGCCTCTGTTGTCGTAGCCCGGTCAAATCTGCACCCATCCACTAGCTATATAAAATTAGTATTATTGAAATGATTCTTGATGCCCGATATGTATGGTAAAGTGTAAGCATTTATCCTTGAAACAAAACAAACGGCTATAATATAACGCAATTAGCTTCAAGTTACTAAGAATAATGTATATCGATTAGATTATGCGCTCCATTTGTAAGCAAAGAATACGCACCGATTCTAAGACACCTTTATAATGGTAACAAACGGCGAAATATAGATCAATTTGTTTTGAGCCTTGCAACTGCAACAAAATACTTAATGCATTCGTTTAGGATCTGTTCTTCGTCATTTACGATCATCGATTCAATTGTCAATATCTCATCCGAGTTCAACCAATCTCAAGTCATGGCGTCACGGGCAGCGTCACCCAACAGACGATGGTGACGCCGTCATGTCGTCACGTACACGTCATCGGTGACGTCAGACCAAATTGTCCAAACAGCAGTGAGTGACGTTGCAAGTACCTTATGTCTTCTGTCTTTGGTCGTGGCTGTGCTGGGAGCACCTCTGTGTAGTTCTTGAAGGGGTGCTAAATAAATGTTTCAAATGAATGAATGAATGAATGAATGAATGAAAGAATGAATGAATGAATGAACGAACGAACGAACGAACGAACGAATGAATGAATGAATGAGAATGAATGAATGAATGAATGAATGAATGAATGAATGAGTGAGTGAGTGAATGAATGATTGAATAAATGAATGAATGAATGAATGAATGAGTGAGTGAGTGAATGAATGATTGAATGAATGAATGAATGAGTGAGTGAGTGAGTGAGTGAGTGAGTGAGTGAGTGAGTGAATTAATGAATGAATGAGTGAATGAATGAGTGAATGAATGAGTGAATGAATGAGTGAATGAATGAGTGAATGAATGAATGAATGAATGAATGGATGGATGGATGAATGAATGGATGGATGAATGAATGAATGAATGAATGAATGAATTAATGAATGAATGAATGATTGAATGAATGAATGAATGAATGAATGAATTAATGAATGAATGCAAGTAGACCGCTTTAGGTAAATAAATTGTACAGAATCATGCCACACTACGTTAGTTCGAAGCGATTGCCTTTTCCAGATTTTGTAATAATTATTATTGCGTGATAATACAATTTTCTAAAGGTGTTTAAGGCGTGCAGTTTACCGTTCCGCCTACTAAATGCTGCCGCTATTTCTTCGACAACACCTATCAACCCTTTCAGCGTCATAATAACACTTTTCTCAGTTGTTTCTTTCGCAACCCTTCGTGTTCCTGAAGAGGTTCCTGAAGTGGGACACAGTTTCGTCATCAACGGAACAATCATAGTGGCAAGGGTCAGCTGGGGTCAACCGCTGTCAGACGCCCCACTCACCGGATACAAAGTCACGTGGCAAAGAATGGCGCCAATTCCCAACCAATCAACGATGAGCAATTCAACGGGGTTGCTACGCATCTTCTCAAAGGTATAACAAAAACATATAATCATAAAATAAGTCGTCTAGGTTTTAATAAAAAAGTCTTATCATATTTATTGACTAATTAAATAGAGTCGTAGTCATAATTACTATTCACAAGGGGCAACACGTTGAAATTAAGTTATTCAAAGATACATAAAGTTAAACTTAGACACCGTTTAAACGTCGTCAGAGGTCGCTATATATCTAAATTGAACACGCTAGATTAATTCTGTATGGCAGCGTCTTCAGTTTTTATTATATAGAAATTATTCCAGCCATTTAATGGTGTGCAGTCGAATCTTTTACATTCGAAGGAGAATCGAACAGCCGTCCTGAACAACCTTTCGAAAGCAAATATTTACGAAGTGACCATACAAGCGACATCTAAGGTCGGTCTGGGGAAGAAGACAGTGGCACTAATCACTACTCCACGACTACAATGACCGGTTGCAATCAGTAAGTGTGTTCCTACAATATGTAATGTAATCGGAATGCATAGGCTTTTATTGAGCACGTTGGGAATAATATTAAGACACCCTCAAAACGATTTTTTAAGTTCTATATATTAACATAGATGCTTTAGCCGAATAATTGATGTTTCTCGCATTAAATACCTTTAAATCGTAAAAGACATGGTTATAATAATAGCCGTTTAACTTGCTAGGGAATGTCTAAAAAAAACAATCGTCATTCTATTATGCAATAATACGCACACAGTACCAGTGTAAACTCAAAGGATGAGTGATGCCATGATATAACACAGTGTCATTAAACTGAAACAATTTCTGCTGATAGACCAAATTACTTTGTAACCACATATTCAATGAGACAAAGTAAGTGGTACAAATTTTGTATTTGATACTCCTGTCATTTGCTGTTATTTTTTTTAAAAATATTTTGCATGATTAATGGGTGCCATTTTTGCGGGATTGTCCAACACTTCAGGGTCGCCCCTTCTTAACCGTTATGTATTATGTTAAAGCAGTGGTTCCCAACCTTTTTAAAGACGGAGGACACTAGGGCATTTAAGGGGCCACAATGCTAAAATTTAATTAACTAAAAGAATATAAAAATCGTTATAAATAATTCTAAGTACATGTAGAATGTCTGATGTTTATATACTTCAAAATAAAATAATTTGTAATAGAAAATATTTTTATGTTCTATCCTGTCCAAATTGCCATTTTTTAAATATATTTTTTTAATTCTTTGAGAGATGAGTGTCATTGTTGGAGCCTGGCGGACCAAATTGTGAGGCCTCACGGGCCACGTTTGGCCCGCGGGCCACTGGTTGAGAACCGCTGTGTTAAAGTATTATGTTCACTGCCGTATTGCATAATGTTTGTTTGGTTCAGGAGAAAATAAAAAATACAAATATTCTCTAAAATAGTCAGAAAGGACGCCACAATAATCAAATTGAATCAGCCACTACGTTAATTACATCGTGTATAAAATACCTAAAGTAGACATCAAAGATAGCAATCAAAGATAGCCGTAGTTATCATACATGCATCTGTTTTACTGTTTTGCTATTGTTCGATATTCCTTGTGGGGTTAGTTATTTATTATTAAGTGAGTGATACGGTTCATACTCCTTCTCAATAAATGAAATTTGTGAATTCTGGATTATATATAGTAGTTGGTACAAACGTTTAAAAGGTGTGTAATGTGTGACTAGAGTTTAAATTAGATGAACGTTCTTAAGCCTCTCCCGTCAGAATTTGGACCACTTACATTGTCTTCCTGTTACTGTGCCCATTCGGACACTTTATAATTTCCACAAAAGTCATTCGATAGACTCTGAACTTCCAAGTTCCTATTTTTTTCTGACCCATAATTCCTTGCAATCCATTTCAGAGTCCTGAGTTGTTGGCAAAACTCCGAACGGCGGTCCCAAATTATAAAATTAAAGAAATCGAAAGGCTATCTCCCGAGAAGGTTATCCGGCTTTAAACATGATGTGTGGTGAAATAGAAGGTGTATTGATGAAAACCATTTGATTGATGGACGGCATTGGACGCTTGATAAAAGAAAGCTGGATAAACGGCATTCCTGCTGAAATGGAAGCTGGATGCATGCTGAAATACATAACTGAAATCAACAATCCAGTTTCCATTTCTAAAGTTTAATTTTTTGTCAATCCAGTTTCTATTTCACGTTTTAGGACAATTCGTCCAGCATCCATTTCGCAAGCGTTTTAATTAATCCACCTCCGATTTAACTTATTATGTCCATCATCCAGGTTCTATTTCTCAACCGTTCAATTCATCAATCCAGCTTCTATTTCAGATCTAAAAATACCTTCATCCAGCTTATATTTCACTTGCGTTTTTCCTAAATCCACCGTTTCTATGCGCCCATCCACGTCATGTTGATTTACTTTAACATGTTATAGGCTAATTTGGGACCGCCGTTCGGAGTTTTGCCGAGTTGTTTATTCAGATACATGTTTAGTTTTCTTTTATCTACAGGTCATTTATTCAACCAGATCCTCTTTTTAATTTTCTTGTGAAATCAAGCATGCATGCATGATCATAAAAAGTAACAAAATACTTCCAACTGTTTTACTCGTTTCTATCTGCGGCTGCTCGATTCCATTTTAGTCTTTAATAAAATTGAATCAATAAATAAATTGAATATTTTCGCTGAGGTTTCATCTCCTATCATATCGTCAAAACATTTTGCTTCACTTTCTAGTTGCGTTTCATACCGTATTCGCCTCATGTTGTGAAGAGCAGCTGTCGTCAAGCCACTCAGCCTGAACTCTAGTCACCCTTTGGGCACCTTTTAAACGTGTATAGCTTTTGCTACATAAATGTTGCCACATTTAGCCCAGAGATCACATATTGCTTTAATATTAGACGGTGTGGGGAGATTCGAATATTTTAATAATAAATAACTAACTCACAAGTTAATTAATTAATTATTAGTTGGCTATTTCTTTTAAATGATTATTTCAATTGCTCCGACATTCTAATTAAGTAATTAATTACCTAAAACAACTAAGAATTTTTTATACTCTCTCACTCTAGACCTACTTTCCCATTACCAAACCTATTCGTATTTGACCTCTATGACCTGACCTCTTTAACCTGACCTCTTTTCAGATCCGTCCTATGAACTTCTAAACTCCAATCGTTCTTCCATCATCCTCAAAAATTCTTCACCAGACGATCATCAACTTTTCTCCGATAGATGGCGATCATGGATGACACCAACGACACCTCTGACCTCATCTGCTGCAGGGTCAAGAATCAGCAGCCGGACTCTATGTGGACTCGCCGTCAGCTGGACAATCATCTGTCACCACCTGGTGACATACTTACGAACTAACGTTCCAGTGGCTGACTGATTGATAGATAGAGTGGTGCAACTGTGTTGTTGATTCTGCGGCGGTTGTCCGGTTGTAATTGTAATTGTAATCGTACATTTATATAGCGCCACTTCAAGAGAACTCCGGTTGTCGATGTCGTTGCCGATGTTGCATCACTTCATCCAATCATGCCAGTCGCTTGCGGTGTCTTCAGAGCCGTTTTAACGTCTAGCCACGCGAAACAGGGAGGCCCTGCGGCGACCCAAAGTAATACATCGCATAACAAATGAGCAACATGTTATGCGAACTTTGATAATTATAATAATTTATTATATCAAAGTTCGTATAACATGTTAATCCAACATTTATTTTATTATTATTTATAGAGAGGAAATTTAATTAAAAAGAGGTGTGGTAATTTAGGATAGTCATTAACGCTAGACTAAGTGTGTGATGACAGAAATGATTATCACCACCTTTCTCTTTTCTCCAAACATGGAACTGCCGCTTGTAGGATTACAATTTTCTTGCTGTTGTTCGTCCAAGTTAAGCATCGCTTGATTAGAATGTGCGAGTGATCGTTGTGATTATTTCTTTAGAAGGAGTATCCATTAAACACCTCTTTTAAGTATTTAAATCTTTATATAAATAATTGCGTTCAACTTGTAGTGTACTACCCACTTCATTTTCTAAGCCTCACCATAAGGAAAGCGGATGGTCAGGACTCAACCTCGCCGTCTAATCTTTCCAGCAACATTAATCGCATATTATGTATGATGTCGGAGAGAGCGATTGTTAATAACCACGTGTTCCTTAAAAGACGCTAGTTAAGTTTTTCGAGTTGAAAAAGTAATTACTATGCCGGTTTATTTCGGTTTATTTCGGTCGATAACTGCATAGATGCAGGATTCCCCCACTCCCTACCCCACCCCCCAACCCCGGCGCGTCGCCATGGTGAGCAGAAACATCATGCAGATCACACACATTATGTTATTCAATTGTATTAATCTTTTTCTTATTTGATATGCTAAATTTGTACTGTCATTTTTTAAACTTTTTGCTAGGTCTAATTTTGAATCGGTAATTCTCGTTCTGACTAAGTCAAACTGCTGTGGTTCATAGGCACCTTTAAACGCTTATCGAGTTAAATAAGAATAGCAAGCGATTTAAAACTGATAATCGTCCAAATTGCACACCTTTAAAATTGAAGCAATTGAAGTTAAATAAATATTACACTCGACACTAATTATACGTCAAACCAATGACATAATCAGTAGGGGGGGAGTGAAAAAACTTTTTCTAGAATTTCCAATTCTAATAGTGATCAAAAGTTGCCTATAATGGTATAACAGAATTGCTACAAAAAATTTGAATTTTTAATTTGACGTCTTCTGCCCTCTACCGGACGATTTAAGGACGCCATGTTGATTTTCAGTACTGTCAGGCATTTTTAGACCAGGCTTGTAATATAAAAATTCCACTGTTAGAAGCAAATCATATAACAATTTGCTAACTGGTGTTTCTAGACTAATTCGACCCTCATGAAAACGAAAATTGTGGTTAGCAAGCTGGATTTTTTTCTGTGATACCATGATAGGCAACTTTTGATCACTATTAGAATTGGAAATTTGAGAAAAATTCGAAAAAACAGGTTTTTCACTCCACCCTAATGATCAGGGTTTATAATACGTGGAGGCTTTAGGTGGATTCGAACTCGGAAACTTCAGGCTACAAGGCGCTACACAAGCGCGCGCCACAATAGCTCTGTCACAGCAATTAACCAAAGAAAATTCACTCATTTTTCAACGACCTTTCTGCTTCTGCCCCGTGAAGTAAACCACCTCACACCATTCAATCTGACACCCATCCCATCTTAGCGTGTTTTATTCATTCTCGTTTAATTATGTCAGAGCCGTTTTACGGTTTTATATCCCTCAGTCGATCTTCTGTCTGTCTGTCTGTCTGTCTGTCTTTCTGTCTGTCTGTCTGTCTCTCTGTCTGTCTCTCTCTCCATCTATTTGTTCCCTCGGTCTACTCGCATTGTTAGTTACGCAATCAAAACTACCAGCCTACTTACATCACAACATTAAAAGGCTCTTTTTTAAACACCTTCAAAACGCTATTAACTGATGCTATAATTACCAGTTTTCAAGCTCTAGTCACCAAGTAATGAAAATGCCTCAAGCAGAATGCACAAAACGATGAGCCACTAACCAATCAACGTCAATACTACCTACCATAAGGGAGGGAGGGAGCGAGGAAGGGATTACCTAGGAAAGAAGTAGGAAGGTTAGCTGACAGACTTCCTCTCCTCCTCCTCCTTTTCCTCCTCCTCTCCTATTCCTCCTCCTCCTCCTCCTCCTCCTCCTCCTCCTACTCCTATGTTTCCTTCTCCTCCTTCACCTCCTCCTTCTCCTCCCAATCCTGTTCTTACCCTCATCCATCTCAATTTACAGTGAGCGATGAAGATAGACAGAAAGACAGACCAATAGACAGGTAGCGAGTTGCAAGCAGAGACATTGGAAGTCACAGTAGCCCAACCATTAATATTTTTGCATTGTTTAACTTATCTTAATATTTTTCATGCTGTTTCCTTATCAGACTCAGTACATCAGTAGTGTAGCTTAAACACAGTGCACAGCTAACTCAGATAATAATATATAGCTCCATAAAGAAATTTAAAAGAGGTGTACTAAAATCGTTCTCGCGCATCAACGTCTACGAACAATATCCAAAACGCATATAATAAATTTCGCTAAAATGACAGTAAAAAATCGCACCATTGCAGTTCGGAAATCCATAATTTTCGACATTTGGGGAGGTGACCATTTCTTTCTTTGCTCAAACCCAGATCGGCGCATCGCGCCTCGACGATCATTCTTCGGCCTATCGTTCACCCCCCCCCCCCTTACAGTTCGGAACAGTTCTGTTAGGCGAGGCAGGGAGAAGCTGACCGAAGGCGATCCGTGTTGAAAATTAGGCGTCGAATTTGACGGGAGACGCCGTGGGCGATAAACGGATGAAATGCCGCGGATGACGTCAACTGCGGAGATTATTCGATGTCCGATATTCGAACGGTTATTTGAAATTATGTTGACTATTCGAACGGTTACTTTGACGTGATGTTGACTATTCGAACGGCTATTTTATCGAACTAGCTTTAAGGCGCAGAGAACGAGTTCGAATGGCTATGCATAGATTGTTTGTATGTATGTATGTATGTATGTATGTATGTATGTATGTATGTATGTATGTATGTATGTATGTATGTATGTATGTATGTATGTATGTATGTATGTATGTATGTATGTATGTATGTATGTATGTATGTATGTATGTATGTATGTATGTATGTATGTATGTATGTATGTATGTATGTATGTATGTATGTATGTATGTATGTATGTATGTATGTATGTATGTATGTATGTATGTATGTATGTATGTATGTATGTATGTATGTATGTATGTATGTGTACATGTATGTATGTATGTAGGTATGTATGTATGTATGTATGTATGTAGGGATCATTTTTAGGTGATGATATAATAGACTGGCGGGGATAATGTCCTACCCGGGGAGATAATGTCCGGGGGGTAAAATGTTCGGGGGGGATAATGTCCGAGGGGGATAATGTCCAGGAGGGATAATGTCCTACACCCATCATAGACACCTTCGAAACGCTGCCCAACAACTCTTGATAAGCGGGAAAATCACTTAATGGCTGGGTAGCACAACGATCACGTAGGTCCAATTCGAAAAAAACGCCATTGATCGCACGCAAGCAGTGCAAGTCCTAAGATAGAACAAACGAGGAGGGCGGTGCTAGTCGTCTTCGTCGTCACACGTTAAAATGAAAACTATTCACTAGATGTCATGTTAAGAACGAGTGAAATTACGGGCCCGATCCTCCTCCTAGGAGAAATCTCCTATGAATACTAATCCTGTCCAACTAATTGCTTGATAAAATTAATGCGTCTTAGGCCTACTAATAATGTTTGCGGCTGACGTCGTGTTATTATAATTCCCATTGGGGGTCCGGTAGCTCATTGGATAACACACGGGCATAAAAATAAACGGACCCACATTTGATTCTGGAAGCCCCGTAGGATAGACGTGCTTTGTAGGCTGCTATAGTCACGCCGTGTATAATTGCAGGCTGTCTGGTCTGTCGGTCATAATTTAACGTAGAGATTTGAAGTGTAGTAATCCACACCTTTAGAACGGTTTCCACCAAAGACATAATACCTAAAAACGTCGCGATTTTTTTATTTAGATAGTCGAAACATTTTTGCTTTCTAGGGTTAAACTACGCCATCATTAAATGCGTGATGTAACGAAGCACACGTCCAGCATAATGCTTGCATTGGGACTCTTAACCCTCAGATTACCAGAATATTTTTGATACACTGAGTACCAGTGGGGTCAAAAATGACCCCAACACAATTTTTCCAATAAATTCTTTGTTTTTTGCTTTTTTATTAATTGCCAAAAAGCAAATAGTAGTAGAGCAATTGAAGCCTTGATCGGAAGAACCACTAGAGTCCATTTTTACGATTTTGAGATATTCACAAAATAAACTTTGTAAGTCTACAAGTACTTCACCTATGAAAATATGGAAATAACATTTGGCACATGTGTTGATATGTGTTGTCTCTGTAACATGTTAAAATTATATTGGCTAACCAGCTAGGTGGCGCCACATACAAATTTTTTTAACATGCTGTATATGGCAATTTTTTGGACATTTTTCCCAAGTTGTCAAAGGATATTCAAGAATTGTCCTATAAGGATAATTTCAAAGTTGCTTTTTAGTAGCAAAATAATATAACCAATTAAAAATTAATAAAATTTTATAAGGTGACGCTTTATTTTAGTGGATTGTCCTTGTGTTGTGAGTAACTTAATGTCAATATGTGGTATTTTCATCGTCAGTGTAAGATTTCCGTTCTAAGACAGGATTATTTAGAGTCATGATGGTATAGTGCAGATGCTTCAGCGCCAAACATACATACATGCATGCATACATACATGCATGCATACATGCATAAATACATACATACATACATACAAACGTACATGCAATCATGCATGCTGCATACATACATAGGCCTACATGTGAATTCATGGAAGAAACACGGAAGTCCATGGACTTCCGTGGTTATTGCATGAACACTATATTTTCTTTTCATTATAACTTTGGACTGACGTTAGTTTTCTGAAAAAGGAACTTGTCAATACATGCTCTATAGCATTAAGAATGGCAGGACACAGATAACTAAAAAATGCCAAAAATGGACTCTAGTGGTTCTTCCGATGAAGGCTTCAATTGGAACATGTTTAGGCTGTTGAAATAATTAAACTTTTTCAGAGTTATAGGTATGTTTTAGTGTTCAAAGTGTTCGAGTGTTCAATGTTGAAAACTAACATAGAAAATATCCTGTCATTGCAGCTACTGTTTGCAGTTCATGCATGTATACTGGGCATGTTCTTTGCACACATTGCATGTACAGGCTGCACAGATTCTGGCCTTTTTATCCTTTCCCCTTGGACAAATGGAACATCGTGCACCTTTCTTCGACAGGGTTGGAGGCGACATCTTGATCAGCCGTTGTACTGCATCACCATTGCTGTTCCCTTCCGAGCTGCAGGAGAAAAACTCGTCTTCTGTGCATTGTCTGCGCATGCCACTCCTTTCTGTTCTTTCGAATAGTGCCCAGAAGAGTCATTTGTTTCTCAGCCAGTTTTTGAGCAAGTCTGAAACTCGTGAAGAAGTTTTCTGTGGTGACATGTCGTCCAGAACCAGCCATATTTCGTGTTGGGTCGAGCACAACAGGGTCTCCTTGGTTCCGTTCCATTTCCTGGCCTATACTGTATATAAATTAGTATCTAATACAGATTTTCTTCAGATAATACTATAGAAAGGATTTATAAATTACTAGCTGTACCCAGCCACGCGTTGCTGTGGCAGAAAAGACCTCCCCCTCCCCTCCCTCCTCCCCCTCCCCCTCCCCTCCCCTCCTCTCCCCCTCTCCCTCCCCCTCTCCCTCCCCCTCCCCTCCCCTCCCTCACACCGTCCTTTAGTGACAGCGGATATAGCCCAAGAATTTTAGGCCGCTTTCGTAATATTCCGCTCGCTTATGACGTCACGGGACGCAACCTCATTGATGTATCGTCACTGTGTTTTACGGGTGAAGACAATTCGGAAATTTGCAAGCGCATGGTTTCGTTGAAGTTGCAAATGGCGGGCGAACGGATTGCAAAGTTCACTTTTTGTGGAAACGGTTGCGTTTTTTCGGGTGAAAACATCTTAACACCAGTGGCGGCGCCAGGGGGGGGCTAGGGGGGGCTAAGCCCCCCCTATCGGCGGCTCAGCCCCCCCAAAACAAAACGAGGAAAATCTCTACAACTGCTAACTTCGAATAAGAAAGCTAGACAGTGACCAACGGCAATGAAATCACTAATCATAGCGTAGAGGGCTTATCCTAATAGAATCCACCGCATATAATATTTTGCCAAATAACCCCTCCGACCCGTCATGAGGTTATGTATACCATAATTTATTATGTAGCCCGCCGGCTGGCTGAGGGTCTACACCAGTAGTCTTATACAATCACATGCGAAATGGGGTTTTCAATTAGCAGCAGCACTCATGGTGAGACTTTTGGGGCTTGGTAACGGTCCCCAAGTTTGTGATCAAACCCGGTCCTAGGGTGTGCGGGGCCCAAGGCAGCAAGAGATTCTCTGAAAAGGGTTCTGAAGCAGAACATTTACGAAGTTGATTTCCTGCCAATATGGTAAGTAGGCCTACTGTATTATCATAGGCTTTGATATTCTAGAAAACCTGAATTCTACCGGTAGGCCTAGCCCGGGGCTGAAAGTGGTTTTGGAAAGTTGCCTGGTCTGACTAAGAGCCGAAATTTTTCTGAAATCTTGTTTGGTTATTCGCCCAGAATGGTAGAAATTTCTCCCATTTTTGGTACCTGACGACCTTTTAGGTCCTTTTTAAGTCATTAATTTTTGCTCATAAAATTTTTAAATCATACCATTTTTACCTATTTCTTTTGTTCGATGACCTGTTGTTTTTAGTTGTTTGCCCACAAATTGTTAAGACTTGCTTCTCGGCTGATACCCGGCACCAGCAGGTCAAGAAAATCAATGCCGGGTCACTTTCAGCTCTGGCCTACAGCCTATACTTGTACACTGTAGTTGTGACTCGCTTTATTTGCAGACTCATGGGTGGAGTTTGGTCTCAGCTCTGGAGGGGGTGGGGCTAAATCAATGTTCCGCTGATCTCCATTATAAAAATATTCAAGTCAACTTCAAAACAGCAGGTCGTTGATAACACCAGAATCAAAATTATGACCTTACCCATCGGAGAATCGTTGGGAACACTTAATCAAAATAATATCCTTAGACACCCGAAAATTGTAGATATCACTAGAATCAAAATAAAGTCCTTAGACACCCGACAATCGTTTGCAACACTGGAATCAAAATGATATCCGTAAACAATAAACACCCGAAAATCGTTGATAACACTGGGATCAAAATAAAGTCCTTAGACACCCAAAAATCGTTGGTAGCACTGAAATCAAATTGATATCATTAGACACCCGAAAATCGTTGATAACACTGGAATCAAAATGATGTTCTCAGACAAACGAAACTTCTTCGATCTTCGATCCTGCGTGGTCGAGTGGGTTTGTAGCCCGCTCGCCCCGCCGGCGGTACGGGTTCGATTCCCGGTCGGTCGGTTTATCAGAGATTAATTTCTCGGATCTTTACTGCGGGTGACTCGGTCGCAATATAAACGTGGAGTACGAGGTTGTTCTCTGCCTCCGACGCTGATCATCTTCGATATGAAAAAGAGTCGTTAAACCCATACATTTCATTTTCAAACGAAACTCGTTGGTAATACTGGAATCAAAATAATATCCTTAGACACCCGAAAATCGTTGATAACACTGGAATCAAAACGATGTTTTTAGACACCCGAAAATGGTTGATAACAGTATAATCAAAATGTTGTTTTTAGACACCCGAAAATCGTTGGGGTAATACTGGAATCAAAATGATATCCTTAGACACCCGAAAATCGTTTATAGCAATGGAATCAAAAAAATGTCCTTAGACACACGAAAATCGCTGATAACACTATAATCAAAGTGATGTTCTTAGACACCCAAAAATTTTTGGTAACACTTAAGTTAAAATGATATCCTTAGACACCCGAAAATTGTTGTTTGCACTGGAATCAAAACGATGTTCTTAGACACCCGAAACTCGTTGGTATTACTGGAATCAAAATGATATCTTTAGATACCCGAAAATCGTTGATAGTAATGCAATCAAAAAGATGTTTTTAGACACCTAAAAATCGTTGATAACATTGGAATCAAAATAATGTCCTTAGACGCCTGAAAAGGTGTTTTAAACAAAATTGGACGACTCAAATTATGTCTTCAGGAATTTTAACAGCTAAAAAGGGTGTCTGCAGAAATTTTGACAACAAAAAAAACGTCTTCAAATATTTTGAAAATTAAAGTAAGGTGCCATCAAAAATTTTGATAAATAAAAAAAAAATTCTTCAGAAATTTTGACTCCTAATCAAAGGTGTCTTCATACATTTTTACGACTAAAAAAAGGTGTTTTCAGACATCTTGACGACTAAAAAGTCGTCAGAAATTCTCCGCCGAAGAAGCACTACAGAAATCAAATCCTGACTACGGCCTTGGAGGCTGGAGGAAGTTGTGCAGTTCAATAAATTTCTTTAAAAACCCGTGCATTCTTATACTGGTAGTCGAGACTTCAAAACGAGTTCTTGTTGAAGGTTTCGTGATTTTATCGTTCGTAAATAGCTGGCAAAAAGAGTTTAAAATGGCTCCAGTTGAGGTCAATAAACCTAAAAAATGCGTTGGCGGCTGGGGCTCCGCCCCAGACCCCGCTGGGGGAGCTTACGACGCTCCCCCAGACCCCTAGTCGATATGGGCTTCGTGCCTTCGGCACTCAAAGCTTCGCGCCTTCGGTGTTTGGTAAAAAAACCATTTTTTCTGCCTTGGGGCTTCAGCCCCCCCAAACCTGAATTCCTGGCGCCGCCACTGCTTAACACGCGGTTGAATGGGAATGGAAGGTGTTGTAAAATTTTCAAAACAATCGGTGGGTCACTTTCAGCGTGAAAATGCGACGAACTTTTGGAAAGTTCATTTTTATATATATAGATAATTATGAATTATTTCAAAGAATGCCATTGAAAGTATTCAAAAAAGCTATTGGGGTCAAAAATGACCCCACTGGTACTCAATGCTAGAAAAGATTGCCAGCGCCCTCTGGTGATAAAAAATGGAAATATTAATTGATATTTCGATAGAGATTAGGTACATCTTGAAAGTCACAAATTTTAAATAAATTTGCATGAACAGATTTTGCGCAGTGTACAGTCAAAGTTGGCTTGGGGTCATTTTTGACCCCACTGGTAGTCGCAGGGTTAACTATCGTCCATTTTATGTAAATACCAGTAGCGGGGTATTGACATTGCAAACAATTATTGGTCGAAGCGATTATCACTTAACGTTGTGAGTTGAAGTGTAATCCGTCTCCACTTCGACACCTTTAGAACACTTTCTACCAAGAATATATAAATGTAAGCGTCAGATTTTGTATTCAGATAACTTTTTATCACGAATCCTACGATGTTTTAACTAACAATTTCTCGGGGCATAAAACTGACGCCTCGTGCTAATTAATCATTAGAAGGCATTGCTTAACTCTTTCCCGACGGATGGGGTCACCCGTGACCCCATTAACAGGATAGGTATCAAAACAATTCCGGCTGGAAAGGGTTAACGAATCCCTACACATCAACGCTTGCGACCTCTGGGGTGTAATACGGAAGCACAAGTTCACGAATCGATGCAAAACCCGATACTACATGTTTGTCACGGTGGTGTAATGGGTATGTGGTGGGTTGCATTTCAGAGTCTCGCTGCAGCGGAGAGACATGAGGACTTTGTTCTTTAATTAGCTGAGATGGATGCATTACGAATATATGGTACTTCTGGAGACTTGTTGCAATAAAGCACCACTTGGCTGCCTATAGGTTCGTGAACGCTGGGTTGAAACTGTTGCTACTGAAAGGTTAGTTTTTTAAACTAGATTATTGGCTTGTGCATATTTTAGCTATTTTAACCTACCTTTGGTTAAAAATGAAAAGATAACAAAGGATTAGGTGCTTTGTCCGAGCCGCCCAGTTTTTGATCTACTGTAGTTGTCCGGGGATGATTGGCACGGAGGTAATTGTCCCGGGTTAATAATTGTCCTAGAACCATCTACATTTGTATAAGGTCTATTGACGTCTATTTCGACCGAGACATTTCTATTTATATCACATCATGCATATGACACCAGACATAACGCGTGGCATGAAACACAGCGAAAAAGTAGCAGTTGTCGTTTATCTTGTTTTTTTAAAACTAAGATCGCGAATTAAAAAACAAATTATACCAACAGATATCACTTCAGAATACTACTTAATCACCATTTGAACATAATCAAGCCCTAAAATCAACATCAATTATAGGCAGCACTGAAGTTGCCGACATTTATATTCAAGAAAGCAGCGAATAACGTTCTCGAATGTTTAGTCACCATTAAAACACACTCAATCATTAGCATCAACAGCTTTCTGAAGTCGAAAAAGTTTCTGCTCAAGAAAGCAACGAATGATTTTCTCAAATGGAAGATTGCCTTTCAGTGCGTTAAATTCATACACAACTTCTGAGATTAAATTATTGCAGTCGATCAGACATCTCACTTTCAAATATCTTGCCAGAAAATGCTTTCCCAAAAAATAATGGCATTTATTGGAATAAGACTTCAAAAGAACTGTTGAAGGTAGCCTTCTGATAGGAAAGAATTCCTGGGGTAACTTTTTTTCCAAAGTCGACGTTTCACTAACTTCCGTTGACGGAAAAAGATTGCAAACAAGACTTAGTGTGTAAAGTCCAAGCAAGCATGAAATGTCTCGGTCGAAATAGACGTCAAACGGAGGCAAAACCATAATGTTTGCAAACGCAAATTCCTTCAAATTAATCCGCATAGCAGGTTCATTGAGAATTCTTTCGCATAAATGTAAAACTTCAGGGTATTTACGACACTTGTATAAAAAAGCAGCACGGTAGCAATTAACTGTACTGCATTCAATGTCGAATGTTTTGCAAATTGCATTATAAAACGATGTCATCTGACCCAAGGAATGTTGCATAAGCAATTGAATAATAATATCGTCTTCATCTGGGAAGCAACTCTCATTATGCGATTCCAAGAAATGCATTTGATCTTTTCTTTGATATACGAGTGAAACATTCTTTCTTTTCTTTGCATTTTGTGACGATTTTCGATTTGTAACAGCCACTAAAATTACATCCAGCGGGAATGCTGCCACTTGAGAAATGTCACTCAGTCTCACAACTCTTAATGTTTTTTCAAATGCCAAAATCAGTAAATAACGAGCAAACACCTGTGGTGTAAGGCGCAGATCAAGAAGAAACTGCCTACTATAGTAATTGTAGTATAGAGGAGGGTCTTTCATCATCAGGAAAATCAAATAGAATCCAATGATCTTAGAAATGTCTTCAATGTACATCAAACAATCTGCATTTAATGTTTCTGTCTCCTCTTCCGCTGTCCTCTCAGACATGATCACAATCGAGCAAAGGTCTATGGTAAGTTGATGTTCTGATGTGGCAAAATAAAGAGCCGCCATGTACGTCAAAGTGGCACTGTCAGATTCGTTTCTTTCATTACCCAATGCTGACCCGAGAAGTTTCTTTGATATTTCAGAGACAAGTTGACATTTTAGACCATCATTTGAACCAGTCAGATTTTCCATCAGATCCAGAGCCTTTGTGAAATGTAATTGGCGTTCACTAGCATCAGTGTTTAATGGTCGTGACAAGCTGTGGTGTCTTGAATTAAAATGTTTTTCTTTTTTATAAGCCTCTCTAATTACATCAGCCAACCATCGATTGTAACCGTTGTACTTTACTTTAGAGTCCAATAAGCTGACTGCGTACAATAGGCGCATCATTGATCCGTAAAACCGATAACATGACTCGCACTGTGCGGCTGGCAGAAAATCGTATTCATCTTCCCAAAACGAACAAAATCTCACAATGTAGTGGAACATATCGACAATTAGAGTTTGGGATTCTCCCTGTGCTGTTGTACGTGCATCCGCATTATCCATACATATTCTTATCGAAATATAAAAGTCAATGGATCTGGGATAATTTGATCTCTTCGCCTCACGGATGAGAGGGCATTTTTCATCTAATAGTTTAACAGAACTTGGCTGCATAAGCATGTAATGTTCCACAAACCAAATGATGAGATTGTCAGTAAGGGAATAATAAATCAAATTTGAAACAGTTTGATCGACGATCTTCCTGTTAAACTGTTCATGAAATAAATTTGCTTGTGGGATAAAATAGTTTGGACACAATGTCTCTTTGAGCCATATTGCAAGTTTTTCCAATAACTTGCAGCATATGTTGATGACAGAAAAGGAATTCCACCATTCTCGCGAATTCTTTTCACAAGACCACAGCATCAGTGTTTTAACCCTCAAGTGACCAACTGGGGTCCTAGGGGACCCCAGCACCGTTTCGGCTCGTGCTACTTTTTTGCTAATCAATATTTTTTAACGACGTTTTATGAATTTGTCACTTGGACATTGTTCATTATTTACCTCTAATAAAATCCGGTTTAACTTTTGCGGTTATTTTTTAAATATAAAATATCTGGTGGGGTCCCGCGGGACCCCAGCCTTAGGACGATTTTTCCTATGGAACCGAACGCTAATTTATGGAAAGAAATTATGACAGCAAGAATTTATCCAGCACGATTTAGTGCAAAAGAAGCAATACAAACAATTCTGGAATATAGAGTGGCGTTGGAAAACGCCATAGCACGAATAATGACCATGTCCAGGACACGATTTCGTGCATCCTGAAGCGCCGGTACATGGAATTTTGCAACAAGGCAATTGAGCATAAAACACTTCATATGTCACTGAAAGGCTCATAAACAACAACAAAGTTGCTGCTTTCCGTTACCTAAGAAAAATGTTTTCTGCTCAGTATCATTGCCAAGGAATTTCTTCCTGGTAAGCTTACAAGTCTGTGAGTGGATGAGCTTACTGTGGCAGGACTGAGGTGTAACTTCAGGCAGCACATAAAGTTCAAACCTGCAAACTATGGTAACAAGATATGGTGTGCTACGATGCTGTCACTTCATGGCCATTGACATATACCCGGGCAGTGACAGAGGGAACAGCGTGAGACAAGTCAAGAGTTGTGAAACAACTGGTATCACCAGTCACCATGGCGGCACAGTGGCAGAAACGTTGTACCAGATAAAACAATTTATATAGGGAATGAAAGCCAGGCATGGAGCGCCAGGAAATGAGCTCTTTGTTTGCGTTTCATGACCAACCTACTCTTGTAGGTTATCATTTATTCCTAAACCAGGCACAGCTGCGCTGTTTATTCACTCTGCAGCACGATGCCACCACTTATGCCTAGATGAACAACAAGCCAGAAGTAACCCTCCATTATAATGGAACCAAAAGTGGTGTTGACAATTATTATTATTTATCACCTGGATAATTATAATGCGCACCACAAGAAGAAAAGTCAACCGTTGGTCCATGACGATGTTCTTCAACATCCTCGACATCACTGGAATTGCTTCTTACAATAATTTTTATGTGTCTCAGAAATAATCCAGATTGGAAGATCTCGCAGAGATCATGGCATCGACAGTAATTGGATATGCCATGGTAACACCTCACATGGCATAGCAAGCAGTGATTCAGACAAACTAAGCACCAATCAGATCTCGAGCTGTGGTGTAGAAATTCAATCCCGGCAGCCAGGGTCAACTTCGACGTGAAACTCCGATTCAGTGTTCACGCAGTAGTCGGGAGCGCTTCTGAGTAGTTTCAATTGACGCTGAGTAGAGCATTAATAATCTGGCCTATTATTATTAGAAGGTAATAATACCCAACGAAACATCGCTCAGTGGAGGGAGCTTTTGCTCAGCGCTTCGACGTGAAACTCCGATTCAGGGTCCGCGCAGTAGTCGGGAGCGCTTCTGAGTAGTTATTATGATGGGCGCTATAACAAGTACACATCAAACAAACAATAAGCTGCCATATCTTGAACTATAGCAACATAAAATGAAGTTTCAACAAGCGGATAAAGCACTGAACGTGTTATCGACTATTGGGGTCCCAAGGGACCCCAGTTGGTCATATTAAGGAGTAAAATATGTTGGTCGCATGAGGGTTAAACGCGAAGATGAATTTTAATAATTATTTACTTGACGATTATGACGAAAACAGATGATGAAAATAATTCGATTTTAATCAAATTCAATTCAATTCGTTTATTTAGCCCCCCAAAAACAGACAATTATAATAGTAGGACTACACACAGTGATTAAATGTTGACAACTGTGCAATCATTAACCTTTTCGTTACTGCCCCCAGTGGGAACCGCCGTACTAACGCCATAGAGATGCATTTATATTAATTATTATTATCTATATATATAAAAATGGGGGAGGGGGAGAGGAGGAGGGGCAGGGGGAGGGGAGGGGCAGGGATAGGGGCAGGGAAGGGGCAGGGGGAGGGGGAGGGAGGCGGAGGTGGGAGGGGAGGGGTAGGGGGAGGGGGAGGGGGAGGGGGAGGGGGAGGGGAAGGGGAAGGGGGAGGGGAGGGGAGGGGGAGGGGGAGGGGGAGGGGGATGGGGATGGGGATGGGGAGGGGGAGGGGAGGGGGAGGGGAGGGGGAGGGGGAGGGGGAAGGGAGGGGAGGGGGAGGGGGATGGGAAGGGGAGGGGAGGGGGAGAGTCTTTTCTGCCCCAGCAACGCGTGGCCGGGTACAGCTAGTTAATAATAATAATATTTTTTTTATTAAAAGTTTTATCTGAATTATTATATTATTAGCGCCATATATACATATATTGTATGTATATTATATACTTTATATAATTATATATGATGTATTATTATTTATATGTATTTATTTATATGTATTTATATTAATTATTATTATTATTATATTATTAAGTTTTTTTATTTTTTTAAAATTTTATCTGAATATTTTATATATACATCGTATATACTAGCCAATATATATATATATTATATATAAATATATTATGTATTATGTGTTTTTATTTATATGTATTTATTTATTTATTTATATGCATAATTATATGCCACCGTAGAGATGTATTTTTTACCATAGATATGTATTTTTTAGCATAGACATGTATTTCTTTATAAAGTGCACTTGTTGACAACCAACGACATCTCTACACACTGCTAAGGGGTCTTCACACAGTACTAGGAACACATTATAACTCATTCCTTATATCCCGGCGCCGCGCCGGTATACGTACGGCGGCATGTTTTCATATCCCGGCGCCGCGCCGGGTCACGTAGTGAAAAGGTTAACAGGGAACAACAGGCTACCCGAATGGAGTGATTTTGCTAGTGTGGCTTATTAACAATTCCTTACAATAATAACTTGATAATAAATCAGAAAGCAGATGTAAATAAAATACATTCTTCCCTATGCGTATTGCGTAACTCAAAATAGAATAAAAAAATAAAGAAATAAACAAATATATTTTGATTTGGATTTTAAACTGAGCTTTAATGATTTCTGCAGCGATTTTAAATAATCTTGTGTGTCCAACTGCAAAAACCTCCTCCACTAATCAGAGCGCCTCTGAATAGCTAGTCTGTAAGAAGCGCTTTACAAATGCTCATAATATATACCACATCAATAATGCTCATAATATATACCGGTGGGGCGCGGTGGTCTAGTGGTGGCGTCGTTGCCTTGGAGCCGGAAGGTCCGAGGTTCGAATCCACCTCCCCGCGTAAGGACCTTGGGCAAGTCCTTCACTCACAATTGATCAGCGCTTCGGCGTGAAATTCCGATGCAGTGTCCGCTCTGCATCGGGAGCGCCTCTGAGTAGAGAGAGCTTGAATGGGCGCTATAACAAGTGCACATACATACATACATATCAATAATGCTCATAATAATTATATACCATATCAATAATGCTCATAATTTATACCATATCATATACCATAATAAGATTGCTCAAGACAATTCTCGTATCCAATATTTCAATCGAAATCGTCAAAATAACTGTTTGTTTACAGAGATCAATATAAATGGTGATGATGACGATAATGGTTGCCGTCTGAGTCTTTCCATTCTTTTGAGGTTTCATATCTATTCAGCTTTATTTCCAATCGTTTTCGGTGTACAGGGTGGGTAATAAAAAATACCACCTTTTAGGTTTCTCGCCAATATCTTGGCCATAAATTAGAATCTCCAAATCAAATTTTAAAGGTGGAAAGACAATTCATCTCTACACATGATGGCCAAAATATCTCAATCAGAACAAAAGTTATATCACTTCGAAAGAGACCACCCATTTTTTTACGATTCAAAAACGTAACACAACTATTATAGAACCCATAGTAATCGTGAATTTATATAGCGCTGCGTCAAGAGAAACTCCTCTGACAACACCAAATAGCATTGTAAAGATAAGAATGGTTTCAAACGCTTGTTGAAATAGGGCAAATAAATGCCCAGAAGTTGCCATATTACAGCACTTAAGCAATTAATTAAAACAAAGTTCATTAGGGCGACTGCTTTATGTAACTTATTTCAGAAAGATACACTCACAACGATAACACATTACAGCTTTGCGATTGGTAAATACTCCTATATGCACGAATAGTTTCGGGCATACTTAATAGAACACTCTGTAATGCTCGTTTCCCCCCATTTTTTCTAACGCCTTTAGTATATAAGTTGGGTCTAAAATGATGATGATGATGATGATGATGATTATGATGACGATGATGATGATGATGATGATGATGATGATTATGATGATGATGATGATGATGATGATGATGATGATGATGATGATGATGATGATGATGATGATGATGATGATGATGATGATGATGATGATGATGATGATGATGATGATGATGAAATTATGAAGATGATAACGCCGACGACCAAAACGACCATGCTTGTTGATAACGATGACAATGATGTTGACGACGATATATATGATTGTATTGAAATAATCAGTTACCTGCCAGAGCAGGAGACGATTATCACCACACGAAAACGATCCAAGTACTTTGCCATCCGGTGAAAAAGACGCAGCGTTCACTTGACTGCTATGCGCAGCCAACGTCTAAACACAGTTATTTAAACACCTTTTTATCTACTTACCAGACAAATATAAAATATTAATTTAACACCTTTTTATCTAATTACCCGAGAAATATAAAAATGAGCCAAATAGGAAATACACAGTTCTCGAACGCGACAACTAGAAAAGAAACTCCAACTAAACCCTGATTGCATTCTGAGAGTGCCAGTCCCAAGTCTTCGTAAAAGAGGTGGACGACGCAAATGATCTTTACTATCACACAGTGTCGCTAAACGGAGAGTAGAAGCCTAATAGGCTTCTGACTCTATTTTGAGTTCCATTAATGTTTTTACGCTGACAGTGCCAGTCTCCAGCCTGCGTGAAGGAGGAGGGCGACACTATTGACCTTTGAAATTGTATAGCGACGGTAACTTAAAAAAAGAACGAATAATAGATGGGAAACAGGTTGGGTGATATTGAGCAAATGAGAGCAATGGCTCTGTCACGACAAAAAGTATGTAAACTCCTGTAGCATGAGGTATGAAAGTCAAAGATAGAGCACTCCTTTTAGACACCTTTAAAACACTTTTAACTGTTTGAATATATTTATAAGAATGAAATACGACCGTTATTAACAGCGCATTGCCCATATAAACTCTAACGATCCTGGTTAATATCAAATAACCTTAATCACATTAAATTCTTCATCATTAGTAGAGCAGAGCACACAACAACACCAAAAGTGAAATTTGCCATGTTTCATATTAAAACTTTGGCATTATACAAGTACCCACTATACAGCAAGTATAACAGCAAAAATTAAAATGAAACATATTTATTATCTTTACCTGACATTTGCCCTGTTTCAGTTCGTAGAAGGCCAGACTGCCTGACTTGGCTCCCACGCAGATGCGACGCGTGTTTGGGCAGAAGCTGATCATCGGGAATTTGCTATGAACAAAAAACACCCAAAAAATTCTCATCATAGAAAGTCCCTGATAAACCAAAATTTTCCGAGCAACGCCGGGCACCACAGCTATAATAGTTAAGCTCATAAATCCAATGATAACGTTAAAGTCTATGGTATGAAAAGGACATCACATTCTCACATCAACGACATGACTGGTAAATGTACTGAATCATATCTAGTCTCTTAAACACCTCTAAAACGTATCCAACAGATTGTATAATATGCCTATTTGTCGTGTCTGCATTAAATTCGACGCTAGAGAGCGTTTGCATTTATTTACAGTGACAAATCATTATTAAAATTATCATAATATTATTACTGCTACTAACAGTACCGCAACAATCGACGACCACCACCACTAAAAAAATGTTGAACTGCTGACTATCTGAGACATATCTGTGGATCCATGCACGATTGCACATGCATTAAAGGCTTAAGGCCACCACGCCTTGGGGTTAAATTCGCAAAAACTGCAACCATACAGGAATTTGTAGGACGCACTGGTGTAGTGGGTATATTCATCGCCTAGCAGCCGAAGGATTGCGGGTTCTAATCCACCTCAAGTCGCCACGTAAGGACGCTTTATCCAGGCTTGAGACTGGCACTGACGTCAAACATTCGAACCGTTATTCTTATATAAATGATATACTGTTTATTCTTTCTATTATGTTAATCATTAATGTTAATGTTAATGTTGTAATTCTGATTTTTTTATCAACATGCTACGGTTGTTGCCTTAATAAAATGGTATTTGATTTGATTTCATAAGGCCAGAGAACAAAAAGTTCTTCGAGATAATAAGGAACCTTTAAAACGGGTTCATCGCATGCTATTTAAACACCAGCTATTGGTTCAACAACAATAAAAAACCCACCTCGACTTCTATATGTAGGCACAGTTAAAACTGTTTTTAGGGTGTTTAAAGCGACACATTATCAATTTACCAGATTCGACCTTATTGGACATTATATGATGGGAATTGTTTTTTAAATAGTTTAAATGTTTAGCCTTCCTGTAAAATTTTAGTTTGAACAGTCATAATGTTTTAAGTATTTTATAATAATAACCATAGTAATAAAAATTGTCGTCGTACTTCCCTCATATCCCCGCTCTTTCCGTCCATGTCCCTAATCATCGCCACCACCATCACCATCACAGTATCAGTTCACTTTGCCATCCTTTCTGGTAGTGTATCTTCTTTTTTCTCTCCTCTAAAAACTTGCCTTTTTTCTGGGGGTTGAACGCACTGGGAGCGCCTCTGAAAGGCTCTTGCTGCCAGAAGCGCTTTATAAATGGTCAGATAAGATAAAAGATAAGATATAAGATAAGATATAAGATAAGATATAAGATAAGATATAAGATAAGATGTAAGATAAGATATAAGATAAGATATAAGATCAGATATAAGATAAGATATAAGATAATATATAAGATAATATATAAGATAAGATATAAGATAAGATATAAGATAATATATAAGATAAGATATAAGATAAGATATAATATAAGACATAATATAAGATATAAGATAAGATATAATATAAGACATAATATAAGATATAAGATAATATATAAGATAATATATAAGATAAGATATAAGATAAGATATAAGATAAGATATAAGATAAGATATAAGATAAGATATAATATAAGATATAAGATAAGACATAAGATAAGATATAAGATAAGATATAAGATAAGATATAAGATCAGATATAAGATCAGATATAAGATAAGATATAAGATAAGATATAAGATAAGATATAAGATAAGATATAAGATAAGATATAAGATAAGATATAAGATAAGATATAAGATAAGTAGTCTCACAGAATACAACTAGAGAAGATTGTTGTAATTGTGATCTTACTTGCAGAGTGTTGGAATGACTTTATTGATGTCTTTATTCTTCGTTAGATTCAGATCAAGACAATGAACCGTCACATCCATCACCTGACAATTACAATTGATTACGTCACCTGATGACAATGATGATAAACACCTTTAAAACATCTTTAGCTGGTTAAATATATATCCATGACCTATTGACAATTGATTAAGAAGAGACATGACCAAATGAATGATAAAATGAAGCTAAAAGTAGACGGAAATTAGGTATACATAAAACTGAGCTGAATGTTAAAGCTTAGGCCTACATGATAATGACATAAATAAATTACTATTAAAACCACAGAACTATCAATGGTCATTCTACATATTTTGACGAGGGCAACTCTAATAGCTGATTTCAACGTGGTAATACACAAGACAACATCAGATGAATGATAAAATTAATTATGCTAAAACTAGACGGAAATGAGTTTAATAAAACTGAACTGATTAAAAAAAACTATCTGATATCTACATAAATCAATTACTATTAATAGCTCTATGGTCGTTGGCCAAAATGGCCGACGCGTGCCTTTCTGTTGTTATGGCAGATTTTTACGTCCGGGACGAAACTCGCTTCTTTTCGTTCGGATTTTCTGATGTTTACTGATGTCGAGAGTCGAGATTCTGACTTTTCTTCATCTGTGTCGTGAGCGTTTGGACGGTAGCTTGATAATAAATTTAGACGTTCAACAAGCCATGCGTGTTTCGCATCTGGACTATTCCATTATGCTGAACATCAAGGGGTTCCAGGTTCGTCATCATTGTTTCATCATTAGGCTATCGATAGCCGTACGATTACGCACGTGTATGGGAAAAGAAAGGATTTCACTATATACCAGCAACCGAAAACCATGCCGCAGTAGTGCCACGTTTCCAGCGTTGTGCTGCCCGTCGCTGCTCTTCGCACTAATGTTTCTCGGCTCTGTAGACACTGAAAATACTGTTAAACTACCATCATCGGGAATCGGTACGAGAAACTTTCGGCTGAACTCTCCGTGTAGCCAACGCGTAGGAGTTTGACGATGGGGTGACTTGTGCTTCTCGAGCGGTGTTTTGCCTAAGGATGACTTCTGTCGTGACGTTACCATCAATAGGCTTGAGCTACTGTATATGAGTGGGCGCCGCTGATGGCTGCCATATTTGTCTTGTATTTGTTTTTTATGTCGTGTTTTTTGTGCTTGTAAACCAGAGTGCGTTTTGCAGCTGGTACATTAAAGAATATACTTACTTACTTACTTACTTAAATCACAGAATAACTAAACAAAAGTGAAATCTACACATACTAATAAAAATCTTGGCTTATTTTAAAACTAATACAAAGTAAGTTTGTAATGAATAGGTGTCAAATTTTACAGTCGGCATATCCTCCTCACTGTATACCAACGTCATAATTATGCTGAATTAGTGATTACCATGTCAATTACGGTAAACACCTCTTTTATCGAAACAATGACAAGTCAAATAAACTGCGAAAATTCAAATTTTCGATGACGTACATGAAAATCTACCATATCATTGGTCAAATGGCAAATCTAACATACCCTATATAAATCCAGCGCAATATACCAAAATGGTAACATCCGCCATATACCATACCTTACTGGATACCATAGAACACCACAATATACCATATCAACATGGCAAATCTACCAGACCATACCATAACCATACCATACCACACCACAACATACCATATGAAGATATACCTCACCTCAACTAGTTGATCAGTGAGGTCATTCGGAATCTTGTCAATCAACAATTCAACCACCCTCAATATCTCAGACTTTCCTCTGATCAGCACAGAGTTATGCAGTTGATGATGGTAATGTTGACTTTGATTGTTCTGTGCCAATGCATTGTGTCTTGCAACCTCCTTTGCCATGGTGATAACAAAGGCTGGTGGACGTGCCGTTGCTATGAGCGACAGGGCGTGACGGGCAGTACGACAGGCATCAGCACGTTGGGTCAAGGGCAGGCCAAAGGTCATGCTGAAAAGGAAAGAGGGTAGTTGAATCTGCAAATAAACTGATGAACATGTATGACCAAGAGTTACTTACGGAAATAAGCAAAATAGATGTCTAACGCAAATAATTGTAAACTTCATGAATATGCATGAGTCAGAATTTATATTTTTATATACATATTCATAACCAAGCGCATGCTATTGAGCGGCATTATGTTAATCAATGTATCTCTAAATTATCTCATCAATTCGACTAATCGTTAATCCATTCATTTGCTAATTAATGCACTAGACTACTAATTATTACTTTTATTCTATCATTCGTAAATTGTTTAATTATTAATTCATTTGACAACGAGGCAATATATCAGAATAATAAAATACAAGGGCCTAACTTTAATTGCCCGAACTTCGAACACACCTTTAAAAGAAAATTTCAAAAAACTATATAAGGATGGTATTCGCTAAACCTATAATTCTGGCTCTAGAAACTTGTTAGTCCATTAGCTCATTCAATTAATTAATTAGCCAACTAAATTTAATAAGGACATAAATTCATTTCTTCGTAAGCCGTTGATCACCAACTCAAATAATTCTTGACTAAAATAACACCATTTTCCTTTATTTCATTCACAAACTATAACTTAAACCTTCAATCAGCCAGTCGGTCGGTCAGTCAGTCAACCTATACATGTAAAACCGTTTTATTTTGTAACTTTTAAATTCTGTTTCTGCCGTTTTCAACATCTATACATAACCAATAAAATCCTTCTTTTAGTAACGCTCTTTCTCCCTTCCGTCCCTCCATTAGATAATATGAAACCAAACCTTGGCACCAGTCTATCGCCATCGACACACAGTTCAAGCAGTCCAAGTAGGACGGTGGATACATCGAGGTATGGCTCCCAGACGGTGAATCCCCGACCGAGAAGGTCAACCGCCGCTCGACGTATGAGTGTGTACGCAGGTAGAGATGGACTGGGAGGATGCAGCAACAGGAATGTCAACGCCTTACCTGGATGGGTAATGGAAGTGATTTAAATAATTATGTCGTCTCGTTTTAAAATATAGTCTCGCAGATCAACGTTTTAAAGGTGTCCAAAAAGAGCTAATTATACGCAATGGAGGAATGCATTTTTCTATTGAACACCAAATTCGACGTGTCTCGTGTTTATATAGTGTTATCGAATAACGTTTTGAAGGTGTATAAGAAAAGTTTTTATGAGAAATAAAAGTATTTTAAAGGTTTCAGCAACAGGAACGTCAACGCCTTACCTATTATAATACGCAATTATTATTATTCCAAATGTTTAACGTCATCATATTTGTGGGGCACGGTGGTGCAGTGGTGGCGTCGTTGCCTTGGAGCCGGAAGGTTTAAGGTTCGAATCCACCTCGCCGCGTAAGGACCTTGGGCAAGTCCTTCACTCACAATTGCTCAGCGCTTCGGCGTGAAACTCCGATGCAGTGTCCGCTTTGCATTCGGGAGCGCCCCTGAGTAGTGAGAACTTGAATGGGCGCTAAAGCAAGTGCACATACAAACAAACATATGACAACAAAGGCCGTTGACGACAATTACACAAGTGTTCAGAGCAGTAAAAATAAACTTATAGAATCCAAACAACACCAACGAGGTGTCTAAACGGCATTTTACAATTTCATTGACATTCAATTTCTAGACAACACAAAGTAGTTCATCTGACACTCGCTCAGTTTTGCACCTTATGATAAAACGATCACATATCTGAACATTAGACTGTGTAGTTGTATATTGATTAATACGCAATGGAGAAAGAAGAGTCCTTTAAAATTGTCATGTCTCGTTTTTATATATAGTCACTGATCAACGTTTTAAAGGTGTCTGGAAAGAGCTAAATATACGCATTATTGAACTATCTATTTGATCACTAAAGCCGTCGTGTCTCGCCTTTATAAAGACTTAGTGCAAAACGTTTTAAAAGGTGTATATGAGAAGCGTTCTATGCAAATGGCTATTATTTATTTACCACTCATCATTATTATCCTAATCATTATAATTTTTACTTGTATCAATTTATTTTCTTTATTTGTCTATTTACTAGAACAATTTTATATAGCGCCCTTTCAACGTTTACAAATCAGAAGCGCTCCCAGTCCAACCCGGTCGAATAGGAGAGTCTTAAGAACATTGAGAAATACTGCCAAGAGACCATTATAGGCGTCTGACTAAGAGTACCATAGGAACATTATTTTTTTATGTATTTGTGGCTAGTAGAATTGATACGTGGGCGACAGAAGAAATGGATAGGACACATCTTAAGGAGCGACACCCTACTAAAAGACATCATTGAGGGAAGAATGGAGGGGAAAATGATGCGAGGCAGACCAAGAACAATGCTGCTGGACTGGATGCTGTCAGAAGAGGGATACAGTGGACTGAAAAGAGAAGCTCAGGACAGAGAAATATGGCGTCGTTGGACATACGAACCTGATTGATGGCAGAGAACATAAAGAAGAAGAGAATTGATAACAAAAGTTCAGCACTCGTAGGATTGCCACTTGGACTAATAATGTTGGACGTCTTGAACGAGTTCTTCGTTCGGCTGCTCACCTCATTGGCCTCATTCATAAATATGTCCCCGTCTCTGCTTATATGCATGACGTTCTTCACTGGCTTCCTGTTTTACAGCGCATCTCCTACCGAATTGCTGCACTTATTTGGCGACATTTTCTTGATTGTGCACCATCTTTGTAATCCGGAAAGTTATCCCGGAGAAATTGACATTCTGACCCTCGACAAAAGTAATTAAACACCCATTTTAAGTATGGAATTTGCCCTATAAGTTAAACCGCAGAAAAACGAAAACAGTTCACACGTTATGAAGGGCACATTATGACAATTGAAATAATGTTAGCAAAAAATTCTCACTTGTATGTCTGGCGTGCGAGTAGTTTGAGATGCCAAAGCCTTCGGCAACGTTGCTGCCCCTCTTCTGGTCCAGTTTACCCTCGATGGCCGCCCCAAACTCCGCCCCAATCACCCCCATCATCACGATGGCTGTCGCCTGGCGACTACGACTCTCGTAGCTCTGAGAAACCTTTCCAGAAATCTCGTCATCTGAAAACAACGAAAGAATAATATTCTTTCATATTGACTGCAGATTACTATAATGGGGCGTGGTGGTGTAGTAAATGTGTAGATCCAATACAATTTGAGGTGTGCGTTGTGGTAGTGTGTGGGCATGTTCGTTGCCCTGCAGCCGTATGGTTGCAGGTTCGAATTAACCTCAAGTCGGCAAGAGACCGGATGGTCTCACTCTGGTTCCGTGGTGTGTTAGTCGCTGCCTTATTTGGGATGCGACTGTGACCGACACCTCAGCCGTTTCTTATCTACCCGACACGGCGTCATATGCTTATATAACAGTGGTTGTAAATGTTTTAGATTCACATCTCGGTGTGACCTTGCGCGCGTTACAAGTTTATTTTATTTTATTTTTAAAATGGGAATTATCGATTTTTCAGTGAAGAACTTACAATGTGAAAACCACAAGAAAGAAAACTAGCAAAATACACGGCGTCCTATACTTTTAATATAACTCCGATTGTAAATATTTTAAAGGTGTCTGTGAATGACAGTTGTGAGAATGGAAGCTGCAAACAATTAAGTACCAGCAGTATTAACACCGTTTTGAAATAAAATAATTTATCGTAATTTAACATGTTGCTGTCAAACATTATGTTTATACATTACAAACATCAAAAAAGGATAATTTTGTCTGAATGTCGGACACTTTGACAGCAAGGTCGAATTTAACAATTTTAATAACCCCAAAAAGAATGAAAAATGACAGCAATGATTAGCTGCAAAATACCAAACGAAATTAATTTTAACCTGCGTTGTCATAAACAGTCATTAAACTATGAAGCCATCCATGACTAATTATTAACAATTACTATTGATATTATAAGAGAATTACACAGTTGCCCTCAGCTACAAAACTCGTATCTTTAGAGTATCATAACCAAATTATAGCCACAGTTTAAATCGTTTTAAAGGTGTCAAAGGCAACCGCCCAAAACATTCGACATCTAGCCCCTATTCCACAATTGATTAAGTAAGTAAGTAAGTATATTCTTTATTTCTTAACCAGCTGCCAAACAGCACTCTGGTGAACAAGTATCACATACAAATTTAACATAAAAACATAAAAATTCTTAAAACTAAACAAACTAATTAATTAATATGTAAATAACATTCTAGTTATAAATGTCTTCCTCATTTGATTATCTGCCAACTGTCTTAATATCTTCTTGATGTTGACCTTATAATATTTAGGTTTGATGCCTTGCATTAATACGCTGGGGAAATATAAATTGCTAATTAACAGTGCACGCAGTGTGTCATGTAATAAGATTGATATAATATTATACACCGTGAGGCATAAAAAACAAAGCTACTAGAAAAATTGCTATAATTTTAACAATATTCAAACAATGTCAATTAAATTCAGGAAAATTATAGCCAAATAGCAGTCAATGTAAATACATTTACAGGTTTTACTCTAACTGCCCGCCTTTTGCTTCTACGCATTCGCGAAGTCGCTTGCGCCATTCACGCACCGCCGAGTCAATAATTTGCTGGTCAAGATCGTTCCAAGCTTGCATTAATCGCTTACGAAGATCTTCAACATTACGGACCTTTGTTTTGTACACCATTTCCCGCATGCATCCTCTTATTTTATGATCGATGAGATTCAGATCTGGGCTGTTAGGGGGCCATAGTGTAATAATTATGAAGTCAGGAGCTTCATTCGTCAGAAGTGCATGCACCGTTTCTCGAGCTCCGTGCGCTAGAGCACCACCTTGCTGGAAAATGTAAAATTCAGAGTTCTCGAATTTCAGGTAGAAGGCATTTCATCAGTAAAACATCTCTGTAGTATTGGCCGTTGATTTTTACCCCGGTTCAACAAAGTAAATTGACGTGCGCTTCAGAGAAGAAACACCGACCATCAGGGATTTGCTAAACGTCGGACGTGTGCGTAAAAGGCGGTCGGCTGCAATATTTCTCTTTCCAGCAACATGGCCCCTAACAGCCAAGATCTGAATCCCGTCGATTATAAAATATGGGGATGCATGCAGGAAATGGACGAAGTACGAGAAAAGTTTGTAAAAAATACCGAGATATGATGTCTGTTGACAAAGTAAACCTACCAGTCATCAATAATATATTATTGGTGCAATAATTATATTAACCCTCGGAGGCTAACCTGGGGTGTTTTTTTCACCCCACTGTCAGTTTTTGCCCTGAATTTTTTTACTGCTTTGAAATTATGCCATGCACTTTTGTGTATCTGTTCAAATATGATTTTTGCTTAATTCCACATTTTTTGAAATTTTTATATCGAATGCATGGTCACGTGACTGAAGTCAGACAATGGCCATTGTTATTAATAATGTATTTGTGTTGAAGAGGTTTCGACGGTTATCAGCAGCCAATGCCGCTAAACTGATATCAGAATTGATATCAATGAATTGAAAATGATGATAGTGATTAGGATAATGTAGAGTTTGTTGATTGTAATGGTGTATCGGAGCTATTATAGTGTTGAAATCGATGATGTTGTCGACCTAGCCTACGTGTTGCAGCTTTGTATGTGGAAAGCATGCAATAAAGCTTACTTGTGTATAGATGACCGTAGACTCGATGATTGTGCTGATATTTTAACTTAGTTAGGTTTCATAGTTTGTCAATGTCATGCTGAACTTGAATTAAGTACCATTATTGATGAAACATGGTCTGATTTTATATCATAGGCCTCAAATGGTGTGGGGTGAAAAATATACCCCAGGTTATCCAATATGTGATTTTTTTATAGGTTAGCCTCCGAGGGTTAAAGCTGATGTACTTCGACACCATTTAAACGTTATCAAACAATCTATAAAAATGAAACTTTCCAATAGTTTGTGTAAAGCGTTCTCAAAACGTACCACAAAGATTGTTTTGAAAATTTCACAAAACCTTCCATTCCTATCAGAGAGTTTCCAACTTTTTTTTTCTCCGAATAAACGCAATATTTTCCACAAAAAGGGAACTTTGCATTCCGCTCCACCGCCATTTGCAAATTTAAAACCGCACGTTGCCAGATTCACAAACGCCTTGACAGTGACTGCGACCATGCAGACGAAACATGAATGAGGTTAAGTCCCATGACGTCATAAGCGATTCGCATAATTATTTTGCGGCCTTCTTGGTTGAGGGAGGAAAGGAGCAGAGGGGGCGGGACGGAGGGGAGGGGGAGGAGGAGGAGAAGAAGGAAGGGGGAGGGGGAGGGGAGGGGGAGGGGGAGGGGAGAGGGAGGGAAAGGGGAGGGGGAGGGGGAGGGGGAGGGGGAGGGGGAGGGGGAGGGGAGGGAGGGGGAGGGGGAGGGGGAGGGGAGGGGAGGAAGATGAGAGGAGGGGAGAGTCTTTTCTGCCACAGCAACGCGTCCAGGGTAACGGCCTCTGTTGTCATAGACCCTGGTCAAATTGGAATCCTCCTCCTCCTAGGTGCAAAACATAGATCAACAACATCATGATATATCAGGAGGAAGAAATGTTATAATAAATTAATTAGACGTATTGACAACTTGGGCAGAGTATGCCTAAGATAAGTATGAGAAAAGGCGGTGACAGAGAGCGATACAGACAGACGGAAATATATAATAGAGACAGCGAGGGATCATAGCCACAGATAGGAACAGAGGCAGAGAAAGAGACAGAGACATAGTCAGAGAGGAGGGTTGGTTAAGTGACTGTAACTGAATGTACAGCTCCACTCAAACTGTCTGCTGCACTCGTCTCGATGATATCTCCATGTTTTATAATTGAGACGTCGTTTTCCAAGTTGTTATCATCATTATTTTTATTAACATAAGAACGTGTTAGGCTTCGATCTTCATGAGGTTTTGACAATTTCTGGCATTTTAAATATATACTCTCATCATCGACATCGTCATTATTATTTCCTTTCTAAACTCAGTTGCGTTGAACAATGAAATCCCATGTTTCAAACAGTCGCAGTTTCTCGGCCAGTTCAGAGGTTACTGGAACTAGGCCAAAGGTCAACGCACTGTACTTGATAAAGACGGCAAGAACAATGCAAAGCCAGAGACCAACGATGGACAGAAATGCTGATGAAAGTATTAACGACCTACAAGAAAAGAAAATCTCAAGTTAATTGAAACCACGGAATAATCAATTGCATGTTGTTGAGATCAGAGCATACGTTAGACACCTCTTTAACACAATTTATAACCTCGAGAGCCTATGAAATATTTTACAAATCACACACCTCTTTAAAGTTGCTTCTTTTTCCTTTATAAACAAAACACCATATATCTTTCTTAATATGTTCGATCATGTCAAGTTTCTGTTGTTATAGGCCCTCGTCAAATCTGGATCCATCCATCCATTTGTTATCTTAAGCACTAGAGATCAATAATTTGAATACCCACAGGTGCACCTCTTATAAGAAGGATATTTCATCTATAATATAAATCAAAATGACCGTTTAGCCGATCATTTATATTTACATAGTTACGCAATAATTGTTCAATTTGCTCTAATATGGCAGTGTGTGTGTATGATAAAACAATAAAAACTAATGTCGGCGACGACGATGATGACGACAATAACAAAAACAATAATAATAAAAATTACAGCTGGCTGTATAAATAAATTCTCACCGATTTCTTAATATGGTGTAGATATGGTCTACGAGAGCAGAGATGAGTAGGATGTTGAAAAGTAGAGCAACGAGATATTGGTATATGAAGAGGGTTCGATCCATCAACAGGTATGGTAAGTAGTGAAAGAGGTAACCGACGAATAGCAGGCGACCAGCGTCGACAAACTGGTTCCATGTCTCTGCAAGATTCAACAACCATTAATGGTATAAACCTTTGTAGCGTTTAAACTTGGGGCTGATCTGATAAAATTGTCTTATATATCAGGCATATTTCAAATTGTTGTATAATTTTATATACAGAAAGATTCATCTGACTTAATGGTGTATAACAATTTCATTTCTTATTATTCTGTGTGAAACTATATATCACAAAAGTTTTCCAGACAGCAATTTGCAGATATATATATCACATTTATTTAGCGTTTTTGAGGTGTTTAAAAAGATGAATTGTTTTATTCAGTGTGTATAGAATCATTTTTAATTCAACATTGACTCTTAATTTAGTTAGAGCGCCGCTAAGTAAGGATTTTATGGATTCAGTATAAATAATTATGATAAATTAGGGAAATATTTAAGGAAGCTGAGTTAAATTAATAAAGCAAAAGGCAGAGAATGATTAAAGCTGAAAAAGGTTTAAGATAAATGCAAAAGAAAGACAAAAGTAAACGCAGAAAAAAATTGATGTAATCAAAGCGTAAAACTTATATTGCGCAAGTTGTGGTGCAACGTATACCTTCGTTCAAATCGTAGCACAATCGTCTTCTGCGTATTGTGTAGAAGGTGAGAAGCAACGCGTAGAGCAGCAGAGAACCAGCGCCAGGGAACCAGATGGCGGCGTTGCCAAGGAGATGGATCTGAGCCTGAACGTAAAAACAAACGCAAGTGATTACCATAGCAGCAATCACCATAGCAACAATCACCATAGCAACAATCACCATAGCAACAATCACCATAGCAACAATCACCATAGTAACTATCCCTGTAGCAACAATCACCACATGAACGACGAACATAGTAACACGAAACGATAGTCACTATCGTCGTCGTCATCATCATCATTGTCAACAACATCATTATGACGGTGACAATTTATGGTAAAAATAATAATAAAGGCCACAGTGGCCCGGATGAGGACCCAGATTCGACGAGGGCTTTTGACAACAATTTTGCTTGGCATACTACAGCACATAAAGTCAGAAAAGTTTACGATCACTAAATTTCATACTCTGAGATTTTCAGATTTTGAAGGTTTTGTACTATGTTATAGACAGGCGGACAAAATCCTAAAATATAGCATATAGTCAAACCATTTTAAAGATGTCTAAAGCCTGTCATCTACTGCTATAAAGGGTAAGCCATAGAAAATACCCAACCAATTTTTTCTGCCTTGACCAGAAGCAATTACTTTATTTTCGCGATTGTGAAACTATAGCAGTGATCGGATATATTGGAGAGAGAATGCAAAGTATTCGTTGCTTAATGGTATGCAGCATATATTCTGATTATTATGAATATTCTTGACTTTGGATGTGCAATCTTATAATGCAAAATGTCTTTTGTAACTCAGATTGCTTCAGATCTTCAAAGCTTGAGAATAGGAAGAGCGGGAATTCCGGAGAAAAGTGATTAACAGTGCAGTGAACACCTACAGTTATTGATCCCGCAGATGATGAACTCATTTTATAAAACAGCTGTCTTCTTATAAGTAATTTTGGTAGTGAACATTTAAAAGGTGTTTAAGACTTACGTGCGTTTTTGTATCGACCCAGTAGATAATGTTGCGTTGCATGAGAGGCCAACCGATAGGATCCGAACTATATCGATGTTCGATAGAAGATCCAAACTTAGACGTCAACATCTTCAACTAAAAAACAACGAAACTACATTGACACACAATTATTATAAAAATATTAATCAGCAATCTCTAATATTTACTTACACACCCTAATATTTTGACTTAAAATTCATTATATTTCTTAACAATTATAGTCCTCAGCATTAGACTAATCATTTTCATTCTACAATTCCTATTTCCTTATATTCTAAACCAACAATCGTCAATACATGTATCTTCCAACCATAACTCCGTGTTTTTACAACTCAGAATTTTAATTTTGAAGCATGTAACCTTCAGTTTTTAGATTTTCCAGCTGCCAATATCTATCATATCCAATCCATAATTCCCATACTAATTATTTCCAACCTGCAGTTCCCAGAATTTCCGGAAGAATCCCATTTCAATTTCTTTTGGTAAATAATTTCCTTTCCAAAAGTCATTCATTTCATCCATATCATCGTCATCCGCTGGATAAAAGATATAACAAAAACTACATCAAAACACACAATTCACACAACGCTTATATAGCGCAATTTTAAACCATGTTTCAGGTGTGCAGAATGCACGCATTCCTACGTAATATTCCCAATAATCTGAAGCAAGTTAACAATAATTGAGAAACTCCACCACGTTAACTCGAAAACGAATTATTATTTAGCAACTCGAAAATTATAAATCGACTACAACTTTAACTCGAAAACCAACTTTCGAGCAACTTCATTTCATCAACTCGAAAACAAGCAATCCATCCACAGACATATAATCAATCAATTAATCAATCAATCAATCAATCAATCGGATAAAAAAACCGAAAATAAAGTTACTCAATTTCATCAACTAGGAAATCTATAACGTTAACTCAAAAACCAATCGCCTCTACAACATCAACTCGCGAACCAATAAGGGCTTAAAGTGTGGCAGGACGGTCATGAACGGCGTCCAGGCACTTATTTTCAAATCCCTATGCCGTCCTGTCACTTATTTGGCCAGGACACCTAACAAGGTATGGGGGCGCCCATGCACACCTTTTTACACTTTCAGCACTAGAAATAAAATATCATGCAACTCTACAGCATCAACTCGAAGCCCATCAATCGAGCGACTCTATAATAGGAACTCGAAAAGCGACCGACCATGATACGTGTATCGATGTTCTTCCACATTCCAAACGGTGGATGGTTGGTTGTGGAGTCTATCCGTCACGACTTCTATCTGGAAGAATCCCCAATCATCCAACTGTCGACCACTCGTCTATGGAAGACATGGAAAAGTCTCAAAACATTAATTCCAGTTTAAACATTTAATCATTTTTAGCTTAATCATACAACAATATGATCATATTATTATACCACATATATTTCCAACATGTCTAATCAAGCCCTAATAAACACCGTCGCATACTCGAAAGATTGATTACTTTTACCCATGTAGAACAATTAATCTACGCATATAATAATCCTTTACATCAAGATTATACAAAAACTCGCGTTTCAAAAGAAAACTGAAACGTTCAAACGTATTTAAACTGACTTAATTAAAATATTATACACGATTTCTACACGCCATCTTCCTAGAATTCCTTTTTTCCGCAAAGATTCCATCACGCATCTTTGTTTATTCGCTCACTATTATATAACAATGTTTAACACCATTTTTAAGGTGTGCAATAGACAGAATTTATATTTTCACCAACCGCTCTATTTCTTATCATTACAATACAATACTTCATTACAATACTTATTCAACTGTTTTAGCGTTGGAGGGAAAGGCAACGAGAGGCAGAACAAGATTAAATATGCTGAGTGATCTAGATAATGGAGGCGTATATGGTACCACCAAGAGGAAGGCGCAGGACAGAGCGGGATGGCGGCAGCCGGAGAGGATCACCAGTTTGTCACAAACCTGCTCAACAGCAGACGACTGAAGAGCGTTGTCTAAAATGACCGGATAAAATGGCTCGATTCTTCATGAAAATGATCCGCTGCATCGCAACATTCCCATGCTTACGTTATGCCATGTTCTGCTATTATTAGGTCGGGTTACCAACGGCACATTTCGTAATCATTTTGGTCATTCATCACTGCAAAACGATTCGTATAATAGCTTTATTCGTAAACAATGGTAAAGTGTCAAATTGCCATAAAATTACAACTCTTCTTTTATAGGCAATTGAAAAATGCATTTAACGGTGTCTAAAAATGACCGTACAAATAGATCTACTGCATCCCATGCTAATGTTATAAAACGTTCTGCTATAATAGATCTGGTTACCGACCTGTGTGACGCTGACGGTTACAGAGGAGTTCTCTCTACCGGGCGCTATATAAATGTACGATTACAAAAAACACTATTGCACAACCGTTATTATAAATCTTAGCCACAGCTTCTTTTTTTATATAATACTTTTGAGACTGTTTTATGGGTGTCTAAAATGATTGTTCTTATAAGATATTTGCAGCATCCTATGCGTACATCTTGCAATAGGTCTGGTTACCTTCAATGCTTGTGAAGATGCAACGTGGATCAAATGAACGACGGACTCAATCATTCTCCAAGGTTCTCTCTCCTTCTCTGCGTTCACAATTCTCTGCAACCAGAAAAATTATATTGTCCATCATTTATCGCAAACAAAAATCTGCCAAATCGCCGCTATAAGCTTATATCTTATTAACGAACCGTGCCATAAAAGGGAAAAATCATTGTAAAATTAACATACCACAGCTTAGCTTTTAATTTTTTTTAAACTTTGAATTGTCTCAAGAATATACCCAGAACAAGTAGAACAACCGTAGCACTTCCAAATAGTCCATCACTTCTTGCATATAGTTATCGCAAACAACAAGCGACGTTCGAAAGCAGAAAGCATAGATCTGACTCATTCACGAGCAATCACACTTTAGCCATGACACGGAGAAAAAACTACCACAATAACCTTAGCTCCTAATTAAGGCCTATTATTGAAGGCAATTTTTCATTTGACTTGTTTCCAGGATACACAGAATAAGCCTTAAACTTTCGGAAATAACTTATCTGGATCTCATAAAATTATTTATGCAAAATGATATTTGCTATAATTCTGTTATTGACAAAGCATTTTCCTGAAACTGCCAATGTTTATGATAATAATTATTACAACATTTTTAATATACACCATATTGTAGGGCGCGGTGGTGTAGTGAGCATGTTCGTCACCTTGCAGCCAGAGGAAGTTGCAGGTTCTAATCCACCTCAAGTCTTTCACTCGCAATAATTGCTCAGCGCTTCGTCGTCAAACACATAAACAAACAATGATGACACCTTTTTAAATTTTTCTTTTTAAACATTTATTTCAACAACTCAAAATTATTACAATACGTCCCATTCCGAAATTTTCATCTTTTCTGAACCTGCCCTAAGTTTGTCCCGTTCCATAACTACTGAGACACCCTATTAATCCGGCGCCATATAAATTGTCATCATCATAATAATTTTTACTCACCACCATCCAGAGCGTCTGTGTTGGCAGTGAGTCCTGGTATTCAACGTAGCAACTGACTTCTGGGAACTGAGGCGACATCGGGGCAGCAACATCGTGGCTGTAAGAGAAATACACATCAGAGCTTGAAAGGGCGCTATAACAAGTGCACATACATACATACATACATACATACATACATACATACATACATACATACATACATACATACATACATACATACATACATACATACATACATACATACATACATACATACATACATACATGCATGCATGCATGCATGCATGCATGCATGCATGCATGCATGCATGCATGCATGCATGCATGCATGCATGCATGCATGCATGCATGCATGCATGCATACATACATACATACATACATACATACATACATACATACATACATACATACATACATACATACATACATACATACATACATACATACATACATACATACATACATACATACATACATACATACATACATACATACATACATACATACATACATACATACATACATACATACATACATACATACATCATGAAACCTTTTAAATTACAATACAGATTAAGACACCTCTTAAACGCTGTCAAACACTGCTATTTAGAAAAACATCAAAAACCTTTCTATAAAGAAACATTACAAGACCTTTCTATAAAGAAACAATACAAAACCTTTCTATAAAGAAACATCACAAAAACTTGCTGTAATTAGCCAAACAAATATCTGTCCAGGGCAACGGCTTCTGTTGTCATAGGCTCTGGTCAAATCTGGATCCACCCATTCACTAGCGCTGAAAAAGGAGACTTAGTTGCTGCCTAATAATAATAACTTTGCTTTTGACGTCATCTCTCTCGTGTTTCTCTTTTAGTAATTTATCGCGTAGTTGTCCGCTCATGTCGACAGGGGCGCATGGTGTGAAAGTAAATCGTGGAGGAGCTGGCTCTCTTTCAAGAACCACCGAAACAAACGGATATATGCATAACGACACGGTTCTTCAAATGTAGGAATTACACCCAAAAAGATAACCTGTTCATCCATCAGGGCTTGGGGGTCTGCTCTATCTTGTGTTCCAGCAAGTCTTCTTTACCCAGGGGCTGCATAAAGCAGACATAGCAGAATGCCACTATATGGAGGAAGAACAGACCATGAGACGGAGATGCATGTTAAGCCTGGTTGATGCAAAGAAAAAGACTTCATTAGTTGATTTGTTATTGTGAAGATGCAAAGCGCTGAATAAAAATTACGAACAGTGGAATAATTTTATATTGTGTGCCGTTATTATATAGGGCTTTGTTACTGCATTTTATGGGTGTCTAAGAAGAGCGCTCAGACTAAGTTGTTGTGTAAGTGGGCGATTGAGACAAACAGACAACGGAAAGACACACAAACAGAGAAACAGGCAGACAAGCAGGCATACAGACAAACATAGAAAAGACGGACAAATAGGCAGACATGCAATGTATACAGGCAGACATACAGCTTTTTTTTATTATATTCAACATTTCAACAGCTTCTAAAATATGCGTCCATCTGGAAAAGGATAATAATTGCCTGTCACTTCCGAAATTTATATAGCAAGTGCTAAAAAGCTTTAACGGGTGTCTTAGCGGATCAGTCTATTAGCCAATCATAATGTTATGTACAGTGTCCCCCACCTGTTGAGAGTCCGACTCGTCATTCCATGAATCAATTGGATGACGTCACCGTCATAGACTTTACGAATCGGATCATCAACAACCAACGAAGTTCTGCAAAATAGAAATCAAATTAATTCTTTCATTCAAGTCTTTACGAAAAAAATTGACATTTTAAATGCTCATATAAGGCTCTTTATCTTATTCTACTCCTCATTCCATTCACTATCCGATCCTCGTTTTCCACGCTCACCATTTTTTCTTTATATCCTTCCGCCACCTCTTGCCATCCTACTCCTCCTCCTCCTCCTCCTTCTCCTCCCCCCTTCTCCTCCTATTTCTCCTTCTCCTCCTCCTCCTTCTCCTCCTCATTCTCTCCTTCCACCCCATTACCCCTACCCACTTCAACTCTTACCCTCGACCACCGACCTGTTCGGATGCTTAACAATCCACCAGTTGTTGACGTCTTTGAACGCATAGCACGTGACCTGCTGTTGCCTGCTACTCCCTCTGCCGTCATCATATTCAATCGGATACAAGACATCGTGTGAATGCAACCAACATGCATGCTTTCCATACGTACGACGAAGTGTTATATGTGACCCGAAGGTCACGAACTCAGGCTGACCCCGAGTTATGGACGATAGACCACCCTAAAACACCAAAAAAACGACCCGGTTGCTATTGAAAAACTTATGAGCAACGACTCGAAATAAGACTTAACATCAACTCTTTTGCTATAAAAAGGTGTTTTAAAAATTGACTCTGTACGAAGCAACAACGCAGGAACTAAGTGGTAATTTTGATTGATTGATTGATTTATTGATTCATTGGTTGCTAGATAGATAGATAGATAGATAGATTGATTGATTGATTGATTGATTGATTGATTGATTGATTGATTGATTGATTGATTGATTGATTGATTGATTGATTGATTGATTGATTGATCATTTGTAGGCTATAAAACATTTATCATAATGAGACCCGCTGTAAAAGCAGTAGAAGTTTCGCCGGTTTATTTTACGTCTATCACTTTTTATGCAAGTGAATGAGAATTTTCAGCACACCTCGTTAAAGCTTTCATTTTGTTTTATAAATAAGAAACACTACAACTGAGCCTCAAGTCAATAGTTACTATACTGCGCTGATGTAAAGATATCCAACACCTTCACAAAACTCCGCCACTGGTTGCGCTCTGCCAATGTCAGTCCCAAGCCTGGATAAAGAAGGAGGGCGTCGCTAAGATCATTTTGTTACACAGTGACGTTAAACTGCAAACATTCATATGGCGCGATTCGATCTATTTTTATATCTGGTTTCTGCGGCACAACATGCATAAGTTGGCACAAAAGGTCGCCTTATACACCTCTAGAGCAGTGTAAACCAGAGGTATATAAAGATGAAACGCAAGAAAGGTATAACTATTGAAGGCTGTCAGTGTCCTGTTAGGGGTTAAGATTTATTATGTCTTCTGTAATTTGCGTTCTTGTGAATTGTTTCAACTGCATAAATGTACATGACATTGTCAACCGGATTGTTTCAATAAAGAGAATGTTATAATTATCAAAAATAACAAAGATGTACTTATTATTTTTCAACAGTTTAACGCGATCTTATAGCAACAAAGGCTGTTGACGTCTTTAAAGTTACAGTATCAATGTATTTCAGTTCACTGTTGTTTAAAATGTTCCGCAGTTTCTGTCTATAATGTCTATCTTTTTTTTCTTTTCATTGTTCTTCTTCTGGGATTTGTATTTCCATGTCGACAGTGTTCATAAGGTGGTTGCTGTAGGTCCTCTTTGGTGCATTTGTCATTATTTAGTGTCACCATTTAACATACATGCATAAACATGCATATATTTAAATATACATTCATTTTCTGATTTTAATTTTAATTTATTTTTAATTAATACATATATAAGCAAATAGATTAGATATTCAACATTAATATGAAAATCAAATCATTCAGCTATCATCTATAAGCTTAAACAATAATATCAAAAATCGTTTCATTCAACGCCTATTTAATCTATTACATAATCAGTTAACACACACACACACCCACCTACATACACACACAAATTGCACTAAAAAATGTACATTTATGTATTTTGTTTATAAAGAAAAAGTAAGCAAGTTTAAAGAGGTGTGTAATTTGTATTATAAAAACTTCTCCGCAGCATCTGTCCTTCACATCCAACTGACCTTTAAGCTGGCCTGAAATGAGCTGGTCATGACGTCATCATGAGGACCTGACTTGATGAGGAGACCAAGATGAACGTAGAAAACCGAAATGTAGACCAAGATGGGAAGAACCACAAGAAATAGAAAGCGTAGCAGAAGATGATGGAAAACAGTCCGCTAAAAATCAATAAATATTCAACCAATGAACCAATCAATCAAATAACCACTAATCTGTCAATCAGCCAGCCAAGCAATATTCTATCATCCAATCAACCAATCAATCACTTAGTTAATCAATCAAATCACTATACTTAATTGTTCACAAGTCTTCAAAAAACTAACAATTTAAGTCATTTTAAGCTAAAATTGACAAAAAAGAAACCCAACTGAAAACCATATTCCGCCTTATAATAATTGTTATACATCGAATATCAACCAGTGGAGTGACATTTACTACCACCCATATTCTAATAGCACACACTTTTGTTCCATAAAAATTACTTATAATGTTCCTTATTGCATCAATTGTTTAATTATGTTGTTTCATAGAGCTAACCAAGTGCCAAAATAATCATATAGGCCAACAATAAGATTTATATTACGAACGTGCCTCTTAAAAAAAGGGTGTAAACAAATTCCTAATAATTTGTCACCCAATCAACCAATCAATCATTTGGTTAATCAATCAATCAAAATTGTTCATAAGTCTTTAAAAAACTAACAATATAAGTACTTATAAGCAACACATGAAAAAAGCAAAACCAGCTGAAGACACTGTTCCTCCTTATAATTTTACAAATAATATCAGCCAGTGGATTGACATTTAACAGCATACTTTGAAAATCTAATAGCGCACACACTTTTGTTCCATATAACTTACTTATATATTGCAGTTACTGTTTAATAAAAATATTATGGGGTGGGTCCGTAGCTTAGTTGAGAGAGCGCTGGTCGATAAACTAGAGTCATCCACGCGACCCGGTTTCATGCCTCGCACAGGGCAAAAATTAATTTTAATTTTCTGTGGCGCTTTCTGTTGTGATGTTTGACTCGGGTTCTGCTGAAAAAAAGATAGCCCCTCCCACTTCTGGCTTGGCCGAACCAGGAGTGATCCAGCACTTATGCCATTATTGTTAAACCAAACCCACTGTTGTAAAGCCGACCTGCGTGCTATAGTGGGATGTATTTCGTATATCCTGTATACCTGCAATCATTCTGCAGTGTGTCAGATTCTGTAAATTAAACGAAGATTATTATTATTCAATAAAACCAGTTTTTCAAGAACCGAACAGCTGCCAAAAATTATCATATCATAAAATGTATATTAAAAATGTGCCACTTAAAACAGGTGTGTCATCATCATCATTGCTCTCCTCCGTCCGGCCGCGCCGACGATGAGGCCTTTACATGGCGTCTCCACCCTGTTCTGTCCTTGATGATATCCATGGCATTCCTCATATCCATGTTCCTTTCTTTCAGATCTTCTCTTATGTTGTCCATCCAAGTTTTCCTCTGGCGCCCTCTGCTTCTCTCTCCAGAGGGCGCCAGAGATGTATAACGAATGGTTATGGTTTGCTTTCTCTTGTATATATGAGCAAATAATACTGAACGACTGGTGTTGAATGTGAATACCGTTCTACGCTTTTATTTACAATATTGAAATTTTAAACAGGTGTTAAAAGTTAATATGGTTTGAACAAATGAAAGAGACACGCAATCTCAACGCTTACATCTGATAAACTCTTATTGGGTAGAGTCATTTTCCAGAAGTCAATCACAACCAGCGTCACGATGAGACCCACTGTGCAGAGGGCGATGTATTTGACGCTGAAAAAGACAACATTCTTAACTACCGTTCAATTGTATACAATACAACGCAATGAAAAACAATATCATTGTTTTTGGAACAAAACTATGCAACTGTTTATAAAGTATTCTCCTCCTTCCAAAACTGGGTTCAGAATATGGATGGCACGGAGCAATAATTATTGTTAATGATGGACTTGCTAAAAATCGTTCAATAAGACATATTGGCAATTCTGATTCGTCCTGAGATTTTAAAGAGTCTTTTCAATCCTTTCAAAATGTGTTTAAGGTAATGGACTTTCTATGTACGTAAACTACGTATACGCAGTAACCGTCTCTTATAATGGCGACATAATATTATAAATATTATAATTTATATATTGTTTTACTATTATTGTTTTCTATGCTGAGCGTAAAACACTCCCACCAGATAATTTACATAGCGCATTTATGGTGTATCCAATAACCAGGTTACCCTAACCAAGTTTGTAGGTACTATAATTGATTATGATTTGATTTGGAAAGATTGCCAAAAAAGTAGCTAAGCACATAGGTATACTACGAAGAATACGCCATAACTTGCCTTTGAATATCTTTATCAACCTCTATTATACGATTGTCTATCCACATTTTTCATTCCGTAATATCTCCTGGGGTGTTAACTACTCTTAAACTCTCCACTGTTTGTTGTACTCCGAAAATTGACTATAACAACTGTCTACCACATACAGTGGACACTTAGTACCAAGGACACCTTCAAAATTAATCGTACACTAACTATATTAGTCACCAAAGGCTCCAAATTGTCGTCTTCATTGGTACCATGATAATTTGTTACCACCTTGCTTTAATAATTTATTAATTATTTTAAACTGGCATCCTCTGTGCATCACCATTACATTGGACATGCAGCTAACATCCGGCCTAATTTTGCTATATACAATCGATCTGAAGTTATTTTTTCCCATTAAATGCCAGGGCCCAATCACATGGAACTCCTTACCAATGGATGTAACATCCCTTCCAACTTTGAGCAGGTTTAAGAGAGCTCTTAAGATAATATCTACACGTAACTGAAGGATGATCATTGAATTGTATTGACCTGATATCTGTTTTTCAAGTATTCTGGTTACCGAAGCATGATTTGACTTGCGTATCATACAGTGTTTTCCCTTCTCAACAACCATTTGCCACAGCTGTTGCGGCTGGTCTGACCTTTTTGCCAATATGATCACTTCAGCTTATAAATCTCAAGTTTGTTTTCTTTTATAACTGACTAGCAGTACCCTGAATTATGATTGCATTGAGGCAATTAGTTACATGTAAGCTATATGGATTCGATCTGCTTACATTGTCTGATCTGCCATTCCACCTACGACTGGTATTGGGGTTCCCCTGATAGCGGGACTTGTCCATTTGGGGTTCCCCTTTAAGTGTTCAACCGTATAATCCTTTCGAACATAAAAACTGCCTTATTTAGATATTGTTAGAATAGGAGCGCTTCTGAGTAGTTTCTTTTTAAGTGTGCTGTATAAAAACATTATAGTAATAATAACTACAGCGTGGACACTGAATAGGATTTTCACGCCGAAACACAATTGCGAGTGAAGGACTTGATCAATGCCCCACCCCCACGCGGCAGCATCAGGTTGATTTGAACCCACAACCTTCCGGCTCAAAGGTAACGAGCGTACCAACTACACCACCGCGCACGGCAATTTAACATATTATAAAGCGGAGTATTTAATTTGCGTGTGAAAACTGCTTACGAACGCTGCACCGTTTCTTCTCAACGCTTGCGATTATCATTACCAGAATGGGCATGCAAAACAAAAGAACCTCACGTTTCGATGCAATTGTCGCATATATATAAAATATTCAAGCATTTTACAGGTGTTTAAAAGAGAGCAATGTTTTTAGCAGATTAATTAGGTACAAACAAACATTAATAAATACATGCAATTCACCTATATATATTTTATTGAAAATTTATTTTACAGGTGTTTAAAATTGCTGCATTTTTCATATTATTAAGGCTGGCAAAGAATTGCTGTTCAACGATGCCGTTTAACAGAAAGGATCAACAGCGGCGCCCTCTTCCTTTTCCACTCTTAGGACTGGCACCACCAGAGTAGTGGCTGAGGTTTTTTT
>OX243821.1:27008882-27021382 GCA_945859605.1 Lumbricus rubellus
CCGCTCTGCATTCTGGAGCGCCTATGAGTGGAGAGATTTAAAGGGCGCTATAACAAGAGCACACACAAACAAACAAACAGTAGTGCGCGACAAGTGGTGAACAAATTTCATTTAATTTATTTCCGTTGAGCACCTTTAAAAGATTTTTTAACATTGTTATAACTAGAAATCTGCATTAATTAGGTTTACTTTGATCACTCGTGTCCATTGCTCAACTTCAATAGTGAAAATCCCTGATATTAACCTGAACACCGTTAAAAGAAGTTCTGACAGCGTTATAACAAGAAATCTGCGCAAAGTAATTTTACTTTGAATCGATTCTAACAACAATTAAAGAACGAAAGTCCATAATAATATTAACCCTCAGGCTACCAAGCTTTTTTTGTAACACTGACTACCAAGGGGGGGGTGGTTACCACCCCCCCCCTGGATTTTGGGTTTGGTTTGAGATATCATAACTTGTAATACACCTATGGATTCAGCATTCATTTCTGCACAAAATGGTATATTTAGGTTTAAAATATATGAAAGCACCCCAAAGTTATGAATTTTTTACCGTAGGCACCCGTCGATTCCACAAAATGTATACTTTCGCATAAGCAAAATATTAGATTCTGTGTGTTTTTAACATAATTTATTTAATTTAAAATAGGTTACATATAATAAAGTCCAATATTCAACTATAAAAACTAGTAATAAGTTAGTTTTAGTTACAATAAAAAGAGAAAAAACACGTAAAACATGCTGAAAAACGTTTACGCAGACTTATCGGTTTGCGTTGTGAAAAAACCCAACATTTTCACACATTTAAATTTATTTTAAGCACTTCCGGTCATCAAATGTCAAATTATTTGGTATCACTAAATAGCCCTAATTGCCCTCTATAGAATGACATAATTTATTTCTCTTAAAAAATAAATTATGAATAATTTTTAATAGGAACAACATGAAAATTTTATGAAAATAAAACACCTTTTTATATATTTTAATTTATTTTGAGCACTTCCGGTTGTCAAATGACAACTCCGTGACCACCACAATGTAGCCCCACATTCCCTCTACAGAATGGTGTAATTGGTGTCTCTTCATGTCAAAGGACGGATAAGATACAGCCGATAATCTAAGGGGGGGGTGGTATCCACCCCCCCCCCTGGTGCCTCGGGTATATCGGGTGTAACTTTTGAATGGTATGGTATATCATCACACATTTTAGCTCAAAATGTGTGCAAATGAATCCTCTACAGCCACCTAAAACGTCAAAATTTTATTCCTAACGAAAAAAGTTTTATTTGGGAAAAACCTAGGGGGGGGGTGGATACCACCCCCCCCTTGGTAGCCCGAGGGTTAACCTTTACACGTGTTGTTTGTTTCTTCCTCATAGCGAGGTCGACGCAGTCGTGGACGACAGAAGAAAAGATGGGAGGACGTCATGCAACATGACCTGAAGCTGCTCAAAATGAAGAAAGAAGACACTGGAAGCAGAGACAAGTGGAGGAGAAGGATCCGAGTGGCTGACCCCTCGCCAGAGGGAATAATTCTAGCCTGAAGGGAAAGAAGAAGAAGAAGAAGCGAGGCGATTGAACACTTTGACCGCGGAAGAAAAGATTACCAGCACGCGGCAACACGTTACCGCGATGAAGCGTTAGCGAGGGGCAATTATCGGAAATTGCGATAAGATTAGAATGCAACGGCAATTAGCATTTATTATTAAAATATGTCTCAATGAACGAAACTATTGTCTACTCTACAGTAGCCTATCATAACTTATAATATTATTGGCAATAGAAAGGTAGGCCTAGTCCCTGACCAATCCGAACTGTCATTAGCCTACCTGCATACACAACCGGTGCATCGTAATCCTCCGTTCCATTGCTAGGCCTACATCTCGTTCACTGTCGCCTAATTCGAAATCACTATGTCGATCGCTATCATTATGAGTAAAATTGTCATCATCTGACATACTGTATCTAATTGCGTGAGAACATAATCTTTTGTGAATCTTTGCGAGACGCCTCTATTGTAACGGCAACAACACACAAATGTGTATCAATACACAAGTGTGTATCACGTGCAGCTCGGAAACACAAGGTGTAGTGGCAACTATAATGGAAAAAAATTCAGAAGTAGTCGCCATATGGCTCTACAAACAATAGTAGTTACTTACACGCGTCTAAATTTATTGACAGGACGCTGAAGATGACCCGAATAGTGTATAAACTCCGGTACGTGTATACACGTACCACGCGGTCAAAGTGTGAATCTGCGTTAACTAAAATTAATAACCTCCTTCTGAAATCTAAAAGAATGAAAATGCATAAAAACGTTTTAGCTTTCTTCTTCATAGCGATGCGATTGCCTTCAAACCTGACGCAGAGTGACGTCACTTTCTTGGAAGGTCACGTGTCTGTTATGGTTCACTGGATGCCACCGAAAGACGCAAATGACCCAGTCAACAGATGAAAGGTGGTGTCACTTTACAACATATGTTTTGTTGTTGTTTATGATTAAAATAATGATGATATTGCTTTTTATGATGATTATGATGATGATGATGATGATGATGGTGATGGTGATGCTGATGATGATGATGACGTAAATACTTTTTTGAATGAATGAATGATGATGACAATGACGATGATGACGATGATGATGACGGTGACGATGATGATGATGATGATGATGACGACGATGATGACGATGATGACGACGACGATGATGGCTATCATTATTTAGGTAACGTTGACGCAACGTCAACTTTTAAACATTTACCAATTATGAATTACGAAACTTAATTATCGAGCAATCCACAATGCACAGAAAAAATCATATAATTCGAGCTAACTTAGGTTACGCATGTTGAGTATCTTCGCTGTCTAGAGGCACAATGCATTTCCGTTGAGTTTTTTGCTTATGCTTTTCTCGTTTCGTATTCCTCTTGTTGAGTGTTATATATAATTTTTAAACCATTATTTGCGTGTTTTTCACGACGTTTATAGAGCAAATTTTCACACGTTTTAAAGGTGTCTAAGTCATGCATCATATTCGCGTGCATATTCTCACTAGTTATAATAATAATTACCGTCTATTACGAGTGATCAATGCTTATAGGTATGTCTTACTTAGTTTTGAATACCAATAGAACGGACAACCTGCAATACAATAACACTAATAGCAACATACACAGCACGACTATCGGGAATCGAACTCAGACCCACTTATATCAATTCGAGTTGGTTGCCCAAAGTGCCACAGTGTCTACCACACACTTTCCAATTTTGTCTAATTTTTTGTTTTCGCTGTTACGCTACCGCCCCCGCTACCGTACTGTCAAAGTAATCTCACACAATGTCATGTAGACGACTTTACGTGTAATAATTATTTTGTCACCATTATAGACAACAATTGCCTAGATGCTCACGGTTTGAATTTATTACATTATACTTAATGTACTAGTTTACTGCCTGAGGGTAGGTTCATTGGCTTTTACGCCCCTGTGGGATGAGATGAGTGATTTCTAAAGAGCGACTGCATTTATTGTATTTCTTAGAATTTTAAAACGATAAGTAAAGCTATGAAAAGGTGTTTAGTGATTGTAATACATGTACGTCTTCTTCTATCCATAACATTCACGACTTTACGTATGATCATTATTTTAGTAATTATTGACCTTCTGTCACAATTATAGACAAAAATTGCAACGACGTTGCATCAGATGATAGAAACACGAGCGGCGTAATCATTATTTTGTCACCATTAGGCCTATAGACAAAAATTGCCTAGATGTACACGCATTGCATTCATTACATTATACTTAGTATACTAGTGATGATCATGAGTTCTCTGCCCGAAGGCAGGTTCATTGGTTTTACGGCACTGCATGGGGATGAGATAAGTGAGGTGGTTTCCCGTTGCTTTCCTCACAGACAATTGTGGATGAGCAACTTGTCCAAGGTCGCTACATAATGGCTTGATGTAGATTTGAACCTGCGACTCTTCGGTCACAAGGCGACGCACTTACCGCTAAGCCGCATCATCCCCGTGCTAGCCCGATATTTTTACATCTCTGAAATAAGACACCTTCGGGAAGCAAATCGCGGTCCAGCTCTCTTTAATAGAGTCGCGTTAGACACTGCCAACGCTCGTACCGATGTAGCTAACCGAGCAAATATATAGTAGTAGTAGTAGTATTTTAAAATAACCCATGCAAGAGACATGACGACTTTACATTTAATCATTAAATTTTAGTAAATATTGGCTTGTTAAGGAGATACTTTTGAATAGACGTACGATTTTTCACACTAATCTTGTGTTTTCTGCGGATATTCTCGCGGCAAACGGGTAAAGGGTTAATGCGTCTATATTGCTTGTATAATAATATTGTGCTCGGTAGCGCAGTTGTTTAAAGTAGAGCGAACTTCATTTATTGTATTGTCTGAATTTTTTATTAGAATATAGAAAACTATAAAAAGGTGTTTGAGAGAACGCAATACGTCTTCTCCTTTCTCTAACCTTTACAGCCTATAATAATATTGTTACAGGTTACTTGGAGTGAAATACTCGATGTTGGTTTGCATCGTGGTCGCGAGGAATTCAAGCAGAATGTAAATGGACGAGAACCTTATCTACGGATTCACGGACTCAAACCAGACGCGATCTACAGAGTTCAGGTGATTGCAGTTCATGATGGTAATTTTGATATTTAAATAGCGCATCTCGGCAAAATACTCATCGTAGGCGTTTATAAGAGACAAGACATGTACACGTATTTGTAAAAATCCAAATGATATAGCGTCGGTATATGTGGTTCTAGCACTCGATTAATTGAAAATTCATGACCATTACATACCTTAGAAAGCTATTTCATGCTCCTTATATAAATGACAGTATAATAAGTTCTATTGGTTACTTGTTGGGTCATCGATTAAACAGAGCTTAACCCGTTGGAGGTGAGGTGGGGTGTGACAAACCCCAGAGGTATTCTACTTTGATTTTTTTGTGGAAAACGTCAAACCAGCTTGGATTATTTTTTTCTACCTTTGTGAATATGAAATACGGACACTTTACCAAAATTTCAGGAATTTTGAACGAGCAGTTTTTCTTATTTTAATGTATATTTGAAGGAAATCGCGATTTTTCGTATACAAACGGAACTTACACGGGCAAAGTACACAATGGACGGGTTCACCTTCTGGCCATCTAATAAGGATTGAAAAGAGATATTTGTTCGTGATAATCGCCTGTTTAGTTGATAATTGATCATAGAAGAATAGTTTAATTCGAATTAATGTTTTCCATTTAATATCGCGACTTGAAAATAAAAATATGTGTTGGGGTGTGTCACACCCCACCTCACCTCTAACGTTACAATGCGTCACCTCACCTCCAACGGGTTAATAAAGTGTTACGACAACGATAACCACTCAGTGTAGCACGTAACATTAAAAAGACTACGCGAAACAAAATTGTTGACAGCAACGGTTTTTGATCTATTTAGCTGACTCCATCCATCCATCTTCATAGGCTGGTACTAGGAAAGCGCCATGCTCAAGCCTTGAGAAAAAGATGAAGGCGACTTGCGTGATATGATAATAGTGACAGTGTCGTTAAACTGTAATTAATTCCTTATAATATATTTGCGCCTTGCTTCTCGCATACTGTGTTGATCAACTCCATTGTAATTGTAATTGTAATTGAACATTTTTATAGCGCCGCTCACAGAGTCAGTGACGACTCTACTCAGAGGCGCTCTCTGCACTAACTAGCCGAAATGATGTTAAGTTAACAGTCATAGCAAGCAAAAAATAACAACAAGTTGCAAAACAAAACACAGTTAGCTGAAAGAGTCACCGGTGGCAAGCCCTCGCAAACACGTAGAGTTGACCATCAGATTCCCGTAGAGCTGGTAGATGGCGTGGTTGATCCATGCATTATGCATGTTTATTAAGAAGGAGCGTTGACCTTTTGCACACCTCTTTTACTAAATTCAACCATTCTATATAAGCGTAGTTTCGTCACATGCATTTTAATCGTCTGATGGTACTGCAAACAATTTTTAAATATAATAATCCCACAGTGACTTTGATGCTAAGATGTTTTTATTTCAATGCTGTCCCGGGTAACCATGGAAACGTCTGCCATCTTGCAAGTGTCGAGTTACCATGGCGACACCGATAATGGCGTCGTTTCAGCTCTTTGAGTTGACAATTATTGTCTGCCGTTAACGAAGGTAAGACGTTGCTGTTTGTTTTTGCTATGAAGGTAAGCAGATAACGAGCGACGGTAATATGGAGAGACACAAAGACAGAGTGAGAGTCACGGACAACCAGTTAGAATAATTTCTACTATTTTCAGAATTGTCACAAGTGCTACATGTACAGTAACTGTACAGTTGTAGTTTGATTGTGTGTGTGTGTGTGTGCACTTGTTATAGCGCCCATTCAAGCTCTCTACTCAGAGGCGTTTCAGAATGCAGAGCGGACGCTGCATCGGAGTTTCACGCCGAAGCGCTGAGCAATTGTGAGTGAAGGACTTGCCCAAGGTCCCTACGCGGCGGCTTGAGGCGGATTCAAACCTGCAACCCTCCGGCTGCAAAGCAAAAACATACTCATTACACCACCGCGCCCATGGATCTTCTTGTTTCTGTCTGTGTATGTCTCTGTGTCTGTCTGTTGACTAATATTCATTAAATGACCAATTGTTGTAAGTTACACATTTTTCTTGTAATTTCTAGGCGTAAAATATTATTTATGTTATTCCGTACGGTCTAAGTCAATGTTAACGTCCGTAAGGCGTCACCATGCATCAGTTTTGCCACGTGAAATAAAATATAAGCTAAGACACCTTTATAATGTATAAATATCAAATTATATATAATCGAATATATCAGTCTAACGTCACTTCGTCCTTTCATCACAAGAAGTCGTAATGTATAATTGCATTGATGCTTATTGGTCAAAGGCGACCAAATTGCGCAAGGCCGTGATAGAAGAAATTTTAATTTAGTTGGTCTACCGAATATATGGAGACAGCGTATTCCACAGAGAGATACCACTTGAAGTGAGTGACCAGTTCTGAATCATAACTCTTATATAGCATTAGAACATGATCAAAATTTCTTGTTGTTGACGTTTGATTAGAATTAATATACGAAGCTCTCTGTTTGTCTTAATTGCTGGTTTCTTATTTTCAACTGTGATATCGTTACAAGTGCAAATAAGTCTACTTATGGAATAATCTAGGATTTTTAAAGTGTTGATACCAATGCTTATTAATTAAAGACAGAAGATGGAATCGAAACGTCCTATTTTTATTTGGAAAGTTCATAATTGATTGCATAGTCTCACGATAATATATATTTATCTGGTAATAATATTTGAAAGGTGTCTAATTGTAGCGGCTATTAAAAAAGTCATGGCGTCCGCAATCTGAAAATAGGAATGAGGGTGGAACTTTACTATTGTATGCCCAGGACTAAGCCAGGATTGGCGTCTATTAACATAAACATGCTGATTTTGTGTACTGTTTCCAACCTGTTTGTGTTTGCGTGCGTGCGTGCGTGCGTGTGTGTATGTGTGTGTGTGTGTGTGTGTGTGTGTGTGTGTGTGTGTGTGTGTGTGTGTGTGTGTGTGAGTGACAACTGCGCGTTAAAAAAGCCCTGCATCAGGTGATGGCATAACAGGACACTTCACTGGACGTTGTACTACCATACCGAAGAATTGTGCAATTCATATTAATTTTATACTGTACGAGTCGTCCGTGGATGAACAGTACTAGAATCCTATAAATGTCTGTTCATTCATGAACTTTAAATTTGTTCTTGACGATAATTAACATATCCCAAGTCATTTAGAGAAGTGGAATTGTAAGAAATTGTGTTGTATTGAATTAGATTTTATCGTATTGTAATGTACTGTATCTGACCATAAAGTGCTACGCGCAACAAGAACCTCTCACCAGGTAGCATGTTTCGTTACCGATACTTGACCAACGACACTTGGTGCTTAGACACCTTTTAAAAAGTTAATATTTGTTATAAAAATATGCGATGGAAGACAAAAGTTCATTGCAACGACGCCTTCTGAATCTCGCAAGCAAGAACACTAAATATTTTGTTACTGTAAGAATTTTGTTACTTGATAATAAAACAAAAGATAATTTTAAAAGACTCTAATATATGAGCTGAAATTTTTTGCTAGCTTATCAGCATATTGCAATGGTTATGAAACGATGAGGCTCATGTTCATGATGTTGCAAGACAGTGAATTCTGCCACTTGAAATTTTGCGATCCACTAAACACCTTTATGATAGATAATTTCTATGCTATATATAATGAAATAATCTATATGCGTTACAGTAACTCTCGTCGTACTTAGAAGACTAATCTTGCAAAATTGCAATATATTTAATATTCTGTCGACGCAACGACCTCTGTAACAGTTGTCACGAGCTGCAGTTAAAATCGTCTCATTAAGTTGTCTACCGTCCATGGTAATGTAAACGGTCTTGAAAGCCACAGTATGCTGTTTTTTTATATGTGCATTGTAATAGCTGCCCTTCAAGCTCTGCTACTCAGAGGCGCTCCCGAATGCAGAGCGGACACTGCATCGGAGTTTCACGCCGAAGTACTGAGCAATTGTGAGTGAAGGACTTGTCCAAGGTCCTTACGCGGCAAGATGGATTCGAACCTCGAACCTTCCGGCTCCAAGGAGATGACGCCACCACTACGACACAGCGCCCCAACAATATTGCGCGTAAAACTCAAATATTGGCACAAATATGGGATGGTTGGTTGCTGCTTGTTTTTTTTAAACGACATTGTGTCATCTCTAGCGTCGCCTTCTTCTCTATGCTTGGCTTGGTTCTTGCACTGCCATGGGAGAGCGACCCCCACCCGTCTGGTAGAGTGACCATCTACAAGACGACTGAACTGCGGGGTGCGGTGGTGTTGCAGGTTCGAATCCACCTCAAGTCGTCGCGTAGAAACCTTGGGCAAGTCATTCACTCGCAATTGCTCAACGCTTCGGCGTGAAACTCCGATTCAGTGTCCGCCATGTAGTAGGGAGCACATCTGAGTAGAGAGCTTGGGGGGCACTAAAATATGTGCACATACCAACAAAAAGACCAACATCGAAGCCATATGTGGGGCAGAAGACCAAGTTTAGAATTATTCATTCCTGACGTCACACGATTGGATGAGCACTTGGTCAATTAATTACACACCTGTTTTAAGCGTATCGTGCATCCTACAAGTACAATCAGAAGCGCAAAACATAAATGCTTTACTCGTCTGTCTTAAATAATTATTATTAGGCCATGCAAAGTTGAGGTTAGCGACTAATGTTGTGACGAAACTGTCCTTAGACTAACGATTCCGGAATCGCGTTGTTGAAATGTGTTGTCTTTAGAATGGTTGTCGAATGCATTGCTGTATCATTACGCAGGTCAGTCCATGCCTTCCTGTAGTCCCCCCACACCTACCATACCTTATCGAAGCCAACCGAAAATTCTAACCTTCTTCATAATAATAATGATGGTCTTCGGTTAGTTTCAAATTAACACAACGCATCGATAAAAATGAGCTCGAATCGTCGGACGCTTATAATAATCCAACATACAGACATTCAACACATGATATTTTTCACGTCAATAAATAGTGTATGTGGACAGCACTTTAGAGGTATGGAGATACGATTAGCAGATGTGATTTAAGCTTAAGTACACCGTAGACGAGATCAGTTCATATATCATCGGCTTACAACGTTTTTATGGTGTTTAAAATCGGCATGGGAGAAGCATGCTCTACAAATCGAAAAATGTGTAAAGAGTAGGGCTGTTGATTTAATCGCGTTAACGCGTGCGATTAACGCGTTAAAAAATTTGCGATTAAAAATTTTAACGCATTAATCGCACGCGTTAATTAGATCTCATTAAAATGGAATCAAAGGCAGAAAAACACGTTTTAAACCGAAGGCTCATACATAAAACTAGTGATAATAATATTCTTTGGCAAATATTCGAAAAAGCCGCATCGCATCGTCCACTAAGGTTGTTTCCTCACCCCGTCAGACTACGTTGGTTGAACTCCAGGAGATGGCAAGACCAATGGATCAAGGTTTCAATTAATAAATGTTTACAGAAGGACAACTGAGACGAGGTTTGGCAAAAACCGCAACTTTCTGTGAAAAATTGGGATTAAATAATGATCAGAGGTTCAATAGTAGGCATGTGCTTACTATTGCTAATTGCTTTGAGAGCATCCCTTGAACCGACCAATGCTAATAAACTGGTCTGCCTGTACAATAATTGTTTGGAAAAAATTTGATTGTCAGAAATCGGTTGTCTAATTATCACATTTAAGTCCATAATTATGCTAACATTTGAATTAAAGGTGGCTCAAATGAAAAATTAACGGATTTTAAGCAGTTGACTGATATGAACAGTGTTTCAATTCTATCTGTCATACAAAACTGTTCAATAAACTAAATGCAGAAATTCAATAGGACTAAACCAAAGGTTATTGAATACGTTTGCAATAGAAAGAATGCATTAAGACATTAAAATTTTATGCTTCATGGGTCCTTAGAAAATAGTAAGATTAATATATTTGAAGGAAATGTATTGCGATTAATTTGCCGTTAATTGCGATTAAAAAAATAAATCGTGCGATTAATTTCGATTAAAATTTTTAATCGAACAACAGCTCTAGTTTTACAACATAATCATTTCAATTCGACCTGGTGGAACAAAGAATGCGTTGCTTGGTTTCGATGGTCCACTGCTTCCAAAGACGTTTATGGCGCTGACGGTGAATTGATACGAATTACAAGATTGAATGTCATTCACCAACACAGATGTCGCTGTTGTCTGCAATTGTTGTGACGACACAAGAATTGTCATGACGCAAGGTATCCGAAATAGTTGAATATTTGTTTAGGTGTTGGAATAGGTGTATAATATGTTTAAGATAGTTTAGATACAAGAAGAAAAAGATAGTAATTGAAACTCCTTTGTTTCACTTGGTCTAGCAATAAAATATTATTTATTAATTTTCTTTCATAGACCCGCCTCATCTTGCCTAGCCTATCCTAGTCCAACCAAACACGACATACCATGACATTAATTCTTTCTATGACCTTCCATAACCTTCCATAACCTTCAATTGTCTTAATGTCTTAAGTAGCTTCCATGAACTTCCGAAACCATCCATTACAGTTCGCATCATTCAATTACTATCCACGTCATTCCGCTAACTTCCCTTCCTTACTTGACCTAAGCCTAAATGCATTTGAATTTAAGTTAAACAGAGGTGTTCAAATGAGCTGACCATAATCATAGTACATGGCGCCTTCACGTTACAGCTTCCCCTCCTTTTTTGACCTAATCCTAAATACCTTCAAGGATTAGCTAAACAGAGGTGTTCAAATGAACTGAACATAATCCTAATATATAGCGCCTTCACGTTAAAGTTTACCTTTCAAGTCGGTAGATGGCTGCAGGCAGGTACGACCACAAGCGCTGCCACAACATTTCAGAATCTCGCTACCATGGCAATCGTCGTCTTTATACACGTCGCTGCCAGGCCAACGGTGGCAGATGAAGGAGGGCACGCGCCGGGTCAAGAGGTCATGACCCCTCGAAGGAAGTTACAGCTCTCAAGGCAGCCATCTTGGATCGGAAAGGCAATGAGCATTATGATGATGATGATGACGACGACGACGACGACGACGTCACTATCACTAGCCATGTCACTGTCTCTTTTTCTAAGCCTCTCTCTACCTCTCCCTGTCTCTCCCTGTCTCTCCCTGTCTCTCTCATTCAAACATTATCATCATCATCATCACAAGTAACCATAGCAACAGACTGTGACGTATTACCTTCTTTAGCGACAGGCACCTGGCATCGAGCGGAAACGACGCCATTTTGGTGTCACCATGGTAACTCTCCACCTGCGTCACCATGGTGATCCAGACAGTAGTTCATCGTCATCGGTTTGATAATACATGGAAACAGGAAACATCTGAAATCGTTTGGAAAACCCGTTTTATTTGTAAAATGAGTGAACGGTATCATTAGACACCTTTAAAACGGATGAAACAAATTCTATATAAGGTTTTAGAGGTGCTGCACAAATCGTTGAATTGCTGCCTGGCGTCTTTATACAATGTACAACATCATCAGTATAATATACTATTAGTATTGAGGCGAAGAAGGATGGATGGAGGGAGGGAAGGATTATTGAATCAATTATTGAATGACTGAATAAATGAATCAATCAATTCTGTAACATTCATTCCAGCATTGTTATTTGGCTCTATACAAAAACGTGTGCATGCATGTCTTGTTGCTGTTTAACGACACAGTTTCGTGTCAAGGATGATTAGCGTCGCCCTCCTGCTTTCAGCGGGTTTAGTACAGGCACTGCCAAAGATTAAAGCATGTTCACCTTACCAGAACTAAAAAACCTGTCGTTGAATATAATACGTTGTGATTGTGGGTCTCC